>CM070772.1:148872303-149437303 GCA_036346955.1 Dipus sagitta | reverse complement strand
TTAACTGCTAAGCCATCTCTGCAGGCTCTACTTTTTTTTTTTTTTTTTTTTTTTTTAACCACAACTCTCTATTTGTATTAACTGGTACTGCTTTTTTCACTTAAGACACAAACTTTTCCTTTTAAGTAAAGGCAGTGACAGTGGTCGCTAACACACACAGAGTGTCTGCTCGGTGCCAGGCCTCATTAACACTTCAGCTGCAGTAGCTCATCCCGACCTCAGGCAGCCCTCAGAAGTGAACTCCGTGGACAGATAAGGAAACTGAGGCACTGAGAGGAGACGGCAAAAAAAAAAAAAATTACCCAACAGTCCCATGGTAGTAAATGACTGAAAGGGCCCAGATTTCAATCTTAGCTACTAAAATGAAAGAATATTAAGTCAATAAACGTGGAACATTGATGATGCAAAGATGGTGAGAGTAATATGACAATGAAGCAAATGAGCAATAGCCTGGGGGAACCGGGGCACCCTGAGGGCGAGCTATCCCGGAGCAACACAGGGCAAGTTAGGGAGCTGGCCCTGAGCGTGCACATTGCTCACAGCCTGCCACAGTATGGGCTGTGGTTCCCAGAATTGCCTCCCGAGGGAGGGCCACACAGGCCACACTGAGTTCTGCCTTTGACACACCAACAAAGGGATGTTCCAGAAGGCTTGAGGCTCGTCAGAAGCAAGCTGAAAATACCCTGGGCTTTGCTCACACGGGTGTGGTGGTCCAGAGTGCACTGGCCATGGGAAGGAGAGGGCTCAGTGTTGACTAGCACCCCTGCAGGATCCTGTGGGGAGATGGCGCTTCGTGCTAGAGGCAGCAGGGCTCGCTAGAGGGATCCCGTGGCTCCATCACTGACCATATATCCCAAACTGCCCCAATCTCTCTAGCCTCAGTTTCCTCTCGTGCAACACTGGCAGTGTCTACTTTGCAGAGCCCTTAGTTTAGCATCTGTCCTCGGCAGCCACAACAGGTTAGCTGTTATTATTTCTAAAATCTACCTGTTTCTCCCCAGAGTCCACCGCTGGGCGTGAGGCTCTGGCTGTGCACACCCTGGGTCCTGGTGTCACCTGTGTAGACAACCTAAGGAAAGGGGCACCTCGTTCTCTAGGGGACTGGCCTTGGTCCCTGGTGGGGTCTTTAGGAGACCCTGTGAAGAGGTCTGAGTTATGTTGAGATTCACAATATGCCAATATGGCAGACACAGCTGCAATGGGGAATGTGGATTGCATGTAGGCTAGGAGACTCTTTGTTTTTTTTATTTTTTTGTTCATTTTTATTTATTTATTTGAGAGTGACACAGAAAGAGAAAGAAGCAGATAGAGAGAGAGAGAGAGAGAGAATGGGTGCACCAGGGCTTCCAGCCACTACTCTTTAAAAAAATATTTTTTTTGTTTTGTTTTATTTATGTGAGAGAGAGAGAGAATGGGCATGCCAGGGCCTCTAGTTCCAGACGCATGAGCCACCATGTGTATCTGGCTTATGTGGGATCTGGGGAATGGAACTTGGGTTCTTAGGCTTCTCAGGCTAGTGCCTTAACCACTGAGCCATCTCTCCAGCCCCCTAAGAGACTTTTTTGGTTTGTTTTTATTTATTTATTTATTTATTTTTGGGAACGACAGAGAGAGAAAGAGGCAGATAGATAGAGACAGAATGGGCACACCTGGGCCTCCAGCCACTACAAATGAACTGCAGATGTGTGTGCCCCCTTGTGCATCTGGTTTACGTGGGTCCTGGGGAATCGAGCCTCGAACCGAGGTCCTTAGGCTTCACAGGCAAGCGCTTAACTGCTAAGCCATCTCTCCAGCCCTGTAATAGTGTTCCCAAGTAAATCTACATCTGCCCTGTTAGTGCCTTGTGATGGAGCCAGGGCCCCTTTAACCTTAGAGCCTAGAGGAGCTGACGACTACTCGTTCTCAGCCACAGGGCAAGGCGAGGGCTAAACTGTCTCCTCGGACACTCCCTGGAGCTTCCCTAAAGGCCCTGGCAGAGCCAGCACTCTTACCCTCTCCCGCAGTGCAGTGACATGAGCCTCGAGTCCTGTGCCATCCACTGGTGAGAGGCGGGCAGGACTGAGGCTGAAGGTGAGGCTGCAGCGTCCAGCATGGTCCCCTGGGGGTGAGCCCTGGGCTGCTGTCCTTTCTCCTTGGAGATACCCGATGGGTAACTTGTGTAGCACAGGGCTGCGCTGCACAAGATAAGCATCCAGCTAGAAGTATCGGGACTGTTTGTTTACACACACACTGGAGTTCCATGCAGGCAGCTCTGGACAGGAAGCGAATGTTCTCTTAACTTCCGCCTTCTGGGTTATTTCCTGCAGGTAGCCGGGAAGGCCACCGTTATTTGAGCATGATGTGTGTAGTAGGCATTCTATACGTAATATCTCACTAAATTTTTGCAGTAGCCACAAAAGGGAGATAATTAGAAATAAACTGACTGAGGCTGACAAAGTTACATATCCAAGACCACTAACCAGGCTGTCTGCTTGAATTGAGCCACGGTCTTGATTGTAGCTAGGCTGGCCCGGAAGTCACTCTGTAGCTCGGGCTGGCTTGTAATTTGTGGTGATTCTGCTCCTCCAGCCTTGCAAGCGCTGAGACGTCAAGGGGGAGCCACCACACCTGGCTACTAGTTACTAGTGAGGTGGAGGCTTGGGAGCGACTTTGAGCTAATGACCAGGCTTTTCTCTGTCTCACTCCCCTTCCTATAGAGAGAGCAATAGGACTGCTCCAAGGAGAGATAAGAGAGGAAATGCGCTGCCCTGTCTAAGGCATTGTGCATGGATGGTCCTCAATGAGTAATCACAGTTGTTATTGGAGCCCAGCTTGACCTCAAGTAACTCAGAACGCCTCTATTTTGGGACCCTAAATGGTTGGTGTCTTTATTGATATTTCCAATTTGTCTAGGAATTGGCTTCTTTGTAGAGTATGACATCCTCCCGTCCTTATTTTGTTATTGTTCTCTCCTAGCAGAGGTCCCACGGTCCCTAATATTGGAAGGTGGTGACAGTGAGGTTAAGCGTTGCCAGGAGGCCTCTCTAAGGGGCACCGCCTTGGGGGATAGTCTAGTGTCTAACTGGTTTAGTGACCGGGAGTGATTGTACACAGAGAGATTGACTCAAGGTCACCGACCTCACGAGAGCATGAGGTTGCTTGCTCACATCTGGGTCGTCGGGAAACAGAAAAGGGGAGGTCTGGCTTTCAGGTGGGTTTCTGCTTTTCGCTTTTATATTCAGTCCAGACACCAGCCCGTATGATGGTGCTGCCCACGTTCAGAGTGAGGCTTCTCTCTGGAAATGCCTTCACAGATACTAGGCATTTCTTTCTTTCTTTTCTTTTTTTTGTTTTTGCTTTTGTTTTTTGATTTTCGAGGTAGGGTCTCACTCTAGCCCAGACTAACCTGGAATTCACTATGTATTCTCAGGGTGGCCTCGAACTCATGGCAATCCTCCTACCTCTGCCTCCCGAGTGCAGGGATTAAAGGCATGTGCCACCACACTTGGCAACTAGGCATTTCTTAACCCAATCAAGTTTATAATCAAGTTTAACTATCATAGAGATTATAGCCAAAAGCAGAAAGTCCTGAGGGATAGTATGATGTCACCTGAAGAACCACGTCTGTCCAGTAGAGAGATTCTTCCAGAGCTCAGGAGGGGGCAATCCCTTCACGGAAGGCTAGGTGACCCTTTCTTCTTGCTGTAAGCTCACTGTAAAGGCACGATTCACATTGTCTGTCTCTAGGTAGCACACAAGCAGCTCATCCAATTCTATCCTTCTTTGGTTATCGAGTATGAGAAACTTATGTGACTACCTTAAGGGTTGGTTTTGTGACCTCTCAGCCCATTGGCAGTGGATCTGACTCCAAGAGATGGTTTTGATTTCCTGGAAGGTCTTTCACACTTGAAGGAAGAAGCAGATAGCTAAGCCTCAGAAAAGCAGGACCCCGAGCAGCTCTGGGGCTGCCTCAGGAGGCCACAAACCTTTGCTGTAGAGCAGAGGCCATCAAGCTCATTTTATGGTGCATCTTACCAAAGACCTTTAAAGAGCCAGGAGTGGTGGCACATGTCTGTAATCCCAGCACTTGGGAGGTAGAGGTAGGAGTATCAGGAATTCAAGGCCAGCTGTGGCTACACAGTGAGGTCAAGGCCAATCTAGGCTATATGAGACCCTATCTCAAAAAAACAAAAAAGTGAAAATAGGGCTGGAGAGATGGCTTAGTGGTTAAGGCACTTGCCTGTGAAGCCTAAGGAGCCATGTTTGACTCTCTGGGTCCCACAGAAGCCAGATGCACAAGGTGTCACAGGCACGCAAGGTTGCATATGCGTGCAAGATGGCACATGTGTCTGGAGTTCGATTGCAGTGGCTGGAGGCTCTGGCATGCCAATTCTCTCTCTCACTCATAAAAAAAATACAGAAAAGAGAATGAATAAAAATTAAGAATTAAAGAAGCATGCACTATATGTATGTATGTATGTATGTATATATATATATATATATATATATATATATATGCATATGCAAAGCATGTTGCTAAATAGTTGATAAGTAATGAAAACAGGGCTGGGGAGATGGCTCAGAGGGTAAAGGGATTGCTGTGCAGACATTAGGACTGGAGTCCAGATCCCCAGAACGCAGTAAAATGCTGGGTGTGGTGGTGTGCGTCTTTCATCCTACTGCTGGGGAGGCAGGAACAGGAAATCCCTGGGCTCACTGGCTAGCTCGTCTAGCTGAACTGGTATGTTCCAGGCTCAGTGAGAGACCCTCTCTCAAAGAATAAAGTGGACAGTGACTGAGGAGATACCTGACATCAACCTCTAGCCTCCACACACATGCACATGCACCTGTACACACATGTGCACCCCACACATATGAACACACACATATATAGACAGTGTACATACAAAGATATAAAAATAGACATATTTCTTTTATTTTATTTAGTTTTCTCTCAGGCAAGCCTGACAGACTGCTCTTTTTAATTTATTTTATTTTTTATTTATTTGAGAGTGACAGAGAGAGAGAGAGAGAAAAAAAATGGGCGTGCCAGGTCCTCTAGGCACTGCAAACGAACTCCAGATGTGTGCACCCCCTTGTACATCTGGCTAACGTGGGTCCTGGGGAATAGAGCCTCGAGCTGGGTTCCTTAGGCTTCATAGGCAAGTGCTTAACCACTGAGCCATCTCTCCAGCCCTGCTTTTTTTTAAATGTGAGAGAGAGAAAGAGAATTGGCATGCTAGGGTCTACAGCCACTGTAATTGAACTCCAGATGCATGCACCACATTGTGCATATCTGCAACCTTGTGTGCTTGCATCATCTTGTGCATCTGGCTTATGTGGGATCTGAAGAGTCGAACATGGCTCCTTAGGCTTTGCGGGCAAATGCCTTAATCACTAAGCCATCTCTCCAGCCCTTATTGTATTTTTAATATTACATTTATTTGTTTATTTGAAAGAGAAAGATGATGAAGGAGAGAGAGAGAGAGACAGGCACACACACACACACACACAGAGAGAGAGAGAAAGAGAGAGAGAGAGAATGAGAATGGGCGTGTTAGGCCACTGGAAACGAACTCCAGGCGCCTGTGCCATCTTGTGCATCTGGCTTATATGGGTACTGGGGAATTGAGCCTGGATCCTTAGGCTTCACAGGCAAGTACTTTAATCACTAAGCCATCTCTCCAGCCTTAATTTTTAAATTTTTGTTATTTATTTGTGTGTATTTATGTGTGTGCATGTGTATAATATGTGTGCATGGGTGCACATGGGGAGGTCAGAAAATTTTGGGGTGTTTCTCCTCTTCCTCCACGCTTTTGAGACAGGGTCTCTCTTGCAGTGTTGCTTGGGAGAGTCTGGATTCTTTCAGCTCTGACTCCCATTGCCGCAGGCATGTTGTGATTACAGATACATGAGCCACTTTGTGCCCAGCTTTATGTGGGAGCTGAGGAGGATTGAACTTGGGCTAGCAGGCTTGCGAGCAAGTGCCATATCCCCAGCCCCCCCAAAACATACATTTTTAAGGAATGAAATGATACTATGAAAAACTTTTTTTTTTTAAATAAAAAGCAACAGCCTTTCTGTTTTCCCTAAAAACATGTTCCCCAGTAAGAGGCATGAGACTGATTATACTTTGTTAGTTTTGACAATCGTGGCTTGGAACTTTGGATGATCTCTGGCTTTAAAGACACTTTATTAATCAGGCTCCCAACAAGGAGCCAAATCCAAGTCCATGGCTCAAAAGGCTTTAATAAATAGACTGTTTACAGACATAAGGGAGTTGGCTAGGATGACACCCAGGCACCCAGTAAGCACAGCAGGAGGTCATCTAGCCCTGACCAGGAGGGCCAAGAGGTGGAAATGGTGTTGCCAGAGGCCAGAGCATTCTGGGGCCAGAGAAGGGGTCCCTCCAGAATGACAGATGCTGGCCCTGCCAGAGATGGGGGGAAGGGAAGGATGTCCAATCTCTCCCTCTTCACACTTCCTGCTGGTGCACCCACAGATCAGCCAGCGTGGCAGGAAGGTCAAGTGATAGCACTCATGGTTTAATCCTGGAGTGAGGAGTGGAGGCTGCCTGGGGTCAGGTAAGGTGAGATGAAGGGAAGACAGACAAAGGAAAACCAGCTCAGACACGGCATGTGGAAAAGGAACTTTCCTCTTTCTGAATGGGAGGCTGCATTTATTTTATTTTATAATTATTTGAGAGAGAGAAAGAGCTAGAATGGGAGCACCAGGGCCTCCAGCCACTGCAAACAAACTCCAGACACATGCACCACGTTGTGTATCTGGCTTACGTGGGTCCTGAGGAATTGAACCTGAGTCCTTAGGCTTTGCAGGCAAGTGCCTTCACAACTAAGCCATCTCTCCAGCCCAGGAGGCTAAATTTTTTAATTTTCTTCATGAGTTTGCAAAGATGTTTGAGAGCTTATTGTAGCTTTAGCATAAGCAGCAGTAGTAGCTTTGTGCTTCAGTTTTTAAAATAAATTATTGATTTATTTATTTACAAGCAGAGACAGGCAGAGAGAAGAGAGAGAGAGAGAGAAAATGGGTGTGCCAGGGCCTCTGGCCACTGCAGACAAATTCCAAATGCATGTAGTAATTTGTGCATCTGGCTTTATGTGAGACCTGGGGAATCAAACCCAGGTCGTTAGGCTTTGTAGGCAAGCGTCTTAACCACTAAGCCATCTCTCCAGCCCCTCCATTTTTTTTCCCTCCACAGGAGCTTTTTAAGCCACTTGCCCATTTAATGATGGGCTGGTTAAAAATAGGTAAATATGTTTCACCGATCCACTTGGAGACAGGCAAGTGGTGTCACCCTTCACTGAAAGCAAACGAGGACCCAAGAATTCCCCTTTGCCATTAGAATGCCTCCCACCTGGCCATGATGGTGACCTTTCAACTTCCATCTTATGGACTGAATGTTTATTAAATATCAAGGAAGTTTCTATTTTTTTAAAAAATAAAAATAGAGAACAATTTTCTTCCTATGTCCCAATGAATCACCCTTTTTTTTTTTTTTTTTTTTTGAGATGATTTCACTGCCCTTGACTTATGATTCCCTTGCCTCATCCTCTGAAGTGCTGGGATTAGAGGCATGAACTACTATGCCTGACACAGCTCGTGCTCAGGCATGCCCTGCTGCCCTGTGATGATCACCGCTCTACCACACAGGCCCAGCTTGACCAGGCTGCAATGGCTCCTCGCCTCTAAGTTCTCAAGAGAAAGCTCTTGAGTGGGCCAGCATGGGATCAGTAGTCATGGTCAGTGGTTCAGATCATGAGACAAAGTGTGGCCATGAGGAGTCACCCCTTACACACATGGGCTCCTCAAGAAAGGGAAAGTGCCGGGCGTGGTGGTGCACGCCTTTAACCCCAGCACTCGGGAGGCAGAGGTAGGAGGATCACCATGAGTTCGAGGCCAGCCTGAGACTACATAGTGAATTCCAGGTTAGCCTGGGCTAGAGCAAGACCCTATCTCTAAAAAAACCTTTAAAAGAAAAAGAGCTGGAGAGATGGCTTAGTAGTGAAGGCATTTGCTTGTGAAGCCAAAGGACTCAGGTTTGATTCCCCAGGACTCACATAAGCCAGATGCACAAGGTGGCACATGCGTCTGGAGCTTGTTTACAGCGGCTGAAGGTCCTGGTGCACCCATTCTCTCTTTCTCTTAAATAAATAAGATAAATAATAAAAAAAGAAAATAATTCTAAGCCAGGTGTGATGGTGGCACATGCCTTTAATCCCAGCACTCAGGAGGCAGAGGTAGGAGGATTGCCATGAGTTTGAGGCCAGCCTCAAACTATGAGACTACATAGTGAATTCCAGGTCAGTCTGGGATAGAGTGAGAGCCTACCTTGAAAAACCAAAACAAAAAAAGTGGCAGCTCTGGGTTCAGTGAGAAACTCTGTCTCAAGGAAACAAGTGCATGAGTGATAAGCTGGGCGTGGTGGCTCACGTCTTTAATTCCAGCACTCGGGAGGCGGAGGTAGGAGGATCGCTGAGAGTTCGAGACCACCCTGAGAATACAGAGTGAATTCCAGGTCAGCCTGGACTAGAGTGAGACCCTACCTCAAATAAATAAATAAATAAATAAATAAATAAATGGAAAGAAAGAAAGACCCCCAGTGTGCATAGGGTGCAGGCACCTGCATGTGCGTGCATGCGCGCTCACACACATGACTACACTATACGGACACACAACACACAATGCATATGCCAAGACAAAACAATGAAAACAAGAATTGCACAGTGGGAAGGTATTGGAACCAAGATCAGAGTGCATGCAGCTCACCAAAAGATAGACATTTGGGCTGGAGAGACCGGCTTAGTGGTTAAGGCACTTGCCTGCAAAGCCTAAGGACCCATGTTCAACTCTCCAGGTCCCACGTGAACCAGACACACATGATACAAGCATGCAAGGTCACACATGTGCACAAGGTGGCACACCAATCTGGAGTTCTATTGCAGTGGCTGGAGGCCCTAGCATGCAATTCTCTTTCTCTCTCATAAAAAAATTAAATAAAAATAAAAACTGATAGACATTCATGCTCAGGGTTGACCAGGCCAGGAGAGAACAAAGATTAAGCTATCAAAAGGTCAGCTCATCATGAGTTTCCAGAAAGGTAGTAAGGAAATATCGTACTGTGGTAAGTTTATAGCAGGTTTTTGATAGGTAAGCGAATGAAGGAATGCGTGAACCATCTGGATTTGAAGACAGTCAAGTGACAGCAGCACAGGATCCCAACCTCTAGTCCTGGCTCCGCCTCCCACTCATGCTGTGCCTTTGAGAAAATAGTTTCTCTTTTCTGAGACCTCTGCGTCCTCATCTGTGAACGATTCATTCTACAAGGCCCAGGGGTTCTCCCCCCACCCACAATAATATAGTTGAGGCCATCCCAGAGCAATAATTGTGCCAGACACTGTAGATCTGTGATGAGGAGGGGACTGCAGGTGTGTTAGGAGAGCCAGCTGTTATAGGTCATTTTCTAGAGGGCCCTGTGATGCCCTTGGGGACAGTTGGCCTGGCATCGGGTTGTCCTTAAGGAAACATTTGCTGCTAGAGGGCTTGCCTGGTCACTGTCATTTTGTTACGCAGACACTTGGCTGATGCTTTTGTTCAGATCAGAATGGATGGTTTTGTTTTAGAGCCTGGACCCCTTTCCTTAGGCTGCTCCAAGCTTTCCAGCTTTGGGAGGAGGTAGGTGTGCCATCTAGGAGCTGGGGACATGGACACTTCAGTTGGGTGTTTTAGAAGGCATGAGTGAACCTCACAGGTATCAGAATTGGGGGGAGTCCATGAGAGCTTGGGTACCCCTTCAGAGTCCTTGAAGTAGAGGAGAACTGGTGAACCCAAGAGACCCAGGAGACTCTCTGAGCAATAACCGAGCTCACTGCCGCCCTGCTCCCCTCCCGTCCTCCCCTTTGCCGCCTTGCTCCCAGGCTCCCTTGGCATTTTGTGGATCCCAAGCCAGTAGCGACACAGCTAGCAGAGCCCCAGATGACTACTCTACACTACTCTCCCCCCACCCCGCTTTGGTTACCCTCGAATCTGAAAGGACTTACATTATACTAGGCTCTGTTTTGTGAAGGACAGTTTGAGATCTCCCTTGAAAAACGTGGCCTGGTCAAATGAGGCTGGAAGGTTATATTGTACATTTGTCTCGTAAAGGCTCAGAGATGCCCTGCAGGACAGAGCTGTCCCGTGCTGATATCTCTAAATGGAATGACACACGAGATCTTGCATTTTTGCGCTTCCAACATCACCCAGAACTTGCTTTTGGAAAAGCTAGCTGGGGGCATACATGCTTGAGTGTATGTAAGGTGGATGTCCCAGGACCTACGGGGTCCTTCACCCCCCTGCGGAACCGCCAGGGCAAGTGTGTGATACCTCACGCCTGTCACCCCAGCCCTGCAGAGGCTGAGGCAAGAGGGCCAAGGGTTTCAGGCTAGCCTGGTGCCGAGTTGAGATTCTGCCTCAAAAAACCAAAAGGAGACAAAAGAGCGCATGAAAAGAGTGAAGCCCAGGGCTGAGGGAGATGGCTCCAAGTGCGTTACAATCAGAAAACCTATGCTGTGATTATAGATCCTGACTACGTAATTGTTAGAGGGTTGGAGGTCATTCTCCAAGAGGGATGCCCTGGTTCTTTGTAGCACTTCTGCCCTGTGACCAAGGCAACTGGCAGTTGTAGAGTGTATGTGAATCTCCACGCCTAGGACCTGGAGAAATCCAAAAGCATTCCATGAGCCAGGTCTGGTGGCACAGGCCTGCGTCACAGCTACCTGAGAGGCTGAGGCAAAAGAATCTCAAGCTTAAGTGCTGCTTGTGCTATAGAGTGAGTTCAAAGCCACCCTGGGCAAGTTAGCAAGACTTTGTCTTAAAGTAAGTTTTAAAAAAAGGAAGGAAAGGAAAGTAAAATGGGCTGGAGAGATGGCTCAGCAGTTAACGCGCTTGCCTGCGGAGCCTAAGGACTCGTGTTCACTCTCCAGGTCCCACATAAGCCAGATGCACAGTGACGCAAGTGTGCAAGGGTGCACAAGGGGGTGCACAAGTCTGGAGTTTGATTGTAGTGGCTAGAGGCCCTGACATGCCAATTCTCTCTCTCTCACTCTCAACATAAAAAAAAAAGGTAGTCTGTTGGGTTTGCCTAAAAACTGAAAACAAAACAAAAGGGCTGGAGACATGGCTTAATGTTTAAGGCACTTGCAAAGCCAGAGGATCCCAGTTCGACTCTGCAGGACCCACGTAAGCCAGATGCACAAGGTGGTGCAAGCATCTGGAGTTCGTTTGCAGTGGCTGGAGGCCCTGGCGCGCCCATTCTCTCTCTCCCTCTCTCTGCCTCTCTCGTTCTCTCTCTCTCTCTCAAACAAAAGGTTTTTTTTTTTAATTTTTTTTGTTTATTTATTTATTTGAGAGCGACAGAGAGAAGGAGGCAGAGAGAGAGAGAAAGAGAGAGAGGAGAGAGAGAGAGATAGATAGAGAGAGAGAGAATGGGCGCACCAGAGCTTCCAGCCTCTGTAAACGAACTCCAGATGCGTGCACCCCCTTGTGCATCTGGCTAACGTGGGTCCTGGGGAATTGAGCCTCGAACAGGGGTCCTTAGGCTTCACAGGCAAGTGCTTAACCGCTAAGCCATCTCTCCAGCCCAAAAGTTTTTTTTGTTTTTTTTTTTTTTAATAAAGGAAAGTAAGAAAGGAAAGAGGGCTGGGGAATATAGCTCAGTGGCAGAGTGCTTGCCTAGCATGAGTGAGGTACTGGGCTCAGTCCTCTGTACGGCAACAAACAGCAAAAGCATTCCCTGCTAGCAACCTTACTGAATACTTCAGCTTACTTGCCCTTGGCGTAAGGGAGCGAGGGGCACTGGTCAGTCAGAGAAGGGATCAGCAAGGGCAGTCAGGGCTCAGGACATGTAAAGTACAGAGGTGTGTTTGGAATGACCAGTTTTCATGGATAAGGTGTCCAGGGATCCCAGAATTCTTTTATTAGAGAAGACTAGCCCCTGTGGGAATGGCTTCCTGTAGTATCAGAGCAGCCAGGGGCTCAGGGCTTCCTAGTTGATTTTAATTTCCACTCTTTATTTTTAGGAATCAAGTCACAACTCAGTGAGCGAGCTACCAGGCCATTTCTCCAAAGGACCACTTGTTTGTTTGTTAATTGGGTTTTGAAATTTTAATTAATGAATTTGAGACACTGTCTCATGTAGCCCAGGGTGGCTTCATACTCCCTATGTTCGTTAAGCGCTGGGATTGAAGGCATGTACCACCATGCCAAGCTCTAAGGGGGCCATTTCTGCCATCCCAACCATGTGCCAGGATAAAGGTCTCCACTTGGTAATAGCAAGTGGCAGGCATAAATACTGAGAATTTCCTGTTTGGGAAACAGTTCAGGCAATGCAGTAGAGAGGGACTGGGCAGGAAGGACAGGAACCCAGAGAGTTAACCTGTGGCCCAGATGAAAGTCAGGGTCTGACAAAGGCATGCTGGATAAACTAGGAAGTTTTAGAAATGCCAATGTTCCCCTTAGGGACCAGCCAGGCCCAGCCCAGGATGAAAGACAAATTTAGATGCTCTGGCTACTATTTTTGGAGGCGGATTCCCATTAATTCAGTGCTACTTCTAACGGTGGGCACTTCAGGAGATCAAGGGCCACTTCCTGCACAGCTCTGTGCAGCATGCCCAGGACTGTATGTGGTACCAAGAGCTCAACCCCCCCCACCCCCCAAACCTACACGAACTAACGGAAAGGGATGTGACTCGAGGCTGTGTCAGTGATTCTGGGCAACTTGGGCTCTGGCTAAACCTGGAGTTTTGGAAAAGGGGGCCTCAGAAGAAGAAGCATCCAGAAACTTCTCTGGGTCTCTCTTTGGTTGCCGAATTCATAGAGTGGCACTGTGGAGAACCACAGCCACTTTTCCTGCAGAGATGAAATTCCTTTTCACGTGCCCTTAGGCTGCAAGAGGGGCCACAGCCAGGGAGCAGGACATCTGTGTGATGACCTTACTGGACCACATCTGGAGTGGATGAAGGAAAGGGGAACAGAATGCATTCTGGGAGGTTTCCAGCCCAAAGCCCAGAGGAGTAGAGTCAGTGTTCTTGGAATAGTCATGTTCCTGTTTCCCTAGTAGTCTGTCCCCCACCCCTTTAAAAAACAATTATTTGCAAGCAAAGAAACAGTGAGGGAGAATGGGCACACCAGGGCCTCTAACTGCCACAGACAAACTTCAGATGCATGTGCCACTTTGTGCAAGTGGCTTTACATGGGTACTGGGGAATAAAACCAGGTTGGTAGGTTTTGCAGGCAAGCACCTTAACCCCTGAGCCAGCTCTCCAGCCCAGTCTGTCCCTTCTTATGAGAGGAAACAAGACTGGGATTTTCTGACTATGCGACAAATCCCATCCTTATTCCGTGGAGACTTCAGGGTGAGAAATACTAGATATAGCTCTCATTTGTGCCCTTGCTTTTAAAAACACATCTCTGGGGCTGGAGAGATGGCTTAACAGTTAAGACACTTGCCTGAAAAGCCTAAGGACTCATGTTCAACTCTCCAGGTCCCACATAAGCCATGAGTACTTCTATGAGATGTGAAAAAAACTGATCCATCTTGGGGGGCTGAGAAGATGGCCCAGCAGCTAAAGCTGGACAAAAAGTGGTGAATGAGTTTGTGGCCACAACATGTCTGTATCAAGAGGAGGCTGGAGGCAGAGTCGGGAGAATTGGGAAGCTCACAGGCCAGCTAGACTGGCGCATATGCCTTTAGTCCCAGCACTCAGGAAGCTCAGGGTAGGAGGATAGCCGTGAGTTCAAGGCCACCCTGAGACTGCATAGTAAATTCCAGGTCAGCCTGGGCTACATCCAAGACCCTACCTTGAAGAAAACAAACAAACAAACAAAAAAAAGATCTTATTTTGGGACAGGTGTGTGTGTGTGTGTGTGTGTGTGGTACATGTGCATGCATTTACTCACATGATCTTCCCTAGTGTATAGACTGTAGCACCCCAAATTTTACAGTACCTGTTTATATCTGCTTATCTGTGCCTCCATCTCCATCTCTTCCTTTCTGAGCCGAATGGCTCCATCTGCCCAGTTCCTGTACACAGAGCTTGATAATGAGGACCCTGCTCCTCTACCTTGAAGAGTTTGCCTTTCTGTAGCTCAGAGGTAGAGCATAGTGCCTAAAATGTACAAGGCCCTGAGTTCAATCTTTAGAACAAAAGAAAGAAAGTTTGCCTTTCTGTAGCTCAGAGGTAGAGCACGTGCCTAAACTGTACAAGGCCCCGAGTTCAATCTTTAGAAAAAAGGAAAGAAAATGAAGGAAAAAGGAAGGAATGGACAACTCTATTCTTTCCCCACTGAGTTATTTTGGTACCTTGTTGAAATCAATTGATTGTAAGTGTAACGGTTCATTTATAGACTCTAAGTTCTGTTCAGTTGATCGGTTTGTCTCCTTATTTTAACATGTCATCATAGCTTTATCATACATGTTGCAATGGGAAATGTTGATTATTTTTTAAGACTGTTTTAATTATTTTAGTTATTTTTGGTTCTTTGTATTTCCATATGAAATTGGAAATATCTGCTTGTCAATTTTTTTTTTGTTTGGTTTTTGGTTTTTCAAGGTAGGGTCTCACTCTAGCTCAGGCTGACCTAGAATTCACTATGTAGTCTCAGGGTGGCCTCAAACTCATGGCGATCCTCCTACCTCTGCCTCCCCAGTGCTGGGGTTAAAGGTGTGTGCCACCATACCGGCTTGCTTGTCAATTTTCTATAAAAGTATTCCACAAATATTAATGTTTACCTACGATTTTATTTTCTTTTATTAACTCCAGATGCATGCACTACTTTGTGCATCTGGCTTACGTGGATCCTGGGGAAGTGAGCCTGGGTCCTTTGGCTTTGCAGGCAAGCACCTGAATTGCTAAGCCATCTCTCCAGCCCTACCCTATGATTTTGACAGGGACTGTGTTGAATCTAAAGATATGTTTGGAGAATCTTTTCATCATAACACCATTAAGTCTTCTGATAGGTGAACATGGTGTGGCATTCTATCTACTTAGGTCTTCTTTCAATTATTTCTTTTTAGTTTTTGTACTATAATTTTTGCATTTATTTTGTTATGTGTATTCCTTTCCTAAGTATTTATTCTCTTATTGAATGATTTTTATTAATTTCATCTTCAGGTTTTGTCATTGCTAGTGCATAGGAATATGATAGATTTTTTTGTATGTTCATCTTATATGTTGTAACCTTGCTGAACTCATTTGTGCTAACAGTGTTTTAGTGGATTCCTGAGGATTTTCTATACTTCTTCCAGGGCAAGTTCCTGGGGGCCTTGTCAGGGACATTTTTTATTTTGTTGGAAGGATTTTTGAAGGGAACTTTGTGGTTGGCCTGGGAAACACTAAGTCAAGAAGTACTCCCCAAATTTCCTTTATCTTTATTTCAAAGCTTAGCTGTCTGAAGTAGACTTGAATTTAAAGCTGATGTGGATGAGGCATTCTACCAAGAGCTGATGGGTTTACTTGGGCTGAGTGGTTTAAGCAACCGAATTTAATTTCCCAAGAGTTCTGGAGCAGTCCAAGATCAGAGTGTCCACAGGTTTGATGATGGTGGTTTCTCTTTCTTTCTCTTTTTGGTTTTCTTCTCCTCCTTCTCCAGCATCTTGAGTAGTTTAGGCTGAGGATGGCCATAACTTCTGATACTCCTGCCTCTATTTCCCATGTACTGCGATTACAGAGCCAGGGGATCAAAGCCAGGGCTTTGTACATGCCAGGCGAGCCCCCTACATCTCAGCAGGCTCGATTTCCTCTGAGGCATTCCTCTGTCCTCCCATGCACTCCTGCAGTTTCTTGGTGTCCAAATTTCCTCTGCTTATGAGGACCGCAGTCAGATTGGATTAGGACCACCCTAAGTGCCTCATTTTAATTTAATCACCTCCTTAAAGGCTTTATCTCCAACAACAGTCACATTCTGAAGTATTGGGGGTTAGGGTTTCAGTGTTAGAATTTGACGGGGGCACAACTCAGCCCGTATCAGTAGTCTTTGTGGTTTTCCTCCCAAAGATCTGATCTCTGGTTAGTTGCAGAGTTTGTGAAATAAACCAATCACTATGACCACCAAATGGCAGGGCCTGAAGCCAGAATTTTAAAAAGCACTGTTTATTGTCCCTGAGCCAAAGGGTCCTGGGTATGGTTTCAGTCTGACATTTTCTGGAGACTCATGGGGTCATAAGGACACGTTAAGGAGATTCAGCTACAAGCTATCTGACTCACACATGCACAAGGCATCTGGTACCTTTGCTTACACGACCTGCCTTGACAACCAAAGAACTCTCTCTCTCTTTCTCTCTTTTGCTCTCACTCTCCCTCCTTCTCTTGTCCTTTGACCTCTCCCACCCCACCACGTGAAGATACAGTGAAAACACAGCTATCTACACCCCAAGAAGAGAGACTTCACCAGAACCAAGCTAGACAAAACTTCGGGGCTGGAGAGATGGCTCAGTGGTAAAGGCACTTGCCTGAAAAGCCTAATGCCCCGGTTCAACTGCCTCAGTACCCACATAAAGCCAGATGCAGAGGGGCACATCCATCCAGAGTTCATTTTCAGTGGCGGGAGGCCCTGGTGTACCCATCTTTCCGTGCTTGCAAATAATAAAACTATATCTATATCATCTATATCTCTGTCTATCTATCTATCTGTCTATCTATCTATCTATCTATTTAAAACCTTGGTCTTGGACTTTAAGATTTGAGAACATTGAGGAGATAATTATTTAAGCCAATACGTACATACATACACTCTTATAAATATGCAAAAGGCATGCATGCATACATACATACATGCACACAGATCATACATACATACAAACTAAGAGCACGGTGACATACTTGCACATTCCTTCTGTGTGGTGGCTGTAAAGCCAGAAATGAACCCTACCGGATTTTGCTCCCTTTAGAGCTGAGCATCAGTTTTGCAAATTCAAGATGCAACTACTCTTTGCTCTGCAAGTCTTACAGTAGGCAAACGTGAAATACTGCCCATCTAGGTGGGCAATGCCGGTAGGACTGATCCTCAAGATCCCCCCATGGGTCCCAGCGCTTAGGAGTCACCCCACCTCAGCACAAGGTATCGCTTTCTTTGCTACTTTTGCCAGCTGCTATTTTTAACTCCCCCCCCCCCAGAGTGTTCTTATTGACATCTGGCCACAAGCCTTTTAGGAAACAGGCAGTTATAAATTAGCCACCGGGAAATCAATAAAAGCCAGGGCAAGTTCTGGCAGGACTGATTTGTCCCCAGATAATCAGGATCCTGCAGGCTCAGGATTTGGGCCCGTGGGGTTGTTTGCAGGAGTCAGCTGAGAAGAAGGGACAAATATGGGGGGGGGAGCTGCTGCTTCTGAAGGCCTTTTGGCCCCCTTCCCTACATGGCTTCTAATCAGGCCTTCATCTGGTGCGCCCACGGCTCAGAGTTCTCTACATCAGTGTCTTCTTATCTTCTGAGGATCTCATTCGAGGTTAAAGCATGTTCTATAAGTCCCAAGAAAGGAGAGAGCCCCGGAGAAGGCTATGGAGTGTCAGCTGGGCGCAGAGGTGTGGGAGTGGCCCGGATCTCTATCAAGCCATCTGTTGTCAGGTCTTTGATGTCCCAGAGTGGGGGAGGCCGGGCTTCTGTGCGGCAGCACTTCAGGGAGCTGCAAGTCTGAAGGTCATCATGCGGAAGCTGGAAGCGAGGTCCCCGGGGTGCTGGCCAAAGTCACAGAGTGGTTTCATACCCGGTTCACAAACAAAGATCTTACTGCTTTGAAGTCCTAGTTTTTCTCCCACAAGGAGGTTTGCTCAGAAAATATGAGCTCGTGGGTGGTTTATAAAAAAGTAGAACTGTAGAGAAAAACGTCAGTCAATCAGCTTGCTCGTTTATGGAAAAGAGATGGGCCAAACTGGCTGCTGTTACGGCCCATAGGAGTCACTGGACCACTTGGACCATCCATGTCTGCCCTCTTGGATAATGGCAAGCCACCAGTGCTTCGGATCTGTGCAGGCACCTCTTTGTGCCCACGTGTCGCCGGATCTCCCAACTTCCTCAGCCCTGATCATCAGGAAAACTAGCCCCACCTCTGGAGATGTGTGCTGGTTGAAGAGAATTATTCCTTAAAGGATCATTAGGAGTTTTCCATGAAGACCCTTGAGTTGTTGTCAGCCAGGTTGGGGACACCAATCTGAAAATAAATAAGTGCCATATTGGAATAGGGTTGGTTAACTTTGCTAAAGAAGAAAGAAAATATTTTGGTTTTGTAGGTTGGACAATGTGTGCCCCAACTACCCTTGTAGTGTTAAAAATAGCCTCAGGCAAGACACAAGTGAATGTTTCTGGCTGTATCCCAATAAAAGTTTATTTATAAAAACAATCAAATTTGATGTACACACCATAATTTCTCTCTCTTTCTCTCTCTCTCTCTTTTGAGGTAGGGTCTTTCTCTAGCTCAGGCTGACCTGGAATTCACTATGTAGTCTCAGGCTGGCCTTGAACTCATAGCAATCCTCCCACCTCTGCCTCCCCAGTGCTTGGATTAAAGGCGTGCACCACCACATCCAGCTTATAATTTCTCTTTTAAAAATATATATATATATATTTATTTATTTATTGGAGAAAGAGAGAAAGAGGAAGAGAGAGAGAGAGAGAGAGAGAGGAGACAGAGAGAGAATGGGCATGCCAGGGTCTCCAGCCACTGCAAATGAATTCCAGATGCCTGTGCCACCTTGTTTATTTGGCTTACGTGGGTACTAAGGAATCAAACTTGGGTCCTTAGGTGTCACAGGCAATTGCCTTAACCGCTAAGCCATCTCTCCACCGCCCATGATTTCTTGAACTCCGTCTTAGAGTAATGCCATAGTAACAATAATATGATAACAATAATGAAAGCTGCCACCTGACAGTTACCTTTTGCTAGGTCCCATGCTAAGCATGGCCCTGGATGTTTAACTCACGTATATTTACATACTTACTCTTCACAACCATTTGTGAGGACATGGACAGCCAAGAGCCAAAGAGCTAGGAAGTGGCAGATGCAAAGTTGAAGTCTGTGTTCTCAACTGAGCTACTGAAAATGCCCCAAAGGGGCTGGAGAGATGGCTTAGCAGTTGAGGCGCTTGCTTGTGAAGCCTAAGAACTCATGTTCAAATCTCTAGGTCCCATGTAGCCAGACTTAGTGTCTCAAGCACGCAATATCACACATGTGCCACAAGGGGTGAACACGTCTGGAGTTCGTTTGCAGCAGGCTGAAGATCCTGGCTCACCAACTCTCTCTCTTTCTCTCCCTCTTTCTCTCTCTCTCAAAAAATAAAAATTGGGGGGCTGGAGAGATGGCTTAGCGGTTAAGGTGCTTGCCCGCATAACCAAAGGACCCAGGTTCGATTCTCCAGTACCCATGTAAAGCCAGATGCACAAGGGGGCACATGTGTCTGGAGTTCATTTGCACTGGCTAGAGGCCATGGCATGGCCATTCTCTCCCCTCCTCCTAATAAATGAAAATACAAAAAATTAATAATTTTTTTTAAAATAAAAAATAAAAATTGAAAAAAAAAAAAAAAGAAAATGCCCAAAAGAAACAGGGCAGAAGGGTTAGTCTGGAGAGGACCAAGAGTGGCTCCTGGCGGATGTGAGTTCAGTTGTCCACGGAGACCGATGGGGGAAAGGACCTTCTAGGTAGAAGAAATGGACCTGAGGTTTGCCTGTATATGGAATGATCTAGAAATGTGTGCATTAGGTGATGCTGGAGTGTTGAACACTTTGGTGCCTGGGGCTGGAGAATGAGAAAGGCAGGTTGGCAGACTGAGAGAGTAAAGACTTAATAGTCATGAACTCAGACTCTGCAGTTGGATCAGGGTTTTCTCCAGTTTTACCCTTTAGCCTCTCCAAAGACTGTTAGCCATGCAGGTTCCCCAACAGTCATTCCCGTAGTTTGACTCAGAAGGGCCCAGAAATCTATATTTTGTCAAGCCTCTCAGATGAGCAGCCAGATTTGAGAGTCAATGCATGGGAAGCCACTGAGATGTTAAATCAAGGGTGAAACATGTCCACAGTTATGTTTATAGAAGGCGAGTTTAGCGGTGTGGGAGACTGAGCACTTCACGGAAGAGCCAGCCCTCCCAGGACCCATTTGCTAGTTAAATACCAGCTCCTCCCATGAGAGGGAGGGGGCCACAGGATGGCTAGATTTTGATGAGAAGGAAGTTGGAATAACTGGGTGAAAAGATACCAGGAAAGCCTTGGGTGGGAGCCAAACACCCCATACTGCCCCCTGCATCCTGCCCTGGAGCCGCTATACGATTTGGACCTTTGAGTTTTGACCCCAGGCTGGGCAGAGTAAAGTTACTCCCCAGGCAACTCAAGACCTGCCCATCATATGCCAGGTAGTACTTTCAGATCAGACCCTCTCTGCCTTTGCTTTTCCCAAGCTCTGCCAACCCAAGGAAAGGGCCCCACACAAGAGCCAGAGGAAAGTTGAAATCAAAGAGGCTCCAAATTTTATGCTTTATTTTATTTTTAATTTTTTTGTTTGTTTGTTTGCAAGGAGAAAGTGGGGCGGGGGACATGCACGTGAAGTCTAGACACATGTGCCTCTTTGGGCATCTGGCTTTATGTGGGTACTGAGGAATCAAACCCAGGGTGTCAGGCTTTGCAAGCAAGCTCCCTTAACCACTGAGCATTCTACCCAGCCCTGGTTTTGTGTGTGTGTGTGTGTGTGTGTGTGTGTGTATGTATGTGTAGTTTGCATGCCTGTGTGTATCATGTGCATGTGTGTGTTTGCCTGTGGACATCAAAAGTAAACATCGGGTGTCTTCCTTGATCAGTTGATTCCCACTTCTACTTTCTGAGACAGGCTCACTCACTGAATGCAGAGTTCACTGATTTGGCTAGAAAATCTCAGGGGTCTCCTGTCTCTGTCTCCTCAGTGCTGGAATTGCAGGTGCCCTACCATGCCCAGCTTTTACCTGGGTGCTGGGGATCTGAACCCATGCCCCTCATGTTTTTGCAGGAAGTGCTTTACCCATTGAGCCATCTCCCCAGCCCTAAGTCTTAAAAAAACAAAAAACAAAAACAACTTTTGGCTGGGTGTGGTGGCGCACGCTTTTAATCCTAGCACTTGGGAGGTGAGGTAGGAGGATCGCTGTGAGTTTGAGACCAGCCTGAGACTACAGAGTGAATTCCAGGTCAGCCTGGGCTAGAGAGAGACCTTACCTTGAAAAACAAAACAAAACACAAACACAAAACAAAACAGCTTACAACTTCTTTTCTATAACATCCCCTTGTCATATTAGAGTAAGTATGTTGTTCTAAATCCTCAGGATATCATTAATGGGAAAAAGTACCTCTCAGCAATTAGGAAACATCAGCTGCTGGCACAGGAAAGAGGAGAGTCTAGGTTAGAGAAGGAGCCCATGAGTCACCTGGGGCAAATATCCCGAGGTGTGGGAGCTGCCAGGGTGTTGCTGGGCAGATTCAGTAAACCCTGCTAAGGTTTCCCAGGGTCTGAGATCCTGGGAGCCCAGGCTGAACGGGGTCTGCGCCTCCCCCTGCAGAACCACCGTGGAATCTCCCCTCTGCCTGTGTCTATCACTCGCTCCAGGTCTCATAACTCAGACTTTTATGGAGGCAGGGAGCGCTTCATGAGAATGACTCAGCTTAACCCCCGGATTGAACTCCACGCTGTTTACCAAACAGTTAACTTAAATAGAGCTCTTGCTCGGAATGAACGGTGGTGTAGCAGACAGAACAAATGAGGATCTGACAAGAACTTCTCCACAATGAACTGGCCAATGCTTAGTCAGAGGAACTGCCTCTGGCCCTGCGGTGATTCGACTTTGGTGTGGTTATTATCATAGAAGATGTTCGCGTCATGCTGCGGACGCTTGGCTCTGCATGGCTCCGAGGCCTCATCATGGAACACTGAGGGAGCCCTGGGTTTGGGAGTCCAGTTGCATGGATTCAGACCTGTGTAGAGTCCTTGCCTAGCCATCAAGATGCCTGGAAAACGGTGACTCTCCTTCAGAGTTTCAGCTTTCTCACCTATAAGTGGAAGCAGAAAACGAAACGGGGATGTTGTAAGGTCTAGGTCAGAGATGTGGAGAAAGGTAGAGCATGCAGTGTGTACAAGGCTGTGGGGTCAGGTACAGCGTCAGTGTGTACAAGGCTGTGGGCTCAGGCAGAGCGTGCAGTGTGTACAAGGCTGTGAGCTCAGGTAGAGTGTGCAGTGTGTACAAGGCTGTGAGTCAGGTAGAGTGTGCAGTGCGTACAAGGCTGTGAGTCAGGTAGAGTGTGCAGTGTGTACAAGGCTGTGAGTCAGGTACAGTGTGCAGTGTGTACAAGGCTGTGAGTCAGGTAGAGCGTGCAGTGTGTAAAAGGCTATGAGTCAGGTAGATTGTGCAGTGTGTACAAGACTGTGAGGTAGAGCGTGCAGTGTGTACAAGGCTGTGAGTCAGGCAGAGTGTGCAGTGTGTACAAAGCTGTGGGGTCAGGTAGAGTGTGCAGTGTGTATAAGGCTGTGGGGTCAGGTAGAGTGTGCAGTGTGTACAAGACTGTGAGGTCAGGTAGAGCGTGCAGTGTGTACAAGGCTGTGGGGTCAGGTAGAGTGTGCAGTGTGTACAAGGCTGTGGGGTCAGGTAGAGTGTGCAGTGTGTACAAGGCTGTGGGGTCAGGTAGAGCGTGCAGTGTGTACAAGGCTGTGAGGTCAGGAAGAGCGTGCAGTGTGTACAAGGCTGTGGGGTCAGGTAGAGCGTGCAGTGTGTACAAGGCTGTGAGTCAGGTAGAGCGTGCAGTGTGTACAAGGCTTTGGGGTCAGGTAGAGTGTGCAGTGTGTACAAGGCTGTGGGGCTCAGGTAGAGCGTGCAGTGTGTACAAGGCTGTGGGGTCAGGTAGAGTGTGCAGTGTGGACAAGGCTGTGAGTCAGGTAGAGCGTGCAGTGTGTACAAGGCTGTGAGTCAGGTAGAGTGTGCAGTGTGTACAAGGCTGTGGGGCTCAGGTAGAGCGTGCAGTGTGTACAAGGCTGTGGGGTCAGGTAGAGTGTGCAGTGTGTACAAGGCTGTGAGTCAGGTAAAGCGTGCAGTGTGGACAAGGCTGTGGGGTCAGGTAGAGTGTGCAGTGTGTACAAGGCTGTGAGTCAGGCAGAGTGTGCAGTGTGTACAAGGCTATGGGGCTCAGGTAGAGCGTGCAGTGTGTACAAGGCTGTGGGGTCAGGTAGAGCGTGCAGTATGTACAAGGCTGTGGGGTCAGGTAGAGTGTGCAGTGTGTACAAGGCTGTGAGTCAGGTAGAGTTTGCAGTGTGTACAAGGCTTTGGGGTCAGGTAGAGTGTGCAGTGTGTACAAGGCTGTGGGGTCAGGTAGAGTGTGCAGTGTGTACAAGACTGTGAGGTCAGGTAGAGCGTGCAGTGTGTACAAGGCTGTGGGGTCAGGTTGAGTGTGCAGTGTGTACAAGGCTGTGGGTTCAGGTAGAGCGTGCAGTGTGTACAAGGCTGTGAGGTCAGGTAGAGCATGCAGTGTGTACAAGACTGTGAGGTCAGGTAGAGAGTGCAGTGTGTACAAGGCTGTGGGGTCAGGTAGAGCGTGCAGTGTGTACAAGGCTGTGAGGTCAGGTAGAGCGTGCAGTGTGTACAAGGCTGTGTGGTCAGGTAGAGCGTGCAGTGTGTACAAGGCTGTGGGTTCAGGTAGAGTGTGCAGTGTGTACAAGGCTGTGAGGTCAGGTAGAGCGTGCAGTGTGTACAAGGCTGTGGGGTCAGGTAGAGTGTGCAGTGTGTACAAGGCTGTGAGGTCAGGTAGAGTGTGCAGTGTGTACAAGGCTGTGTGGTCCGGTAGAGCGTGCAGTGTGTACAAGGCTAGGGTCCAGGTAGAGCGTGCAGTGTGTACAATGCTGTGGGGTCAGGTAGAGTGTGCAGTGTGTACAAGGCTGTGAGGTCAGGTAGAGCATGCAGTGTGTACAAGACTGTGAGGTCAGGTAGAGAGTACAGTGTGTACAAGGCTGTGGGGTCAGGTAGAGCGTGCAGTGTGTACAAGGCTGTGAGGTCAGGTAGAGCGTGCAGTGTGTACAAGGCTGTGAGGTCAGGTAGAGCGTGCAGTGTGTACAAGGCTGTGGGGTCAGGTAGAGTGTGCAGTGTGTACAAGGCTGTGGGGTCAGGTAGAGCGTGCAGTGTGTACAAGGCTGTGTGGTCAGGTAGAGAGTGCAGTGTGTACAAGGCTGTGGGTCCAGGTAGAGCGTGCAGCGTGTACAAGGCTGTGGGCTCAGGTAGAGTGTGCAGTGTGTACAAGGCTGTGGGGTCAGGTAGAGCGTGCAGTGTGTACAAGGCTGTGGGGTCAGGTAGAGTGTGCGGTGTGTACAAGGCTGTGGGGTCAGGTAGAGCGTGCAGTGTGTACAAGGCTGTGAGGTCAGGTAGAGTGTGCAGTGTGTACAAGGCTGTGGGGTCAGGTAGGGCATGCGGTGTGTACAAGGCTGTGGGGTCAGGTAGAGTGTGCGGTGTGTACAAGGCTTTGGTTTCAGGTAGAGTGTGCAGTGTGTACAAGGCTGTGGGGTTAGGTAGAGTGTGCAGTGTGTACAAGGCTGTGAGTTCAGGTAGAGTGTGCAGTGTGTACAAGGCTGTGGGGTCAGGTACAGCGTGCAGTGTGTACAAGGCTGTGGGGTCAGGTACAGCGTGCAGTGTGTACAAGGCTGTGGGGTCAGGTAGAGCGTGCAGTGTGTACAAGGCTGTGGGCTCAGGTAGAGCGTGCAGTGTGTACAAGGCTGTGGGCTCAGGTAGAGTGTGCAGTCGCCACCTGGCAGCTCTCTCCTGAAGATCCCTGGAATCATTCTTGTGTTCTCACTCCCCCCAAAAGAAGTGTTCCATGGTTCCTTCTTATCTCCTACCCTGAAACAGCCATTGTTGCAAGCATGAGCCATTTGAGTGGCAGGATGCTGAGTTATGGTGTTTTGCTGCTGGGAGGTCCTTTCCAACCCCCTCCCTTCATTTCCCATGCTGACCCCCTCAGTCCTGTCATTTCAGGTTTACCAAAGCCTGTGCACACGTTTTATCTGAAGACTGAGAACCTACTGTGCCTTGCATAGGCCAGTGCCATCTAAGACGCTGCCTGGCTTTTGCGCACATGTAGGCACTGTCCCACCATGCAGCTGATGGCTTATTGTGAAGAAACCCCCCCAGTCTCTTCCGCCCCACCACAGCCCCTCAGTGGGCAAGGTGTGAGCTCCCTTCTTGGCCTGCATTGGAATTTTTACACCAACCTCTGGGGTGGAGGTCCCAAGGGCTTTGTCACCACAGCTTAACAGTGCATAGGTCTCATCTGCTTTTGGGGAAAGAGTTTGAAGTCAGAACCCTTCTCATAGTATGTCAAGGGCTGGGAAGTCACTCTAAAGAAGCAATGTTGTTTTCTGAGCTGAGGAGATGGCTCAGTGGTTAAAGGAGCTTGCTTACAAAGCCTGCGACCCAGGATTCAATTCTCTGGCACTTGTGCAAAGCAATGTGGCTCTTGAGACTAGCATTCGTTCGCAGTGGAAAGAGACCCTGGCCTGCGCATACACACGCACGCACACGCACGTACACATAAATAATTTTTAAAAATTAAAACAAAGAATAATGACGTTTGAGAATCACTTGACGGTAGAAAGTTGACTCCAGGGGACGTTATACCATGCTTTAGCAGGGACGTGGAGGCTCCTCAAGTCAGTCTCTCCTCCCGAACCTAAGAGCTCAGATATGTGCATGTAGTATGGGGAAGGGGACACCTGGACGCCCGTGGTTTGGGCTGGGGCTTCTGGCAGGATGCTAGTCCACCAGTGGGGCCAGGGAGGCAGCAGTGGGAGGTGTCCTGAAGGGGTGACACCTTTTCTTAGGAAACAGCTCAGGACAGGCTTGCTGGCTCTAGAGGTGATTTCTTTAGCTGGAACTCTCAAGTAAGCAGCAGAGGAGAGAGAGAGAGAGAGACAGACAGACAGACAGACAGACAGACAGACAGACAGGTGAGGGCAATCTTTCTGCTAGTGAGAAAGACCCTTTACCCTCAGTTTTGCAAAGCTTGGCTAATTTTATCAGTTGGAACTCATTACAGTGTCAAAATAAAAGAAGAAAATACTAGCACCATCTTGGGGGGGGGGGAGTATTCATTGGTTCTCAAAACAAGAAAAGCCCAGGATATCATCAGCCCAGATCATTCCCAACCTTAGTTAGTCCTGGGGGACTTGTTTCTTTTTGACTCTTAGCTGGGTTCTGTCTCACATTGATTTCATCCTTACACAAGTTCTTGACCATCAGGGATTCTAGTTTTACCTCCTTTAATTTGAGGTCTCCAGTAAAGAGGAAAAATAAAAAATAAAAAAAATAAAATAAAAAAATCTCTTTTCCAGGATGCCTAGCAAAATCTTGCAGCTTCTCATTGGCTGTGGCCAGGTCATGTGGTCACCTCCCAGCCAACCACTGTCATCAAGGGATGGGCTGCAAAGATGTCCAAAAGTAGCTCCTATCCCCGGGGCTGTCAGCTAGGTCCTTGGTTCTAAGTGCATAATCGCTCTCAGAAAGCGGGGTACAGGTGGAAACTTAGCACAACTAAGGTGGGGATCCTGAGGCCTGTGTGAAGAAGTCATTTCCACGTGGTAGCTCATGATGCCATTTGCTGTTCATTTCTAAGTAGGCCCAGTCCAATCCTGCTTTTGGCCCCTTGGAGAACAGACTAGACCGCACTGCTTCAGGCCCGTTTCCATGGCTGCTGGGAAGTGGGACTCCCGAAATGGAGATGATTAGAGGCAGGGTGCCCCGTTCCACCGGCCAGGGAAGCGATCTCTTCTCTTGCCTTCAATGACGTCAGCTGCTGCCTCTCCACCTTGGCATTCAAGACCTTCTTGCTCCTGGGAGAGGGGCTGCGCCTCACTCTCCAAGGGCTGTCCTGGTTGCCCTGCTGGCTTCAGATAAGACAGGAACCTTGAAGAACCAAGATCATGTCAGGAAACATCCGCCAGTGCCCTTTTCTGACTGCTAGAAAGCAAGGAGCCCTCTCCAGGGACAACCCAAAGACCCTGTTCTGGACACAGAACTAGGATTTTTATTTTTTCATTTACATATGTTCAATATATGTATATTACTATACACATACTAATGGGCTTCATTATGACATTTTCATGCACATAAACTGTATTTTGTCCATAACCTTCTCTTATCCTTCTACTCCGGTCAATCCCTTTCCTCTTATCTTTTTCCCAATCAGTCCCTCTTCATTGTTATATTTTTTCCTCTTTCTTCCTTCCGTCTTTCTTTCTTTCTTTCTTTCTTTCTTTCTTTCTTTCTTTCTTTCTTTTTTCTTTGGTAACCTAGTGGATGTTAGGATTGCTTTCAGGTTTCCTCCTTTTACCTTCGTTGTTTTATGAACTTAATGACATAGTTTTTTTTTGTTGTTGTTTGTTTTGTTTTTTGAGATAGGGTCTTACTCTAGCCCCAGTCAACCTGAAATTCACTATGTAGTCTCAGGGTGGCCTTGAATTCACAGCGATCCACCTACCTCTGCCTCCTGAGTGCTTGGATTAGAGGCATGCGCCACCATGCCCGGAACAACATAGGTTTTTTTTTTCCTTCTTTCACTCATTCCTCTACTCAAAAATCCTTCAGAAATGACTTGTACACTAGTACTGTGGTTGGGGAGCCAATTATCTGGTTATGAGTCTGAGACGACATGTGGCAGAGATGGAAGAAGGGAGGAGGTATGTGGGGGGGGGTGCCAGGCCTGTGTCAGTTGGGGGACTCAGCAGGGCTGATTGGAGGACACCTCCTATCACTTCTACTCATTGAGAGCCATGGGTCCATTAAACAAATGATTTCAAAATAAAGTGATGGAGGGAAAGAGGAACAAAAGACTGTGGCACCCAGACGAGGAGCATCAGAGGTGGCAGTCAGGGCAGGCAGGCTTCCTGGAGGAATAAAACATTTGAACTGTGTATTGAAAGATGAATGGGAGCTGAATGTGGTGGCCCACTTGTAATTCCAGCACTTGGGAGGCCGAGGCAGGAGGATCATGAGTTTCAGGCCAGCTTGGGCTACACAACAAGATGCCGTCTCGAAAACCAGACGAGAGCAGACAAAGAGGATGCGTGAGAGTTGGCCTGGGAACTCCAGATAGGAAATCCCCCGGGAAAGGCCCAGGAGCTCGACCAGCAGATGCTAAAGCCCAGGGCCCTGATGGGCCTGAGGGACCCATGGCCGGAGATAAGCTGCTCACGTTAAATAATGTTCTAGGACACCAATGAGACAATGCGTTGTTATTTTAATAGTTCCATTGTTTAATATGCAAGTATATCAGGTTCATTATGCAAAAATATGGATAAAATAGAGTAAAATGAGTTTATCTATACTTTCACTTTGAAGACAATCACTTTTAGCATTTGGGTATTGGCTTTTTTGGTCTTCCCCTCCCATCCCCAATCATAAATAGATATCTATATATCTATATCTATATATCTATATCTATATCTATATCTATCTATATCTATCTATATCTATCTATATCTATATCTATATCTATATATGTATGTATACACACACATCTCATATATAATGTACATACATAAAAACACTTATGATCTTTAAATGAAAATAGAACCATGATAATTGTTTTCTTCTCTCCTCCCCAAAACAAATTGTGAACATAACCCATTATGTCTGAAACCTTCATACAGATCAACCTTTTGTTGTTATTGTTGTATTTATTTATTCTTGGTTGTTTGGAGGTAGTGTCTCACTCTAGCCCAGGCTGACCTGGAATTCACTATGTAGTCTCAGGGTGGCCTCAAACTCACAGCAATCCTCCTACCTCTGCCTCCCCAAGTGCTGGGATTAAAGGCGTGCGCCACCACACCTGGCCAGATTAGCCATTTTGGATGACGATATCCTCAAACGGAGCTTTTTCTCTGGTCTTTTCCAGGAAGCCCGCAGTAAGCCTTACTTCACTCCTGTCTGTCTCCTGCCTGGCTGTAAACCAGGCAGGCTTGAGGAGGCAGCGGGCGAGGGCCGAAGTGGACCAAAGCCAGTGTTAAACTGACAGCAATGTCTTCCCTGGCCTTGCTTGTCACTTGTGCCTTTTTGTAACTTTTCATCACAGAAAACCAGACCTGTGAAGTGCATTGAAAGAGGTATTTAAGCCAGGTGTGCTGGCACACACCTTTAATCCCGGCACTTGGGAGGCAGAGGTAGGAGGATCACTGTGAGTTCGAGGCCCGCCTGGGATTACAGAGTGAGTTCCAGGT
Source organism: Dipus sagitta (assembly GCA_036346955.1). Lineage (NCBI taxonomy): Eukaryota > Metazoa > Chordata > Mammalia > Rodentia > Dipodidae > Dipus > Dipus sagitta. Next base: position 149,408,070 of record CM070772.1, on the reverse strand, counting down.
CAGCCTGGGCTACAGTGAGCCCCTACTTCCAAAAGACCAAACAAAACAAAACAAAAAAAAGGGTATCTAAGATACAACCGAAAAATCCTATTGCATGAAGCAAAGATGTGTCAGTTACTTTTCTTGTAGCTGGGACCTGACAGGACACAGCTTAAGGAAGGAAGGGTTGGCTTTTAGTTCACAGAGGAAGCTACGAACCATCATAGCGTGGAAGGAGCCACGGTGAAGTGGCTCATGGCTGTGGTTGGTGGTGGGTGAAATGAGAGGCCGAGAAGCAGAGATGGGATCAGAAGGAAGCCGGGAAAGATGTGTGCCCCTCCCCAACACAGATCTACTTCCTCTAGCTAGACTCCACCTCCTAAAGGTCCCACAGCCTCCCCAAGGGATGCCAGCAGCAGAGTGTGCTTAAATGCATGAGCCTGCAGAGGACACTTGACACTGAAATGGTGACAAGAGAAGAATTGTGTCCCCAGTGCTCTCTTTCTCAGGTGAGTTAAAAGAACACATTTTGAGTGTCTTGATACACTTTCCCTCATACTTTGTATATAAAACCTTATACCACACTCTTCCCTCGTGGCATTTACTGTACAGAATAGCTGAGTCCTCCCCCCACTTTAAAAAAAAATATTTTATTTTTATTTATTTATGAGAGAGAGACAGAGAGAGAATGGGTACGCCAGGGCCTCCAGCCACTGCAAACGAACTACAGATGCATGCGCCCCTTGTGCATCTGGCTTACATGGTCCTGGGGAGTCGAACCTGGGTCCTTTGGCTTTGCAGGCAAACACCTTAACCGCTAAGCCATCTCTCCACCCCCCCTTTTTTTAAACCAGTGGCAGCCTGAAGTTCAAGAAGTCTATTACTCTGCCAGGGGCAGAGCCGAAATGGAGCCTGGCCTATCTCCTGCCCTGCCGTCCTCAAGGTGACAGGGCACATGATTGACATCTCTGTTGGGCTGTGTTTGGATTGATAACATTTCCAGGGCTTTGGCCACTGGCCTGGGAGGGGCTTTGCATGAGGCAAGGCCTGGCCTCCAATGAAGGAATGAGGCCAGTAGGAGACACTGCTTCCTGGCCCACACAGCTAAGGGTGACCCCAAGGATCACAAAACACCCAAGCACAGGACTAGCATGGACAGGACGAGGCCACACCAGTCTCCAGGAAGGGCCAGGCTGTGCCTTGCTCTGAAGGCCTTCGCAGAGAGCGCTCTGGTAGCTGGTGATGTTTATGAGAATGGATTTAAATTTGATTAATTAGCAAGCAGGGCCCAGGGGAACATATTTGAGGGTATAAATTAGAGGTGGCAACCGGTGGCCACAGAGTAAATTCCCCAGAGCTGAGTGTGTTGGCCTTTATGCCATCTCTGTACATTTTTCTTTGAGCTTTAACATTTCTAAATTGAGTGATTTTATTTTTAACACTAGAGTTTGGGCTTTTCTTGGAAACTGGGAGAGCTGCCAACATGAGGTGGTATTTCTTCATGACCCTAAAAGTGAATAATAGCTGCCTCCATTAAATGGCGAATCTATTCTCAGCTTTACCACAGTGCCTGATGGCCTGAGTTTGATTCCCCAGCACCCACATAAAGCCCAATGCACCAAGTGGCACATGTATTTGGAGTTTGTTTGCAGTGGTAGGAGGCCCTGGTGTTCCCATTCTCTCTCTCTCAAATAAATAAACAAAAGAAAATAATTTTCTTAAAGTAGTGTTTTTGAGGCTGGCTGTTGGTGATTGGAGCATGAGATGTCTGAAGGCTTAAAGAGGAGATAAGGCCAGAGAAGGAGAATGGGGTGGGTGCCTGACTCAGAAGTGGTCTCTGGGCAAGCTGGAACACACCGAGAGTTGAAGGAGAGGAGGGACAATCCAATTCAGGTTTTAGAGAGACTTGTCTGGCATCATTGTGGAGGTGGTCAGACAGGCCAAGGCAGAACTCAGGAGACCATGAGGCTGTAGAGTCAGTGACTCATCACAGCAGCCATGGTAGGGGTGGCAGGGGTGGAAGGAAGGGAAGTGGCCTGCAGCGTTCTCAAGGAGGTTGACAAGATGTGTGGAGTCTAATATCGAAGGTGGAGGGCCACAGAGATGGAGCAATCAGGATGACTTCTGGGTGTCCCAACTCGGGCGCCATTCCCTGGGACAACAAAGGAGTGGGGAACTGGGGAGGCAGAAGGCAGTGGGCTATGTCTGCGATGCAGTGAGTGTGAAGGCCTGTGGGACACTTGACAGGACTTGTCTCAAGGCGGCTGGCAATCCCATGTCCACCACTGTGCTATGTGTGTGTGATAACAGTCATGTGTTCCTTCTACACTTGACAGGAGCAAGCAGTGGAGCCGGCTTGCCTCCCTGGTGGGCTCGTATACAGCTAACTCTCTGGTGTAAAGAAGGGCTGTGATGTGTGGCATTTTCTCAGGCCAGCTTACAGATGCTCCAGTTACTACTAAGTGGATGTCACTGATAACACAGCTGAGACGAGACGGTCAGTGGCATGTCATCAGACAGTTTACACTCAATAAAAGTCAGTCACCTAAACAGCCTAGATCATAGTGAACTTAGCAAAATAAGTAGAAAGTAGTTGAGTATTGACTCCCTTTGTGTGTGGGCTCTTTTTGAAGAGCCTTCAGTTAGCATATGTTACACATGTATATAATATAAAAATTTTGTTTATATTTACCCCATTACCTTCTCTTGTCCCCCTTCCCCTCCTGCTCAACCCTTTCTTATTCCCACGAAGATCCCCCCCCCCATCATGTCTTTGTTCTGTGTGGGACTCACTGAGTTTAAGTTACAGTCATCTCTATGAGCATGCGTGGGTGGGGGGTTTATTTACCCAAGCATGGGCAACTGACCAGTGGTCACACCACTGAAGCAAGTGCTTTCCCAGCTGGGCGTGGTGGCACACGCCTTTAATTACAGCACGCGGGAGGCAGAGGTAGGAGGATCATGGTGAGTTTGAGGTCACCCCGATAGTGAATTCCAGGTCAGCTTGGGCTAGAGAGAAAAATCCTACCTCAAAAAAGGAAAAGAAAGTGTCTTCCCCTCCCCCAGCAATCATTAACTGGCAGTAGTTTCTCCTAAGTCCCTCCTCCACCCATGATTTGATGGACCTAATTTCATGGGGCACGAGAAGGTAAGTACAGCCGCTGCGGTCGCACGAATATAAGGGCCGTGCCATGTCCAGAAGACAGCGCTCCACCCCATCCTCAGCCCTTCGGCTTTAAGATAACCTATTTAGCTGTAAGCTTATGTAATTTGAATGTTAATGATGTCTGCGTTTAAAAGCCAGTCCACCAACTTCTGGAAAACTTTAACATTAGCCCTCATGAGCTTGGCAAGCAGTTCTCACACACCACTGTAGAGCCTCTTCCAAAGCATAGAGTAGAAAGCCCTAGAACCCTAGGCCCAGCCTGTTTCAGTGACTCCCCACATTCACCCACCTGGTGTGGGGGGGGGGAGGTAGAGCCAAGTCTAGAGTCTGGGAGGAGTCCTGCGCCTTCATTTCTTCCAAGTGACCCTGAGGGTCTCTGCCCTTGATGGGGGTCTCTCAGACCAGGGAATGAATGCCGTGTGGTCCTCAACTCCAGACATGATGTCTCATCTCACCCCGCTATGAGTGACCCAGGGAAGAGGCTCTGGACAGCCTGGAACAAAGGGAACTGGACAAGATTTATTTCTGCTTGCAGCTAAATGGGAAGCTCAGATCCTTTTCTGCTGTCCCCGGTGTCTTTGAACCGCCTCCGATTGAGCAACTTGCGCATATTTCCAAGAAGAAAGAAATGTTTTCAAGTGAACACATTTTTTAAAAAAAGAATTGCTGAAGTGAACAAGCTGGAAAGGAAACCTGGGGAAATGCTTTGGCTTATTTCCTGTCATGGTAGGGGAGGGGGAGTGGACAGGGAGGGAAGGTCCGGCCCTGCCCTAAACATTTGTCACAGGGTAGATAGAACCTGGACTTCGGGCATTTCAGGGTTAGCTCAAGTTCCATGTTGCTCCAACGACATTTTCTCCAAGAGGCATCTTGAGAGTCAGGGCCATAGGGGTGATGACAATGTGGGTCCTGACTGGCACATGACAGCGCGTCCTTGGTGCATAGGTGACCTCTGGGTGTACTGAACAAGAGGGTAGGTGGAGGACTGCAGAGAACAGAGCCCTGGGCCTGATGAGTCTTTGGTCCTAGATGACCAGAGATGACATGCTATCCTGCACGTGGTTGGAAAAAAAAAAAAAAACTGGAGGAAGCCCATGGTCCTGACCTACCCATACATTTACCAAAGAGCCACTTCCCTCTTTGGAGTCTTCTCCATAGGGTTTTGGCAAGGAAATGGGCCCAAGACTTCTTGGCTGTCTGAGTTGGGGCTGCCCAGCTCCCCAGGGAGCAAACCCCTGTGAGGTTCTCACAGCATCTCCACTGCTCTTGCTTCCCCGCTTCTGTCTCTCTCACTCCACCATGTTGGGCAAAGGAGAGTTTATCCTTACTTGAGATGTTTCTCCTCCCAAATCTCCCCCCCCCCCACACTCCCTAGAGCTCTTTTCATGCCTGTTTGAGACCTACAGCGCAGGGCTGGGCTTCCGTTCCCTACCTCCTGCTGCTGTCTCCCCATCCCTACCCCAAGACAAGGCAATGCACAGGAAGGGTCTTGGGAAAAGGACGTAGGGAAGTTGCGCTCCAGTCACCACAGCTCCTGTCTTGATGCACTGCCTCCTGCTCTGTGCACAGCCGGCACTCCTGGCCCGGCTTCTCCTCCCAGTGTGACCTGGCCCACTCTGAGCAGGGCTGGCTCAGTCCCAGAGCAACTTAGTTCACCATGTCTGTAGAGACCTGCAGCAGTGGAGGGCATGACCAGGAGGGCTAGCCCAGCAAGGCAGAGGCCTGGGAGAGACGTGAATGGGTCTGCAGAGCTCTTGAGCCCTCTCGCAGCCACTGGGAAGCCAGTCCTCATTCAGGCCCATTTGTGGGGTGCAGAGCACGCCTCTGCATTTGTCCCACAGAGACACCACTCTGTGCTGCAAACTCATCTCCAATGCCTACACATTCCCCAAGGCTGCCCTGGGTGAGGGCAGAAGCAGGAGGGTCCTCTCTCCTGAGACCACAAGGAGAAGGGAATAGGAGGCCCCACTTTCACAGAAAGGACACATTACCTTGGCCTCTGCTACCAGCCTACCTCCAACTGGAGAGCTGCCAGGCATAGCAGGTCCCAGGATCAGGGCCTCGGGACCTTCTGGGATGCTAGATCTCCCCAGGTGTGCCTAAATCAAGTCTTTGACCCTCTCTGGGTCTCAGATCCCCATCTGCAAAAGTGGGCATGGGGGAGCGGTCCCCCTATCCCTGTGGATATATAGAGGGGCCGAGAGAAGTGTGTGTGGTCATCCCAAGCAGCCCACTGCCTCAGAGGGAGGCCAGGCTGGATATTAACAGCAGTCTAATCGCACTCACATTCTTTGGGTGCCAAATGAAAACAAAAATCCCAAATTGGAAAAACAAAACCCTCCGTTCTGAGAGGACTGAGTCACTCCTGCGAGGTCAGAGAAGCTGGCTTAACCCCTCGCTTACCACAGGGGCCTCTTGGCTCTTCCTCCAACACCCAGATTAACAGAGAGCCTGTGAGAGCCACACAGTATACAGGCAGTGCTTGTGGGACACAGTGGTCTCAAGCTAGGGGGTTGACCTCTTCTGGGCAGGTCACAGGTTCTGGGAGAGGCCTCTGTCTGCCAAGAGCGTCACCCACATCCAGCAGGCTTGGCCCTGAAGGGAGCTGGAAAGTCAGACAGATAGCTGGGGGTGCCTGGCACTGCCTTTCACAGGCAATGTCTCTGGACTGTTTACCCGTCCTAAGAAGGGCCTGTTTACGGTAACAGTAACAGTACTTACACCACCACCTCTCTGGACAGCTGAGAGCAGTGAGGGGTATCTTTGTAAAGACCGATCCTCCTCTCCCCTCCACGCGACTCCTGATAACCCGTCCGCACTTCCCGGGGCATAGCAAGCCCTTGGGACCTACTCGCTGCGATTGGCTTCCTTTCCTCTACCTTGAAGCTCCCAAGGGCAACGAGCAAGGGGTCCCGCCCTGGCTGCTCGGTGCAGGGTGCAGGTGGGTGGCTCTTTGTGAATGGCATGCTTGTGTTTATATGAGCACTCTGTCACGGGAGCCCTCTCCTGACCCCCCGCCCATCGTGCCCTGGTGGTCTATGGGGTGCGACAGCAGATCTCAAGGGCACAGCCTGTATTCTTGACCTAAGTGTGAGCTTCCTGGAGTGAACACTTGGATGGACAAGCCCAGAGACAGTGGTGTGAATGGACGAATCAGAGGAAAGGCCAACAGAAGGTCTTGACCCACAGTGGACAGGAGGATAAGTGAGTGGGCTTGCCACGCCACGGCAGGGGTAACACAGCCTGAGACTCTTTTGCCCTCAGGAGACCCCTGGCCTGATAACCACAGGCTTGGTGATACCGCCTCTCCCTGACTCTGGGAGTTCAAACACCAGTTCTCCGCGGAAGACAAGGGGCCTGCGCCAGGCTCGTCATCTGCACGCTAGCAGAACTCCTGGTGAATGGGGTCAGGAGAGCCAGGGGCAAGACGAAGACCTTTGAACTCAGCATGGCCAGCATTGTGTGGTCATCAGCAAGCTGCTGAGTCTCTCTGAGCACTTAGTTCTTTATTATATGGAAGTAATACAACCTATTTCAAAGGGGTTGGGGTATAGCTCAGTGGCAGAGCACTTACCCAGCATGTACAAGGTCTTGGGTTCAATTCCCAGTAGTGCCCCCAAAACAACACAAGGGGTTGGGGAAATGGTCAGCAGATAAGAGCGCTTGATTCACCCCGAGTTCAATCCCTAGCACTGAGGTGAAAACCTGGGCATGGCCTCAGGAGAAGAAGACAGAAAAGTCTCTAGGACTGGCTGGTCACCTGGGGATCACCAGTCCAGTCAGTTTGGCCAGGAAAAAAACAAACAAACAAACAAACAAAAAAAAAAAAACTGGCAGCTCCAGGTTCAGTGAGTGACTCCATCTCAAAGAAATAAAAGGGGAAGAGAAATAGCAAAAGACCTCTGACATTCTCCTTGGGCCTTCCCATCTCTGCATAGACATAGAGTGCATGCATCTGCACCCATGTGTACACATACCACGCATACTGCACACACACACACACACACACACACACACACGTGCGGGCGCGTGTGCATGTGTCTCCCCCCAAATCCCAATCTCATGGGGGTTTAGTGGGAGGTTAGCACTTGGCGCTACACATACATACTCAGCAGGGGACCGATGGGTGACATCATGACAAGGCATATCCATCTGCTCTCTTTCACGAGGCGGGGGTTAAATAAGATAGGTAAGGATGGTTTGGGGACTTGTAGCCTCTTTACTCATACAAACGACTGTGTCATCATCCCAGCCAAGCTAATTGGCTTCGGGTACAAAGGTAATTGGACCCCATCAACATGTTTCTCCTTTCTTTCCCTCAGTTTCTCTTTCTGTACAATGGGCCAGGTTCTGTTGAATCACTGGTTGGAGGCCGAATGATCCAAATCCAAGCCTCACTCTTCCCTGTCTGGCTTCCGGGGCAGCTCAGAGGGCCTGGAAGGGGGGGGGGGGTGACATGGAGCCGCTGAGGACCAAGCAAACGTGACTCAGGGTTTTCCCCTTTTAAGGGCTGGTGTTCTAGAGCCGTGCTTCCCGGAGGTTGTGCTCCAAACCGCTCCGATGGGTGTGAGGTTCGCGTGCCCACAAGCTCTTGCAGAACCCCAGGGGTCACCCTAGGGGCGGGACTGGACTTCTACCTTGCTATTTTAAGCAGCAAGTTTATAATAATGGGTGGAAAAGCAAACTGGGCCAGAGCAGTGTGGGAATGGCCTGAGGTAGGGCTGCCGGGACTCTCCCGAGTAGTGTGGGTTCCATCTTGTCACATGTGGGACCTCAGCCAGCCTTTATCCTGCTGCTCTGGGTTTGCCTGACTTAATTCATAATCGTTCTGTTTCTGACCAGGGACTGGAGAAGGTCTGTCTTGAAGAGGGTGGGGGTGGGGAAGAACAGTGGAGGCTTAAAAGCCGGAATGTTTCTGGGTGTAGCTTTGGAATACTATGGTCTGGGAATGAATCCTGGGCTGTGAGCATCAGGTCTTGCGAATGGTTGTGGTAAGAAAGAGCCCAGGCTTCCCGGTTGTTAACCAGGCCTGTGTTGCAGTTGAGAATCCCATGACCCCTTGCACCAGCCCTAACCAGAAGTCTCCCAGGAGCAATCTTGAACTGCATCCTGTCTCATCTTCAGCTGGCTCCAGACACTAACAAGTTTCCTTTGTCTTCCTCCACTGGGCCTTTTAGTCCTTGGTTTGCACCTTTTTTTTTTTTTTTTTTTTTTGAGGCAACAAGATCACATGAGTGCCTTCCTGAGGAGAGATTGCATGCCCCTGTAGTTAGAATCTCTAGTGCTTATGTGCAAATTCTTGTCCTCCTAGCAGCCTGTTTCCTGTTTTCCCAACAAGCCCCGATTTGTCTGATCTTTCTCAGACTACAGAGCACAATATGATGCTTTTTAAATGTTTCACTTATTTACTTGAGAGAGATATATAGAAAGACGACAGATAGAGTATGAGTGTACCAGGGCCTCCAGCACTGCAAACTCCAGATGCATGTGCCATTTTGCTCGTTTGGCTTTATGTGGGTACTGGGGAACTGAACTCAGTACATCAGGTTTTGCAAGCAATGCCTTTATCAGCTAAACCATCTCTCCAGCCCCTACAATACGTTTTGTGTAGACTAAGACATAAATAGTGGGATGATCTTCTCCCATGTTTTGGAAGCCTTATTCCTATTATGGTTGGCTAGACTTACACAGATACCATACTTATTTTAAGAAACCACCTGAAGGCTGGAGAGATAGCTTAGTGGTTAAGGCGCTTGTCTGCGAAGCCTAAGGACCCATGTTTGACTCTGCAGATCCCACATAAGCCAGACGCACAAGGTGACGCAAGTGTGTAAGGTCTCACCCGCGCACGAGGTGGCGCACACATCTGGAGTTTGATTGCAGTAGCTGGAGGCCCTGAGTGCTAATTCTCCCTTCCTCCTCTCTCTCACTCTCTTGCATAAAAATAGCCAGTTCTGTTGGGCTGGTTTCAAAAAAAAAAAAAAAAAAACAATGTGAAAGAAACCACCTGAGAAGTGTAGCCAACTTGTCTGGCAGAATGTGAATTTGTCGCTACTCTGATACCCAACCCCCGACCACACCCCAGTGCCATGTAGTACCATGAACGAAAGCCCAGCCCTGCTAATGTCATCGCTTTGGAGTCTAAGCATAGATGACGAAATTCACCGCAGAGCTCACCCGTCCGCGAACGTGATGCTCGGCTTGTTCACACAGGAGCCTCTGGGTGGGGGGACACCACAGTCCTGGCTGCAGGGTCTCAGTGCCAAGAGTTAAATCGGCCCAGCACCCAGCACCCTTCTCTTGCTATCTCCTCCCCCCACCACACTCAGCCCCTGGCCTATTGTGTCTGGATAAGTTCTATTTGCATTTCTGTGTTATGGTTCACCTCAAACACCCTTTTCTAAAGTAGAACCATGTCCCACGGTCCCAGTGTTCACAGCTAAGGACCTTTTCCTGAGGTTTTATAACTGCTCATTTTCAAAGTATTTACCTCAATCATAGTTTTCAGCTGACACCCAACACTGGACTCTGCTCTTTCAGGGCTATGACCATGTTCAAGGTCAGCCTAAGCTATGTAGTGAATTCAAGGGCAGCCCAGGCTACATGAAACTCTGTCTCAAAAAACACAACAGCACCCCGGCTGAAACTAAGAAAAAGTGGCGAAACAAGCAAGGGTGCTGTTTTCCTGATGAACCGGATACCAGCAGAAGGGGGAAGGAGATCAACAGAGAGAAAAATCAACTCCTACCAAATCAGAGAGCCAGAGCCTCAGAGGCCCCCAACACCTCATCACTGAAGCAGACCAAAAACGAACCCAACATGGCTCAGGGAAATTTTGCGAAAGAGGGGGCAGAAAGAATGTCAGAGCCACATGTTGGGTCATGATATGCAGAGACATTTATCTTACCCATAACTATGGGCTAACTCCACAACCCATATACCTCAACAAGGAGGGGCCAAGAGGAGGGGGTAGGTCACGGATGAGCCTAATAATGGTACCAAACTGACTGTATTTGCTGAATACAAAACTAACTAATAAAGAAAAAAAAGAAAAGAAGACAAAAAAAAAAAAAACCCACCACCACAACAACAAAAACCCAAAATAGCCAGGCATGATGGCTCACATCTGTAATTCTAGTACTTTGGGAGGTTGAGGCCAGAGAATCAGTAGTTCAAGGTCATTTTCGGCTACATAGTGAGTTCAAAGCAAGCCTTGGCTATATTGAAACTCTGTCTCAAAAGCAAAACATATAAACAAAAATAGATGAATGAGTAGGTGAATGGGTGAATTAAAAAAAAAAAAAAGATTCAGTCCTTGAATGGCAGGGCCTAATTGAGATGAAATATTTCAAGATGACCACCAGGGGGTGCCTCAACGATTTCAGAGCTAAGTGGGGCTGACCATTCAAGACAAATGATTAAAACCAAGGGGTGGGGGCGGGTGGAGAGGTGGCTTAGCAGTTAAGGCGCTTGCCTGCAAAGCCTAATGACCTCAGTTCAATGTCTCCAGTACCCATGTAAAGCCAGATCACAAAGTGGCCCTGCGTCTGGAGTTTGCTTGCAGTGGCTGAAGGCCCTGGAGCCCTGTGCCCATTCTGTCTCTCTCCTTGAAAATAAATAAATAAATAAAAATGTAAAACAAACAAACAAAACCAAAATGGCACCACTTTGAGTTCCTGGGTTAAAGGTCTCTAGTTCTTTAAATATAAACCAACCACCATTTTTTTTGGTAATTCTTCTGAATGGTTGCCAAGTCTGGTGGGAACCAGCCTGGCTTGCAGCACTCCTGTTTGGGGGCGTTTTGGTGCCCTATCTGAGGGACAGGAAGGATATCTGATGTCATGGGAGGTGGTGGAGCTTTCTGACTATCCCTGAAGCCTCCAGAAGTCAGCAGCACCTTACCTAGGACTTGGGACACAGTAGTCGCTTTGCTAGTGACAGTGTCCTTTGTCCTCGCGGGGGGGAATGAAGACATGTAGCCAGGAAAGGCCGGGTGGTATAGTAGAGAGAGCCCTGGCCCCTGATCAGAAAGATCTAGGTGCAGTGCCAGGGAGATGGGTCACTTGATAAAGCATGAGGACCCAAGTTTGACACCCAGAACCCATGTCAAACGCCAAGTGTGGTGGTGCGTGCTTGTCATCCCAGCCCTGGGGAGGTGGGGACAGGAGGCTCACAGTGACACAGGAGCCTGGTGCTCATTGGCAAGCAAGTCTTGCCTACTTGGTGAGCTAAAAACTAATGAGATGCAAAAAAAAAAAAAAGAAAAAAAACTAATGAGATGCTTTTCTAAAAATATTATTTATTTATTTAATTTTTTATTTGAGAGAGAGAGAGAGAGAGAGAGAGAATGTGCACACCAGGGCCTCCAGCCACTGCAAACAAACTCTAGATGCATGTACACCCTTGTGCATTATGTGGGAGAGTAGAACCGGGATCCTTTGGCTTCGCAGGCAAGTGCCTTAACTGTTAAGCCATAATGAGATGCCTTTTCTCCCAAAAGGTGGATGGTGTACCTGAGGATGATCCCCAAGATTGTCCTCTGGCCTCCACACACATGAACATACACATACACAGTCATACACCCCCTCAAAGATTTGGGTGTAAATGCTTAGTTCTTTGTGTGACTCAGGACCAGGGGCTTTTATTCTAAGAGGCTGTTCCCTCCTCTATAGAATGGGACCACTAACACCTAATCAGAGGTCACCCTGAGAAATCAAGTAGATGATCTTAGTAATGTACCCAGTAGGAGTTCAGTAGATGGTGCACAACAATGCTAACTGACCCCATGGGAACTTCCTCCCTTAGTTATGGCTTTGATGGGCTGAAGAACTTCTCTCCCTTCTGCAATAGTTGGGTTTACTGTAGGGACCAAACTAGGCACAAAAAAACCCCTTCTGGGCTGGAGAGATGGCTTAGCAGTTAAGCACTTGCCTGTGAAGCCTAAGGACCCTGATTCAAGGCTTGATTCCCCAGGACCCACGTTAGCCAGATGCACAAGGTGGCTCACGTGTCTGGAGTTCGTTTGCAGTGGCTGCAGGCTCTGGCGCGCCCATTCTCTCTGTGTGTCTCTCTCTGCCTCTTTCTCTCTCTGTCTGTCGCTCTCAAATAAATAAATAAAAATGAACAAAAAATAAAAATAAACTATTTTTTTTTTAAAAAAAAGCCACTTCTGCTTGTGCAAGTAAAGCCAGAAGGCGGGAGGCAGTGCAGTTCCAAACGCCTGTTCCTAACCCTCAAGCAGTCTCTCCCCTAGGTCCTTAGATCCTGGAAAAGAAACTCAGCTTGGGACGGGGATAGGAAGGGATTTCACTTGTGCTTTTGGCATCTCTCCAGGCCACAGAGCCCAAACTTCTTGGAGCATCTTTGGGACCAACACAGCAGAAGTTCCAGGCATCCACAAGTCACTCCAGCCAGGAGGTTGCCATGCCCAACATTCCTGAGGACGAGGAGCCCCCTGGAGAGCCTCAGGCAGCCCAGAGCCCCGCCAGCCAAGTAAGTGCCCCTTCCTGCTCATGGCTAGCATGGCAGCAGGCCAAGCCAAGCACCCCAGGCTGAGGCCCCAGCTCCCAAGCAGCTCAGAGAGTGGGCTGTCTACGCAGGCTGCAGCGGGCACCTGGGGAAAAGTATACGGCTTCCACACGTAAGAAGACACTTTCTTGAATTCATTTCAGGTGGCCAATGTCCTGTGAAAACCTGAGTGTGGAACCATCTAGACTGTGTGTGACTGAGACTAAGGAGAAATCAAACCATGGTGGCCTTGTATGTTCCCTTCTACCCTCCAGAAAGACAGAAAAGAGGGCTGTGTGGACAGAAAGCTGGTCAGGACAGGGCAGTGGGCATAGCCAAAGGCTACTTTGAGGGCATCTGCTTAAAACGAAAATCAAAATTTCATACTGACTGATGGGAAAATTTTCAGTGACGTTTTATTTTAAAACAGCAAATGATAAATAAGTTCCTTAAGAGGATGTCATTGAACTAGGCATGATGACTCGTATTTACAATGCCAGAATTTGGAAAGCTGAGGCAGGAGGATCACCATGGATTCCAGGCAGGCCTGGGCTAACACAGTGAGACCCTGTCTCAAAACAATAACCACAAAGCAAACGAAAAGAGGGTTCCATTGTCTCGTTGAGATTTTGATTTTTAGATTGAACGAAGAATGAATCAGTTGTTGATTTTGGTGTTTTTCTCCTTTATGTCAACAAAATGATGTGTTCACCTGGTAACACATCCTTCACATTTTACTTTACAGCACTTTCATTAAGAGACTGTTTAAAATGTAAGGGATATCCCCATTTTCCCAAAACTGTCTTTAAATCTCTCGATATTTAAATTCTTCCCTTTTGACAACTCTGTCTTGCCATCCATCATCCTTATTATTTTTTCTTCATTCGGTAACTAACTTGACCCCCCCAGACCGTACTTGGTTAATGACCTTGCACATGAACTTTGTCAACATGATTCTCTGTGGTGTGAACTTGCAGTTGGCACTGACCCCTCCCCCTCTTGAATCTGACAGTGGCCGGCACGGGCCAGACCCAGATGGGATAGACTTGCTAAGCCGGGTGAGAATGTACAATGTACACCGCTTTTCCAGATGGGCAGATTCCCAGTGACTATTTGCATGTCATGATGACATTTGTTTTCTCACACATCACAACTGTGGGAACTAAGATAGCAAATATTTAGAAATGAATAGCTCCTTGGATCTCCATATCCCAAGTTCATGGGTTTGAGATGTTGCAAACTTGGCAGTCTTAGGGGTAGGGGGATGTCCTTCCCTTGAACGTCTAAATAATACGGAGTCCGGCCCCCGTGTCTCTGTCTGCAGACCACAGCTTGGGCTTTCGTGCAGCACCCCACACCCACCCACCCTGGGACATCATCGCCGGCCACAGTAGGTTTTGCTCATTAACAACCCTCGAGGCTGCCAAGTCCTAGAAGCTTGGGGAATAAGAAGGGAATGGCAACACAGAGAAAAATACTGGTGATTGGACTCATCCCCAGGCAGCGACTTTCTCAGACTCTCTCATTCCTCAGCTCTGAATTCCTCTTCCAAAACCATCCCTGATCCCTCCACTTCACCAACAATGGTGCACACTGGACTCAGAGCGCTGAACCTGGCTCCCAAAGCCTGGGCAGCTCCTCCAAACAGCTTCCCCAGGAATAAAAGCATCACTAAATCAATGATAGTCTAAGATCAGCAAAGGTACAACCCTATCATGGGTGATGACAGACTTAAAAATATTTTATTTATGTATTTATTTGAGAGAGAAGAGAGAGGGAGAGAGAGAGAGGGGGGGGGGCATGCCAGGGCCTCCAGGCCTCCAGCCACTGCAAACCAACTCCAGATGCATGTGTCCCCTTGTGCATCTGGCTTATGTGGATCCTGGGGGATTGAATCTGGGTCCCTGGGCTTTGCAGGCAAGTGCCTTAACTGCTAAGCCATCTCTTCAGCCCAGATGACAGACTTTTCTATTAAATTCTGTTCTTCCTGCATCCAAGCCTTTTTCAAAGCATACACTGTGAGATGTGACGAAAGACAAAATCCACTGCCCTTCTAAACCTTCAGGGCATTCAGCTGCTGGTAGGTACAGCAGGGTCAGGACAGGGCCAGGGTGGAGGTGAGATTTTCACTGGCACAGCAGAGGGAGGAGCTGGCTGCAAAGTTAGGCTAAGAGACCTTGACTGGCCAATAGCGCTCTAGATGCGGGTTCCCCACAAACTCAGCCTTCCTGTGACCTTGAGCCAGTCGGTCTTCTATAGAGGGATGGGGTGGGCTCTGATGGTCTCTTCAGGTTCTTCAAGTGCTTTGATTCTGTCTTTGGGCTCACAGGAAACCAAGACTACCTGGACATTTTCTTTGTAAGCTCGGATGACGTGGGCATTGCTGGGGCTCAGAGGAGAAGGATGCATAAGGAATTCAGGTCAACTCGGGGAGGCTCGGGGCCTATCAGGGAAAACAGCAAAGGGTTTACGAGTATAGCTTCAGGCAGTGGGGCGACAGCTCAGCCAGAAAGTATTTGCCTTGCAAACATGAGAACCTAAGGACCTGCATTCAACCTCCCAGAACCCACATTAAAAGAAAAACGTCATGGGCTGGAGAGATGGCTTAGCAGTTAAAGCGGTTGCCTACAAAGCCAAAGGACCTCGGTTTGATTCCCCAGGACTCAAGTTAGCCAGATGCACAAGGGGGCGCATGCATCTGGAGTTCGTTTGCAGTGGCTGGAGACCCTGGTGCACCCGTTCTCTCTCTCTCTATCTATCTGTGTCTTTCCCTGTCTCATGCTCTCAAATAAATAAATTAATTAAATGAAAAAACACATCAGGCATGATGGTGTGCACTTGTAATTCTAGTTCTGAGCAGGTGAAGATAGGCAGGCCAGTGTGGCCTACTTGGTGAGTTCCAGGCCAATGAGAGACCTTGTCTAAAGAGGGGGGGGGGGAGAGAGAGAGTTAGTGCTTGATGAAGGATGCTTGTCATTATTATCCTCTGGCTTCCACACACGTGCACATGTATACAGAGACATACACACATGCATGCACGTGCCCACACATGAGCATGACCTCTGCAGTCAGTCTAAGTTGTCCTTGGATTCCAGCTCCTCCACATTCTGGTCCAGAGTTCTGGAAGCTGAGTGTGTTCATTTTCTGCCCTTGGAACCTCATGTGCTATGGGGGTACAGCCACTGCCTCCTCCTTCTGCCTGGGATGGAGTATGGAACTCACTATGTACTCTCAGGGTGGCCTCGAACTCACAGCAATCCTCCTACCTCTGCCTCCCGAGTGCTGGGATTAAAGGCCTGTACCACCACACCTGGCTTATTTTATTTTATTTTTTAACCTTCTGGCCTTGCTGCCAGGCTGTGGGACTGGATTCAATCTGCTAAGAGCTTCTGCCTCCATTGGATCCAGCAGACAGCCCGCACTGGGCTCCTCAGGCAGCCACGGCCTCCGGAGAGGGTCAGACCTCCTGCAGCAGCTGCAGTCTCCAGGGGATGGAGTCTGAGTCCCTGGGAGCCACGGAAGCCAAGCGGTCAGGGAAGCGGGGCTGGCCAGGGTTCAGCCAGAAGTCCTGTTCCATGTGAATTCCCACTCTGCAAAGCAGGCAAGGAACGGAGCATCCTTCCGAGTTTACAGCTCCCCGGGGTCTAGCTGGGGAGCCTCTGGCCCCAGTCCTGACTTCCCATCACTGACCTGAGTGTTAGATGAGGCTTTCTCACCAAACACAAATGCTGGGGGACTAGGACTAGCTTGGATTTGTGTATCTCTCTCCTCTCTCAAATATATATATCCCCCTTCCCCCAGGTAGGGTCTGTAGCTCAGTCTGACCTGGAATTCACTATGGAGTCTCAGGGTGACCTCAAACTCCTGGCAATCCTCCTACCTCTGCCTCCTGAGTGCTGGGATTATAGCCATGCGCCCCCATGTCTGGTTTAATAAATATATTTTTTTTAAATATTTTAATTTATTTATTTGAGAGAGAGACAGACAGAGAAGGAGAGAGAGAGAGAGAGAATGGGTATGCCAGGGCCTCCAGCCACTGCAAACGAATTCCAGACTCATGTGCCCCCTTGTGCATCTGGTTTACATGGGTCCTGGTGAGTCAAACCTTGATCCTTAGGCTTTGCAGGCAAGCATCTTAACCTCTAAGCCATCTCTTCAGCTCTAAAAATATTTTTTTTATAAGAAATTTGCAGAACCCCAGATTTCTGAGCCCTCCCAGTAGACATACTGACTAGAGCTTCTGGAGGGGTCTTGGGCTTCCGGGAAGCTGCACAAGAAGCCTGTGCAGGATTCGCGGCTCGTCCTCGTCCTCACCATTGATCCTCCTGTCGCCCTCCCAGCAGCCCGAAGCAGGGCAGGACGTGCAGGTGGGGGAGGCAGATGCCCAGCCTTCCCAGGTCCTCTTTCCCCTATGCTCATGTCTTTGCTCCCATGACAGGGTCAGAGCCTTCCCCACCCCCTTGTCAGGAGACAAGCCAGCCCTTCTTCACCTTGTAGCCCTCAAAGCTCAGAGCCAGCGTGACCACATCCTCAGTGACTTTCCCAGACTGTGACCTGCAGCCATTTAGGAAGCTGTTGCACTGGGACGGCGTAACCTTCTCAGATGTCACGCGCACCTCAGGCCCAGCACGTCTGGGGCAGAGACGAGCGCGACAGCCATAAGAACCTGATTTCTACCCGACCAAGTCAATTCCCATCCAGGGGTTTCTGAAAGTTTCCAGGAGCAAGTTCACAGGCTAATTTTACACCTTACCATCCTTGGCTCTGGTATTCTCCACTACCGCCTCTCCCTGCTCACCTTAATTGCCCACAAAGCCACTTAATAATACTAGCCAGCCAAGTTCCAAGTTCAAGTCTGCACTATGAACACAATTAACTTTTTTTGTTTGTTTGTTTTTGTTTTTGGTCTCACTTTAGCCCAGGCTGATCTGGAATTCACTATATAGTCTCAGGGTGGCTTTGAACTCGCGACGATTCTCCTACCTCTGCCACCCGAGTGCTGGGATTAAAGGCATGCGCCACCACGCCCAGCCCCACATTTAACTTTTAATTCACTTTATAATATAGGATTAAATTTGCATTTCATAGTTGAGGAAACTTAAGCCCAGAGATGCTCATGACCTTCCATGAAGGTCACACGGCTCACGGACAGCAGACACAGGATTAGAACTCTGGCAGCCTGGCCCAGAAGCCCATGCTTCTGGTGTATCACCTATCATGAACACTGTTGACCTTGCTTCTGGCCTTTCCATGAGAGCTCCAGGCCTGAGCCAAGGGGTTACAGTGTACTGTTTCTCCTGAAAAACCTTCCGTGTACAGTGGAGTTTCAGCATAAGAAATGAGTGACTGTTCACTCATGCGTGGTAGGTACTGCCTAAATGTAGACACAAGGCATATTTACTTCTTGCTGTCTGCTCTCTTGGAATAACCGAGAATTTCATAATTTCCTTCATCGGATCAGGTGACACCTAACTCCTCTCTCCACCTCTCTGGGCAGCCCTGCTCTAAGCACTTACCAACAACTTCACAACAATACCAGGAGGGAGGTTAGTGCCCACTTCACAGGTGTGTACACTGAGGCAGGTAGTACATTACTTTGTCACCAGACACTGCACAGGAAGTACTGAGACACTTTACGTAGGATCTGGAGTTTGTCGTCCTTGAGGTCAGACCCCCTGTGCTAGTTGGGTTTCCACAGCTAAAGTGCTCCTAGGTTTCCCACTGAGGTCTTCCTGCTATTGCCTCCTCATGTCCTTACCCAGCAGCAATGCCGGTGTCCTGAGAATCAAAGACCCCAGGTATGAGGAGCAGGTGCCAATAGCCCACCCTCTCTGGAGAGATGGAGAGGAGGTGTGGGAGAATCAAGAGGACAGTCCCAGAGCAGGAGCTGCGAGTCTGGCTGTGGAAGTGCCTCTGTCAAACCAGGCAGTGTTCCAGACATGGCAGTTACAGGGCTGGAGAGATCTCTCAGTGGTTAGGGTGCTTGCCTCCAACATAAACCTAACCGCCCGACCTTGATCCCCCAGTACCCAGGTAAAACCAGATGCACAAGGTGGTGCATGTGTCTGGAGTTCGTTTGCAGTGGCTAGAGACCCTCATGTGCCAATTCTCTCTTCCTCCCTCTCTTTCTTACTCTTTCTTTCTCTGTATATTTTTACTTGCAAATAAATAAATAAAATGTTTTTTAAAAAAAGAAATGGTAGTTACAGTCAAGAATGCGTATTATAATAGTTGGTCTTGCCAGGTGTGGTGGCGCACGCCTTTAATCCCAGCCCTTGGGAGGCTGAGGTAGGAGGATCACTGTGAGTTCGAGGCCACCCTGAGACTACATAGTGAATTCCAGGTCAGCCTGGGCTAGAGTAAGATCTTACCTTGAAAAACCAATAATAATAATAATCATAATAAATAAAATAAAATAGTTGGACTTTGGTGCCTATTGTGACTAATGGAGTCACTTGTCCTGCTCTTTGTCTCCTATGTCAAACTACCTGAGAGCACTTGGGGTCAGGGGTCACATCTTTCACATGTGTGTCTCTACCTTCAACACAGACCTAGCATGTGGTAGGTGCTCAGGAAATAAAGGGAGAGAGGGAGGAAGGAAGAAAGGAGGCTGGGTGGAAAGCTAATTGAGTGGTTGGATGATGGATTGGATGATTGAATGGATAGATTGGAGGAAGGAGGAAACAGAAGAAGGAACACCATTGGGAAGGGAGAGAGAAGACGGTGGGGTGAATGGTTGGCTGGCTAAGTGACTTTCCACAGAGTAAGGCCAAGAGCTATCACGTATCCCCCCCACCCTGCCCCCTACACGTAATCCCAAAGGCACAGCGACACAGCAAGAAAGTCTGGTAACTTCTGATCCTTGAATTCTGGGAATAGAATGGGCAATGGCGGGAAAGAGGCTTTGCCAGAAGCTGGGCAGGGCCTGAGGGCATTGTTGGGGGGGGCAGTGGTTGGCAGGGAGGAGCTGCGTGCCCAGCAGAAACCATTCCCTTCTCTCCCATGGCCTTAGACTTGAACTGGAATCATCATTTTCTTGCAAGTCCCCTGAGAGTGCTCTTCTCCTGTCATCTGAGAGCAAACTCCTCTCCCGAGGGAGTCCCTGCCTGCCCTCCAGGCTATAAGCGAGAGAGCGGGGGCTAAACCAAACAGTGCGCGCTCCCCCTAGCCGTCATCATCCTCACCACTTTGTGTTTATCTATACAAATCAGCCTGGCCATTGGAGATTCTTAGCTCCACTTGTGGTCGTGAAGGTCAGGGAGTCATATAACTGGTTGGAGGTCACTGGGGTGGGATTCCGGTGCAGGCCTGCCCACTTCGTTGCCCACACTGCATGCCTCAGAGTCCTCCTGTCCCTCTATCACCCCGGGGCCATGGAAAGAGCCACGCTCGCCACTCTGGCTTGGGCTGTGCCTGGGGCAATTCCCTTCCTAGTCATGTGACAGTGGGGATTTGAAGTGAATATTCTCATCTATGACACCAGCCTATATTTATCCCTGTGCTCGGCACTTAGGAAACTATTGTGCATTCCTGGGAATTCATGAGTGAAATAAACATTTCAATGTTTCCGTAAGACAAGAGGGGAACACAGTGTGACCTGCTGCGTGTGACCGGGTGAGCTTGCTGGGAGAGGGTCCAGCCCTGCACAGCTCGGTGGGCTTCAAGGGAAGGAAATGGGCTCATGGGAGGACTGGGCCCATGGGCCAGCGTGACGGCTTGAGCCTCCCGCCCCAGCTTGAGGGTTTCCGGGAGGGTGTGTGCAGATTGGAAGGATAAGTGAGCATTATCTGAGACAAGGTAACTGCAGGGTGGTGTCACCAAAGACAAGGAGACAGGACAGTTGGAAGAGCGATGTGGCATAGACAGAGAGGGACGCAGCTCGTGTTTAGTCACCATTAGCGGTTATACGTTGCAGCCCCAGGACAAGGTAATGTTTTCAGTGGTAAAGGAGGGATTGAAATAGAAGAAGAGGAGAGAGAGTGAAGGAATGCAGTAAGAGGCTCAGCGATTGATTTCTTCTCACTTCCCCTTCAGGAGTCCAGAAGAGGAGAGGGTGGGCTATTATTGTCCCTTGCTCACGCGCTTGTGTCCTAAGGGACACTTCCAAATTCCTGTAAGGTGGAGAGAACATGAGGGGCTGGGACAGCGCATAGCGCCCCCCCAGGAGGTCTGAGAAGTCAGTCCTGCCCTCTGCGCACAGCTGCGAGCCACACGCGCATCTGTTGTTTGAGAAGCCAGTGAGAGAGGAAGTGGAGCCCGTTGAAGGTGGCCTGGAGAGTTGGGCTTCCTGGAAGTCATTGACTACTGGGGCCTGTGTGGCCAGATGCCCCAGGTCAGGTGTTAGCAGGTTACATGACACCTTAACAACTTCCTAACTTAGCTCTGAATAGTTGATCAGACCCAGAACCAAGAAAAACAGTTCCTTAAGAAACCAAATTCCATGGGCTGGAGAGATGGTGCAGTGGTTAAGGCACTTGCTTACAAAGCCTGATGACCCAGGTTCGACTCCCCAGGACCCATGTGAAGCCAGATGCACAAAGTAGCACATGCATCTGGAGTTTGTTTGCAGTGTTTGCAGGCCCTGGCACTTACTTCTCTTTCTCTCTCTCTTTCCCTCTCTCTCTGCTTGCAAATAAATGAATAAATAAATAAAAAGAAAACAAATTCCAGGGCTGGGGAGATGTTCGGTGGGTAATGTGTTTGCCACATAAGCATGAAGACCTGAGTTTGGATCCCCAGTATTCACCTTAAAAAGGACCAAGCCATGGTGGTGGTGTGCACCTATAGTCCCAGCACTGGGAGGCAGAGGCAGAATTCTCCCAGGCCTGCTGGCTAACTCGTCTAGCTGACTGGGTGAACTCTGAGTTCAGTGAGAGACCCCAAAATAAGTAGAAAGCTATTGAGGAAGACACCTGACATTGACCTTTGACCTCCACACACACATGGGTACACACACACGCACACCCATCACACACGAAAGAATTCCAGGGCTGGATAGATGGCTTAGCCATTAGGGCACTTGCCTGTGAAGTTACTTTCCAGATCCCACGTTAGTCAGACTCACAAAGGTGAGGCAAGCGCAAGGTCACACATGCCCACTAGGTGGCGCAAGCGTCTGGAGCTCAATGGCAGTGGCTGAGGCCCTGGTGTGCCAATTCTCTCTCTCCCTCTCTCTCTCTTTCTCTAAATATATATATATATGAATTCCAAAGTGATAAACTCAGCCATGAAGGTGACTGTGACTATAGCCTCTGTCACTTGTGAGCAGTTACTCTGAGCCAGGGACTTTTCTGAGGGCTTTGCACCCACATCTGATTCATGAAGATACTCTGGAGATGAGGAGAAAATACTGTTGCTCCTTGCTGTGGCCCTTGAGGTCCCGGAGCCAGTAAGTCGCCGGGCTGACTCTAGACCCAGCAGCACAGTGGCCTGTGACCAGCGTGCTGAGGGCGTGTCTTCTCTCAGGAGCCCTGAGTGGGAGTAGGGTTGCATACTGACACTGCATTAGCCCTGCAGGACATCACCGTGTGGATCCCTGCAAACCTCCCCCAAGCTCTTTCACAGATTACTGTCTCCCCAGTTCCTGCTAGAGTTAAAAAAAAAAATCCTGCAAATCATGGGATGGTCCCACAAATAGTTTTGAGAAAAGCTAGGAATTGTCACAGCTCACCCAACCATTCTGTGAGCTAATTAGGGGCAGGGCTATTTTGATTTGATTGCTTGTATATTTTGAACACAGGAGGGAGTGGAGAGCTTTACAGAATGTTCCGTCAGGAGATTAGACTGTTTCCTCCTGACTGCTTTGACTCCTGGATTATGAGCAGCTCAGAGCTATGACATGCCTGGCACTCACCACCGCAGCTTGGTTCTGCTTACAAGCCTCACGCTGAACCGCTCCTGGTTTCCTGGCGGGGTGCCGAGGGGGGGGGGAATGTTTGAATAATGGCCTCTTCCATCCTCTTGGCCAGTGTCTTTGTGGAGCTCTCGGGTGGATCCGCTGTCTGTGTTTTCTGTTTGTTCTTCGGGCAAGCCGTTATCCCCAGTTCTACCCTGCAGAGTTCCCCATTTCCAAAGCCTTCAGACCAAACTTAGAGAAGCACTCAGGTTCAACCAGAAGCTAATTCAAGATCTTTTTAAAAATTTCTTTAAAGATTTATTTTTATTTATTTATTAGAGACAGAGAGAAAGGGATAGAGAGAGAGAGAGTGAGAATTGGCACACTAGGGTCTCCAGCCACTGCAACTGAACTCCAGGCTCATGCACCATCTTGTGCATCTGGCTTACATGGGTACTGGGGAACCAAACCTGGGTCCTTAGGCTTCGTAGGCAAAGGCCTTAACCGCTAAGCCATCTCTCCAGTCCTGAAGACCTTATTTTTGCTTCAGTGCCTTCCCACCTCCTATCTCACATACCCATGACCCATGATCCTGCGTCAGCCACTCACAAATCACAAATTTCCACTCATGCCTTTTGCTAATGCCATTCTTTGCCCAAAACCTCTTCCCTAATATCTGTTTTGCAAACTCCTATTCATTCCTTGAGACCCTGTAGTTCAAATGCCTGTTCCACTGTAGTCTTCTGTTCCCCTGTGACAGTTTTCTTTCCTTCCCTCTCGGCTTTTATAGATGTGCCCCATCAATTTCGCCTTGCATTTATTATGAGTGTGGCACTTTCCTGTGTCCCTGGCCTGCCTGTGAGCCCCCAGGGGTCTTCCCTTTGCATCTCAGAATGCTCTTGGCACATGGCAGAAACCAAAAATTGTTAGATGAGAGAGAACGTGATCCTGAGTAAGATGGTCATTTATTAAAAACATCAATTATGTCTTAATTCTTTTTTTAACTTTTTTATTGACAGCTTCCATAATTATAGAAAACAAACCATGATAATTCCCTCCCCTCCCCCACCTTTTCCTTCACAACTCCACCCTCCATCATATCCCTCCCTCTCTTAGTCTCTCTTTTATTTTGATGTCATCATCTTTTCCTTCTTTTATGAGGGTCTTGTGAGGGTAGTGGTAGGCACTGTGAGGTCACGGATATCAAGGTCAATTTGTGTCTGAATGATAACATTGTAGGCATTCCTACCCTTCCTTTGGCTCTTACATTCTTTCTGCCACCTCTTCAGCAACGGACCCTGAGCCTTGGAAAGTATGATGTAGATGTTTCAGTGCTGAATACTCCTTGGTCACTTGTCAGCACTGTGGTGCCTTTTGGGTCATCCCAGTGGTCACTGCCATCTGAAAAGAGAAGCTTCTCTAACCAAAAGTGAGAGTAGCATTAAAATAGGGGTATGAACGTTAAGAAAAGTGCATACATGGCAGTTTAGTGAGCATAATATGTGCATTTAGCCTGATAAGAGAAGGTGCTACACTCCTATGTCTCATGACCTCCCCCACCATAGGCTTTTGATTAGGTTTTCAGTACCAGGCATCTATTCCCTCCCATCCAGCAGGTCTCCAGTCCAATTAGAGAGCAGTTGGTTTCTCCCAGAGCAGACATGCCACTATTGCACCTGTTCAGTCATTTGGCCTGTCTGGCCAAACTTGAGGCTTCCAGTCTCCACTCTTTTCATGGCTGATAACTTCTCTCTCCCATAGGGTTGCATGTGGCATAGCTCTTTCCAGTTTTCTGTCAGTTAGTCAACTGGGAGGAGGTTTTCAGCTCAGCTCCTGTTTGATTTCTCAGTGACCTTGCAGCCAAGGCATGTGGAGTCTTCAGCAATCATGTTTTTATTCTTTATTAACATTATTATTTTTTTTCAAGGTAAGGTCTCACTCTAGCTCAGGCTGATCTGGAAATCACTATGTAGTCTCAGGGTGGCCTCGAACTCATGGCGATCCTCCTACCTCTGCCTTCCAAGTGCTGGGATTAAAGGCGTGTGCCTCCATGCCTGATTATCATCATTATTTTTAATCTTTACACCAACCTTTTGAGTTACACTCTAAGATCCTAGTGCATAGAAATATTAAGAAACTTGCCAGGTGTGGTGGCGCAGGCCTTTAATCTCAGCACGTGGGAGGCAGAGGTAGGAGGATCGCCATGAGTTGGAGACCACCCTGAGAGTACATAGTGAATTCCAGCTTAGCCTGAGCTAGAGTGAAACCCCTACCTTGAAAAACCAAAAGAAAAAAAGAAAGGAAGGAAGGAAGAAAGGAGGGAAGAAAAGAAGAAAGAATGAAAGAAAGAAAGAAAGAAAGAAAGAAAGAAAGAAAGAAAGAGGAAGAAAGAAACTTCCTTAGGGACACACAGTGCATAGGTCATGAGCAGAACCTGAGCCAAGTCTGTCTGACTTCTACAATACACAATGCTGCTTTCTCCCACCCAGTAGAAGCTGCAAAGCCCCCTTCCATGTGCTGGGGGAGATTCGGAGTGTCTTCTCCTCCAGACACTGCTGCTGCCTGCCGTGATGAGGTCCTGAGTGAGAACATGAAGCCCAAGGAATGACTTTGCAGGGACCTGGCTTCTAAACAGGTGCACTTTTCTGCAAAGGATGCGGCGTGATGTTCTCTGGGTAGATTCTCATTCGGAGAATCACCTTAGATTTGAGGCCAAGGGAGGGGAGAGATGGCAACAGACATGAAGAGAGCTGATTTCATTACAGATGGTGGGATTTAAGGGGTCCACACAGCACTTACATGACCCAGTTAGCAAGAAGGCATCATTTGACCAGGAAAGAGGGGCTTTTCCTAGCTTGCCAGGAGCTAACACACAAAGAGAGCTGGAGAACAGGGCTCTGCCTGTCTCGGAGTCCTCAGGCCTTGGCTGAGGAGGGGTCATCGGAAGCATGAATGTGCAAAGGCTACAGAAGGACCCACACCCAGAGACAGTAGCCATGGACACGGCTGGCTCCCTGCTCTGATGGCCCAGGAAGGGGTCCCAGCCGTGACAGATGGTGATGATGGGCTCAGGAGAATTAGTGGACAGGCTTTTGGCAGCCCGTACCAACACAGCACATATATGAAAATCGGATGAGTTTCCAAAAGCATCCCACATACCCGGCATGATGGTTAATTTCTGGTTGTCAACTTGACAGACTTTAGAATCGCCATGGAACCAAATCTCTTGACACATCCACTAGTGAGTGCCTAGATGAGATGGAGTTAAGACAACCTAGTCTAACTTTGGGTGGTACCATTCTGTGGGTTGGGACCCTGCACTATATAAAAAAGGAGAGAATTAGCTGAACACCAGCATTCATGTCTTGCTACGTCCCCCGGTTTGGGTAACACAGTGATGGCAGCTGTCAGCTCCTGCCACACCTTCTCCACCATGATGAAATGTCCCCTCAAAGCTATAAGCCCGGGCTGGAGAGATGGCTTAGCGGTTAAGCGCTTGCCTGTGAAGCCTAAGGACCCCGGTTCAAGGCTCGACTCCCCAGGACCCACGTTAGCCAGATGCACAAGGGGGCGCACGCGTCTGGAGTTCGTTTGCAGTGGCTGGCTGGAAGCCCTGGTGCACCCATTCTCTCTCTCTCTCTATCTGCCTCTTCCTCTCTCTGTCACTCTCAAATAAATAAATAAAAACGAACAACAACAACAAAAAAACTATAAGCCCCAAATAAACCTTTTCCTCCCTCAAACTGCTTTTTACTTGGTTTGTCAAGGTTGGGTGTCCCTCTAGCCCAGACTGACCTACAGTTCACTACATACTCTCAGGATGGCCTCGAACTCATGGGAATCCTCCTACCTCTGCCTCCAGAGTGCTGGGATTAAAGGCATGTGCCACTACGCCCGGCTTCAAGCTGCTTTTGGTTGGGTATTTTGTCCCAGCAATGAGGAGGTAACGGATACACCTGGGAACAATTCTTTTTTAATATATTACTTATTTATTTGCAAGCAGAGAAAGACAGAGAGAGAATGGGTGCACCAGGGCCTCTAGCCTCTGCAGACAAATTCCAGATACATGTGCCACATTGTGTATCTGGCTTTATGTGGGTACTGGGGAATTGAGCTCGGGTGTTTAGGCTTTGCAGGCAAGTGCCTTCACCACTGAGCAATCTCTGCAGCTCCACACCTGGGAACAGTTCTGAGATAAAAATATTGTAATATATGGTGGTAGAAGAACCCAAGGGCTACTGTGTGTTTCTGTGAATGTGGTCCTACTTTACCCTCGGTCTATTTACATTTTAGACCTATTATTTTATTTACTTATGCAAGAGAGAGAGAGAGAATGGGCGCGCCAGGGCCTCTAGACACTGCAGATGAACTCCAGATGCATGCGCCACCTTGTGCATCTGGCTTACATGGGTCCTGGGGAATTGAACCTGGATCCTTATGTTTCACAGGCAAGTGCCTTAACCCCTAAGGCATCTCTTCTAGCCCAACTTTTGTCTGAATTTCATAAATATATTTGTGTAGATAAACATTTTTACAAAGAAAAATTTAACTATGTTCTATTACCCATTGAAAATAATACCACCTTTATTAAAACGTATCACCCAAGGTAAGGTTGTTATTGAATATCAAGAGTGAGTGGGTATCTTGCCGTTTCTAGTGGCATTCATTCTTTACCAGCCAGACTGAATGTCCTCTGAGGACTCTGTCCCTTCTTCTCCTGTTGGTGAGTGAAATCTGCAAACAAGGGAAGGTGCGGTATCCCTAACCACAGTGACTCAAAAGTATACTACAGGTCTAAAGAGATAGCTTAGTGGTTAAGGCATTTGCCTGCAAAAACTAAGGACCCAGGTTCGCTTCTCCAGGTCCCACGGAACCCATGGCGGCACATGCATCTGGAGTGCATTCGCAGTGGCTAGAGGCCCTGCCATGCCCATTCTCTCTCTCTCTCCTCTCTCACTTTCTCTGTCTCTAATAAACAAATAAAAATAAATCTTAAAACAGTATACTATGTTGGGCTTGGGAGATGGCTCAGTGGGTAAAGCGCTTGCCAAGCAAGCATGAGAACTGGGTTCAGAGCCCTAGCACCTATGGAATATGCTAGGCATAGTGGCAAGCACCTATAATCCCAGTGCTGGGGAGGGGAAGACAGATGCGCGCAGGATAAGACAGCTAGTAAAAGTAGGTAAACCAGTCGAATTGGTGAGCTCTGTGTGAGAGCGCCTGTCTCAGTAAATAAGGTGGAGAATGAGAGGAAGACACCTGACCTTGACCTCTGGCCTCCACATAGATGTGAATATGCTTACACACACACACACACACACACACACACACACACAGGTCATGTTAAGCTCAGGTAAATGCCTGCTGAGAAATGAAGGAGAAACTGGCTAGCCTTTCTTTGTTTTCTGAATAATCCAAATAAATTGCATCTTTATATTATCCATAGTAGCCAAATATGAGACTAGCCCAAGTGTCTGTCAGTGGACGAGTGGAGAAAGGAAATATGATAAAAAGTAGACACATACAGTGGGATATTATCCAGCCTTTCAAAATGATGTGTACCTGTTATTTGCAACCATGAGGACGAACCTAGAGGACACCATGCTAAGCGAAACGAGACAGGTGCAGAAAGACAAGTGCTGAACAAAACTCTAAAATCTAAAAACGTTGGATGTCATGGAAACAGGTCATCGGAAGGGGGTCACCAGCACTCAGAAGGTGGAAGAAATGAAATGTTGGTCAAGGCGCACCAACTTTCAGCTAATGGCCTAACATACAACTTGGTGACTCCAGTTAATGATAAGGCATTATGTACTTGAAATTTGCTAGGTCTCCTTCCCGCCCACACACACACATGAAGATAAATGAGGTGGTCGATATGCTAATTAGCTTGGCGGCAGCTGCTTCACAATGTACACATATGTCAAAACATCACGCTGCCCACCTTGGGTAAGTGTAATTTTTTATTTCCCAGTCACACCTCAATGAAGCTGAAACAGAGAGAGCCGCACACTGCATTGCCGTCCTGTCAAGATGGCCCCGAGGGTCACAGGCTGGAGAGTGCTACAGCTCCAGGCCCTGGAAGCTCCCTCTCCAGGCCCTGGTCTAACTCCCTTGTGTTTGCTCTGAACCACCAGGACTCTCCCTCCACAGGACCGGTTCACAGTCCTCCTACCATCATCCTGACTGGGGACGCCAGTTCATCAGGAGAAACCGACAAAAACCTGGCCAACAGGTACACGACCCAGGTGCCTGAACCTTGTGTTACAATAGAGGCAATATTTCCTACAATGTGAACATCCAATAGCTGTATTTTTTAAACTTAAAAACATTCATTTATTTATTTGAGAGAGCAAGAGAGTGAAAGAGGCAGAGAGATAGAGAGGGAGAGAGAGAGAGAGAGAGGGAGAGAATAGGTACACCAGGGCCTCCAGCCACTGCAAACAAACTCCAGACACATGTGCCACCTTGTACATCTGGCTTACGTGGGTTCTGGGGAATTGAACCAAGGTCCTTTGTCTTTGCAGGCAAACGCCTTAACTGCTAAGCCATCTCTCCAGCCCTGTATTTTTTTTTAAATAAACATTTTCTTCTCTACATCATTTTTTGATGAATTTGCTATCAAGTGGGACTAGGGATGTAGCTCAGTTGGTAGATCGTTTGCTTAGCATACACAAAGTCCTGGGTTCCATCCCTAGAAATGCCTGTAATCCCAGCACTTGGGAGGTGGAGGCAGAAGGATCAGGAGTTTAAGGTTAACCTGGGCAACACAAAGAGTTCAAGACCAGCCTGAGCTATAAAAGATCCTATCTCAAAAAAAAAAAAAAAAAAATTGGCAACAAATAGTTTTTCAAAAGAGCTTGGAATTTTTTCATTATCTTTTCTCTAAATGGTTTTCCCTCTCCAAGATTTGGCCCTTTGGACTCTGCTAGATTTGTTTGTTTGTTTGTTTTCTTTTTTTCAGTTTTGTTATTTCAAGGTAGGGTCTTGCTCTAGCCCAGGCTGGTCTAGAATTCACTATGCAGTCACAGGCTGGCCTGGAACTCAGGGTGATTCCCAGTGTACTGCCTCCCAAGTACTGGGATTAAAAGCATGTGCTACCATGCTCAGCTCTGCTAGATTTTAAGAAAAGCACGAAATCATAGCAGAGGAAGCTCCCATAGCAGCTGACCCGATGTTTGCTGATGACCCCGATAGGTGTGAGTCTTCAACCAGAATCTTGCCCTGGCCAGAGTAGGCCCTGCATGGGAGATGGGCTGTTGAGAGGGACGCTGGCTCACGGGCACGGGGATAGCATTATCTCTCTTTTCCTTAGCTCTGGCCCTCGCCTTCATCTAGCTGCAAAGAGATTGTCTAAGTATAATGTTCAGAAAGTTCAAAAGACAATTCTCAGGAGCTGGAGGTATAGCTCAGGGGTAAGGTGCTTCCCCAGGTATCACCAGCCCTGCCATACTGATGGCGCACACCTTTAGTCCCAGCACTTGGGAGACAGAGGGAGGAGGATTGCTGTGAGTTCAAGGCCAGCCTGGGACTACAGAGTGAGTTCCAGGTCAGGATAGGCTAGAAGTGAGACCCTACCTTGAAAAAAAGGAAAAAACAAACCCATCAAGATAATTCTCATAAAACATAGTAAGCACATGTCAAAGACGTGTTTCACTTATTAACAAGGGCGGAAGATACAAAGAAAATGGATGTACACATCTAACCAATGGGAAGATGAAGAAGTCTGAGAGAAATCGCTAAGTCAAGCTATATAGAGCTATATAAAATAGCTTCATACTTTTCAGAGTAATGAAACCATGTTCTTGTCTTTCTTTTTTCCCCAAAGGAAGTCATCCATAACCCTTCCAGACCACAGTTATTTACATTTTGCGTGGTTTCTGCAAGTTAGCTCTTAGCTTAGAGCCTGGGCCCTAATACATGGTAAATACCGTAGTAAGTCCAAGTCACGACCCCTTAGAGGAGTTCTGGAAAACTTGAGTGTGTATCAGAATGACCTGGCAGTCTTGCTGAGTCACAGCTGCCAGGTCACTCCAGGGTTTCTGCTCCAGGAAGTCGGGTGGGGCCTGGGAATTCAAGGTTCTAACAAGTTCCCAAGGTGAGAGTTTGAGGACCCCTGGACTGGCACGGGAGATGATGCTGTGGGCTGACATTGAAAGACTGGGCGGACATCGCGTCGCCCATCTCCAAGCTGTTTCCCAATGCGATGACTGTGTTCTGTCTTTCAGAGCTCCCAGTCCCCACCGGAGGCTTTCTCACCGACACCTGAGGGTCTCCACTGCTTCACTGACTTCCGTGGGTAAGGGCTGGCTTGATCCGAGGAAGTACTGGCATCGTAAGACTGAGGCCTGGCAGCTTGGCCAGGCTCAGCCCCTTCCCTTCTCTCTACCCCTCAAGCCCAAAGGGCACAGGAGATCAGCCCCCTCCATGTTTGGGTCCAGAAGAAATATGTCTAGTTTCAATGTGTTTTGATGAAGAGGCGAAACCAGATTGGAGAGGTTGACAAGGAAACTGGACAAAACAGCTGGGTGATGCTCAACACTGGGGCTCAAGGGGCAGGGTCCTGCATGCACACCAGCAATGCCCACATCCAGGTGGGATGTGCCCAAGTACAGCAGGGCGACCTCAGCCCCCTGTTGATTCTCCAGACAGTTTCCCTCAGCCTGCTCTGAGCCATCGGAGCATATGAGTAACCTACACTTGGTCTCTACATTCAGGTGTTGACCACAGTCTGTGAGGAGCCTGAGAATTGAGCAGTCAGGGCTCCATGGTGTAAGGCCTTTCATAGGAAACCAGGAAAACCAAGGCAGGAAGGGGACCACTGCTCCCCAGGGAGGAAGCAGGAAGTGTAGATATGGCAGAGGAAGTGACATTTGAGTTGCCCCTTAGAGAGTTGGACAAAGAACAGCATTCTGGGTGAAAGAATAAACGTGGTGGGCAGCAGAAGCAACCCATAGAGCCATGGCAACCCCGGGATGGGCTGTGAGGATTCGTCACAACTATGGCAAATGCTAGAACCTCAAGCCACACTACTTTGCTCTGAGATAATAATATCACCACCATTAGCCAGAGTTGGGGGTTTCAGGTACTGCTGGGTCCAGGTACTCAAGTTGGATTATTAGGAGCCATGCCATTCAATCTCTCTCTCTCTTTTTTTAAAATATTTATTTGGTCCGGGTGTGGTGGTACACGCCTTTAATCCCAGCACTCTGGAGGCAGAGGTAGGAGGATCACCGTGAGTTTGAGGCCGCCCTGAGACTACATAGTGAATTCCAGGTCAGCTTCGGCTAGAGTGAGACCTTACCTCAAAAAACCTAAAATATATATCATATATATATGGGCCTCCAGCCACTGCAAACAAACTCCAGACATGTGCGCCACCTTGTGTATCTGGCTTACATGGGACCTGGAGAATCAAACCTGGGTTCTTAGGCTTCTCAGGCAAAGGCCTTGACCCCTGATCCACCCCTCCAGCCCTGCCATTCCATCTCTTAACTTGCATGTGTGAGCTTCTTGGGTGGACCCTTTATAGGACAAACGGCTGCTAGCACCTGTAAACTTGCATCCCTTCAGGGGATCATGTCCACGCACACCACACAGAGCTCCCCTGACTGCCTCGCATTGGCCTCACATGGCCACCTGCATGGTATCCCTCAGTTGCCCACGGTACATAGTGCACATTCTTCTTCTCACCCTTGGTGCTTAGGGCAGGGTTGTGTGCCAGGATGGAGAGTTGTGTGGAATGGGGAGTCAGAGGGTCCTCCCTCGCCAGTGAAAATGAAGAGCTACTGCCTGCAGCGGGAATGGAGGTGGCGGAGGCAGGACGGGAGCTGGAGGGAGCTCGCTATAGCCAGCATGGAGTCCAGTGGGTCTTGGAAGGAATATGTGGGGTCAGAAAACATGGCTGACCCAGTTTCAGCGTCACCCTGAGGTCTCTGAGTAGCCCCCATGGCATGAAGCAGGGGAGTGACATGGTCAGGCGTGGCTGCTAGCAAGGTCACTCAGGCAGCAGAGGAAGGGATGGAGGGAATGGCTTGAAGGCAGAGGCCTATCGGGGGCTGAGGCAATTGTTCAGGTGAGAGACAAGGAGCATGAATAGAGATGAGGAGTCCCAGTGATATTTGTGGGTAAATGACTGGATTTGGATATGAAGGGTAAGGAAGAAGGAAGCAGGCAGAGTGGCCCCTATGTCCTTAGCGGCTGGCAGGAGGTAGTGTCACCCAGCTCAGTTTGGGGGAGGACAAGTTGGGGGAAGAAGAGGGAAGGTGACTGTGGGACTGCAGCTGGGACCCAGGATCCCTGGACTGCCCCCCCCCAGCCCCACCTTCCACGCACTAGGTCCTTACAGAAACAGGCCAGGGCTGGACAGATGGCTCAGCGGTTAAGGCCCCTGCCTGAGAAGCCTCAGGACTCATGTTTGAACTCTCCAGGTCCCAGATGCACAGTGACGCAAGGTCGCACATGCGCATAAGGGGGCGCATGTGTCCGGAGTTGATTGCAGTGGCTGGAGGCCCTGGTTGTGCCAATTCTCTCTTTCTCTCTTGCATAAAAAAAAAAGTCAGTCTGTTGGGCTTGTTGCAAAAAAAAAAAACACGACAACAACAAAAAATTAAAACAAAACAAAAAAACTTAAAAAAAAAAAAAAAGAAAGAAACAGACCAGGGGAAGAAAACACCAGGAGGAGCACGGCATGGAGGTGGGGCTCCTAGACCGTCTTTGAGTTCAGTGCAGTTCTGGGAACCCAAGGTGGCTTCATGACCATTTGTGATGGAAGACCAAAGCCAGAGGGGCCATGTCTACTGAGGAAGCCACTGTCTGTCTGCACACATCTCCACCCCAGGCACCGGCACCTGGCTGAGCTCTGAGGTGTGGGCTGGCGGGGCCTCTCAGCCCAGGGCCCAGGGCCAGGCAGCTGTCACTTGGAGCTCACTGTCCCTCTGCAGACCCCGCGGGGCGTGTCATTGACCTGGTAAATGACCAGCTGCCGGACATCAGCATCTCAGAGGAGGACAAGAAGAGGAACCTGGCTCTGCTGGAAGAAGCCAAGTTGGTGAGTGAGCGATTCTTGACCCGACGCGGGAGGAAGTCCCGGAGCAGTCCAGGAGACTCTCCTTCAGGTAAGACAGCCCGCAAGGCAGGTGGCTGCTCGGAGCCACTCCGAGGCAGGACTGAGGGAGGGAAGGACCGTGGGCTTCAACTGGCCTGTCCCCCACCCAGTCTCCAGGTCCCAGGCCTAATGTTGGTGGTGGGGGGAGTGGTGTGTCTGTGTAGTGTGTGGAGATGACAGAGGCACACACATGGCGTGTGTGCATGCAGAAGGCGGAAGAGAGCAGCAGGTATCCTTGCCTTTACCCTTCCCCATTGTTTCCTGGAGATGGGGTCTCTCTGAACCTGGAGC
The DNA here is from genome assembly GCA_036346955.1 of Dipus sagitta. Classification (NCBI taxonomy): domain Eukaryota; kingdom Metazoa; phylum Chordata; class Mammalia; order Rodentia; family Dipodidae; genus Dipus; species Dipus sagitta. The sequence goes on along the minus strand of CM070772.1, from coordinate 149,374,185 downwards.
CGCTGTGCTTGTGGCCAGACTTGCTAAGCAAGTGAGTCCTAGTGATTCTCCACTCTCTGTTCCCCACAAGACTGGGGCTATAGGCATGCATGGGCATGCCTGGCTTTTTACATGGGGGTTGAAAATTGAACTCGGAAGTCTCAGGCCCTAGTGTTTGCATGGCAAGCACTCTTACCCACCAAGCCATCTCCCAGAGAAGGTATCTTGTTCAATTTCGGGAGCTCTAAAGTGCTAACCCAACTCCCGTCTTGAACCCTCTCATGACTTTTGCTTGGGGGTGCTCTGTGGGATTGGCTATGGCTTCCTGTTGGTCAACAAACACCAGCCCATCTGGTACCGATGAACTTAAATTGACTCCCCCCACCCCCACTCCATGAGCTTGCACATCCTTAATCGTGTATGAGGAGAAACCTGTGTGGTACCCATTTGCACACACCCGCCTGTGTGACAGCCCCACCCTCCCCAGCAGGGCCTGCTCTGTGGGCACCTCCTCAGCAAAGGTCTGAAGAGAGCTCTCCCTGACCTCCAGCTGTGGCAGGGTCACCTAGACCCTCTGGAGGAGAGGTAGTCTTTGGGACGATTTTGTTCCTGCCATCCCAAATATGCTTGGTAGGGCAAGGAGAGCATCTGAAATCGCTATGGTCCTGGCCCATGTAGGAATGCAGTCTTTGGAACTTTTCCTGCCAAGCAATGCCAGGCCCTCAGTTTCTGGAAGGTTCTCTAAGGTCAGGCCCAGCAGGCTAAGAAGAATGACAGCCTACACCCCAAATGACCTGCAGGTTCTCTATTGGGCCGGCAATAGGGAAGGTTTGGCTGTAACGGGAACCTTACATGGCAGTCTACAGATATGGTAGTCCGCAATTGCCTTTAACAAGGTAGGCCCCGTTCTGTGAGAAATACCGTAAAAGATGTTGTGTTAGGTAGAAATCCTGCCACTTCTTGTCTTCTGTCAGGCGTTTCCCCAAACCTCAGCCCGGGAACTTCTCCTGAGCCCTCTAGGAGTGGCACCCTCCCTGTCTCTACCCCACCAGGTGAGGCTGGGACCACCCCCCCCCCAGGGGACAAATAGAGTCTGTTGGGGGCTGGTGTGGGGAGGCAGCCAAGGCAAGCTGGGTGAGAACTGGGGACAAGGCCACGGGGGTCGTGATGGGCGCTCTTTGTCCAGAGAGGACTCAGAGACGTCATCACAATGTATTCCAGAAAGTCTCGTGTGAACCACCGTGCATTTTGTTTGTTTTTGGTGGTGCTGGGGATTGAACCTCAGATCTTGTACGTGCTAAGCAAGGACTCCGCCACCGAGCCCGCTGTGGATTTTTATTTCTTCCTTTTCTTGGCCTATGTCCAGAACCACACCCCCAGACAACCTGAGGCCTGCCCTCGTCAGCCAAGCTCAGGCTCCTGGGTTCACATCCCAGAACACGAGCTTCCGGCCTATGAGACCTTTGGGCCCTTACCTCAGTTTCCTCATTTGGTTTCTGGGGGCACTTGGTGGGGCTGGTGAGAACTTGCTGATATATGGGAGGCACTGCGCAAACAGTGGTGTGTCTGGCTCACAGGCCTGTGAGTGGTTACGAAGAGAGGTGGTTCTGGGAGGGATGAGGCTTGCTAAAATGACAACTAAGGATCTGGAGTGTTAGATCTATCACTTACAGTACTGGCCCATTCCAGGTGTGGATGTGTGCGGTGACCCACAGTCCCCTCCGCCAGGATCACCAGCACAGGTAACACGTCACTGGCGCTGTCATTTATATGCTAGCGGGTCTCTCCTAACACCCAGAGGTCCTCTGTGACCCATTGGGGAGTGAGGTGGGGGGCATTTATACAGCGCTAGGCCTCGGGAGGGAACAAGTGTGTTCCCACTGCTCACTTGTCTATGCTTAGTTCCTCCAGCAAAAAGGAGATGAAGTTGATGTCTCCTCACCTCACCTCAGTGAGCCTGTAAGTTTGAGCTTTGACCAATTTGGGATAATTTGGGTGTAGGGGAACTTAGTCTCCCAGAGGGTTAGTATGTGTGGGGGGGAGGGGACGGGAGTGGGATGGGGGTGGAGGATGGAGAAATTAGTAGGTTCTTCTGCATTTTTATGAGACAGAAGGCTGAGAGACAGGGTGAGGGGAGGTAGGCTCCAGTGGTGTGATCTTCGAGGCCGTGTCTATAGCCCTGAACCTTCAAGGCCAACCTGAGGCTTCTGGTCCAAGAGATGGGCAACCTCCAAGACCAGGCGCAGTCAGACAACACCACGGCTCCTGCCACCTCCAGGGCAATCGCAAGGAGTTCCAGCCCCCGACTGGGACTCTGCTGGAGGCCTCCAGGAAAATCTTATCTGTGTTGATGAGCAGTAGAGGGCCCCACACCTGCTCAGAGCAAGGTGCCCATGCATCCCAGGCAGCGTGGATGTAGGGCAGGTTAAAATAGCATCTAGGGGCTGGAGAGATGGCTCGGAAGTTATGGCGCTTGCCTGCAAAACTTAACAACGTGGGTTCGATTCCCCAGTACCACGTACAGCCAGATGCACAGTGGCACATGCATCTGGAGTTTGTTTCCAGTGACTGGAGGCCCTGGCATGCCCATTCACCTCTCTCTGCTTGTAAATAAATAAAAAATATATATATTTAAAAAGCCTATCATCTCACTTGGACCTGGTCCAAGATAGAATCTTCTGGAAGAACTTCAACATTCACATAAGCCAGCATGCAGATTCCCAGACCCGGAGCCCCCCGCCCCTCACAAAGCAGGCTTCCCGCAGGGAATAAAAGAACACAAAATCCCAGAACTTCTGAGCAGTAAGGTAGCACCTCTGCAAGAATCGCTTCATCCTGGGATCGTTACACCCTTTTGGATTACAGAGCTCTGGGAGAAATCCTTGAAAGCGTGGATTCGCTGCCACTCCCCTCCCCCACTCCTGTATCCACAAATGAACATCATTGCATGTGATGTCAAAGGGCTTATAAACCTGGTGGGGAAAGTGAATCCCTGAGAGCAAAAGGTCAGGCAGGGACAGGACTAGAATCAGGCAACAGTCAAGGCCAAAGCTATCCTGTAGTCTGCCCCTCATTTCTTCATCCTTGGGCAGGTTTGGGCTGTTTTTTAGTTTTTGTTTTTTGTTTTTTTGTTTTTTTGGTTTTTTTTTTGAGAGAGAGAGAGAGAGAGGGAATGGGCATGCCAGGGCCTCTAGCTGTGCATCTGGCTTACATGGCTCCTGAGGAGTCATACCTGGGTACTTTGGCTTTACAGGCAAGTGTCTAACTGCCAAGCCATCTCCCCAGGCCTGGGCTGGGTTTTGAATTGCATGACTCCTGTCCATCGTTGTTTAGGGGGGCTCCCCTTTGTTAGCTCAGACCTGACTGACTGATAAACCATCCCCTTCCACCTGGTCCACACCCCCACATAGACATAACATAAATGGGCTCCTAGACAGGGTCTGCGTCTCTTCCTCAGCCCACCTCCAGGGTTCCAACTCTGCCTTGTCTCTTTCAGCATGTCCCCAAAGGGCTAGCTGACCGGAAGCAGAGCGACCAGAGGAAGGTATCTCAAGGCAGGCTGGCTCCTCGCCCTCCCACGGTAGACAGATCTAAAGAGCTTGCCATAGAACAAAAGGAAAACTTTGATCCCCTCCAGCATCCCGAAACCACACCCAAGACCCAGGCTTCTGGAACAAGTGTCACTGGGAAAATGGCCCTGAACAGTCCCCAGCCTGGCCCTGCGGACAGCGAGCTGGGGAGGCAGCTCCTGAAGACAGCCAGGGAAAGCAACCCTCTGCCCAGGAGCGCCGCCCAGGCCTCCGGAGAGGTGGCTGCCCCAGCTCCCCAGGGAAAAGGATGTCCTGGAGAGCCCGCGGGGCCCAAGGTTGGCGCCAAAGCTGAGCCGCGGACCCCCGTGTCTCGGCCCCCGCTGATACGGGGACTTTCCAGGGACGGTGGACCTGAGGAGCCAGGTCCCCGGCTGCAGAAAGTGCTCGCCAAGCTGCCCTTGGCAGAGGAAGAGAAGCGGCCCCCAGGCAAAGCCATCAGCAAGCCCACCAAGACGCCTGGGCTCAAAGACTTCCAGATACAAGTTCAGCCGGTGCGCATGCAGAAACTGACCAAACTCCGGGAGGTGGGTGCCCACCCAGCTGCACAGCACACACGCGTGGTCCCCCTCGGGGCTGCACGCCTCTGCACCCCGTGGGCCCTCAAGCTCCCTGACCCTGAGAAGCCAGGCACATCTCCTTCTTACCACCAGTTGCAGGTGCTTTTAATACCTGTTCATAGGTAGAAGTGAGACTGGGATACTGTAACCTCAGTGGAAGATGGGTTTGTGGAGGGCTGCAAGGACCCCCAGTCCATGGCTGCTTTCCTCCTTAAACTGGATTTGGTGGCTCTTGAGCAGGAGTGCCTAGTCATGCCCAGGACTGACAGAAGCCAGAGAAAGTAAGTTTCTCTTTCTCTCTCTCTCTTTTTAATCTTATTTTTGAGTGAGAGACAGAGAGAAGAGGCAGAGAGAGAGGGAGAGAATTGGTGTGCCAGGGCCTCCAGCCACTGCAGTTGAACTCCGGATGTGTGCGCCTCCTTGTGGCATATGTGCAACATTGCATGCTTGCATCACTGCATCTGGCTGCATGGAACCTGTAGATTCGAACATGAGTTCTTAGGCTTCGTAAGCAAGTGCCTTAACTACTAGGCCATCTCTCCAGCCCGCTCTCTCTGTCGCTTTAAAAAAATATTTAATTAATTTATGCAAGCACAGAAAGAGAGAGAGAGAAGAGAGACAGGGAGAGAGAAAGAGAGAGAGAGAGAGAATGGGTGCCCCCAAGCTGCTGCAGACAAACTCCAGATGCAAGTGCCACTGTGCATCTGGCTTTACATGGGTACTGGGGAATCTATCCTGGGTCATTAGGCTTTGCAGGAATGCACTTTGACGGCGGAACCATCTCTCCAGCCCTTGAGGTTTCTCTTTAGTAATGGCATCCCGCCTTTTTCCTGGTACCTGTTAACCAAACTCAGACCCATGTACAGACAAACCATGACGATGGCCATTGGGGATGCTCCTCCACGGTGAACGTCCTTCAGTGTCCATGATGTCTCCAACTTCGTTGACCATCAAAGTAGACACAGTGGTCACTCATGGGGCTGCCTTGCTATACAAGGAGCGATGGGGGGGGGGGAGGGATCCACAGATGTGGGGAAGAAAGAGCAGAGTATAAAAGAGTGAAGAGTTGTGGAAAGAGAAGTCCAAACCCAGTACCCTCAGACTCAGGCCAAGCTGACTGGGATGCCACTGAGTAGGGTCTGGAGCTGGCCAACGTCCCTAGATTCCCTACAGAGGAGAGAAAGGAAATGACCCTATGAGCACTCTAGCATTTCTGCATTGGCTGGGACACATTACAATGCTGGCCACTGTCCTGTTACAGTCCGAGGTAGGCTTAACAGGAACTAGGGACTGCTGAAATCCCCACCTGCCCCCAAACCAGGAAGCCCTAAGTAAACAAATGGGCTGGAACAGGGCTTGGAGGAGCACCCATGGTGGGCCACTCCCACATCTGTGAAAGAAGGTGCAGTCAAAAGAGCAAGACTTCAGACCTCCAGGAATTTGCCCTCATGAGCCTTAAGGGCTCAGAAAATAAGCCACTCCCCTCATAACGCCACACATCCCCACAGCCTAGAGGTTCATGCCAATAAAGGCCCTGGCAGCTGAGCACCTGGCCTAGTGTTCTGAGAGTCGGGAACCTCCAGGGCCTCTGGCTTGAGATCCATTTGGATCCCAAGCCCCCTCTGCTGGTCCCTTTCTTTCCTCTGTTACCCAGGGGCCAGTCACTGAAAATCCTTGGGTGGCACAAGTCACAAGGAGAGGAGTTCTCCCAGGCATTCCACTAGGGGGCCCTGGTCTGGCACTAACTGGCTTGCAGCAGAAGTGGCTTCCAGGGTCCACTTCCCACCTCACCCCAGTTCTCTCTACTGAGGCCCCGAAGCAACACCTCTTATGCTTCATTTTTCTAGCGGTTCCACAAAGTCCACTGACCCCTTGAAGTGGGTTCTTGCTTTCACGAGCAGGCCAAGAAGCAACTATGGGTGGTGAAATTCCAAGGACTGGTCACAAGGGCAGCCCCGTTCTTGTCCCCAGGGCCCTTAGCTGTGCTCCAGCCCTCTGAACCCCTTGGCCATCATGTAGCTGGGCTATTCATTTACACTGATGCCCATGAATGTCTTTAATAAGCACACCATGCCATGGGGTAGCTCCTGGACCAAGAAATGTGGAATGACTGGTGGGATTTTTATGTCCCCTCATGGGCTGGGAGAAGAGCCGGTACCCCTCAGGCTACACGTCAAGCCTGTCCACCCAGCTTGACCACCGTCTCAGGGTTTTCTGCCTAAGGCTGAGTGGTCACAGAACCACCTGGGGAAAGAAGAGTCCGGTGTGGTGTCATTATTGAAACGTGTCTCTCCCTCCTTCCACAAAGGAGCACATCCTGATGAGGAATCAGAGCTTGGTGGGGCTCAAACTTCCTGAGCTGAGTGAAGCGGCTGAGCAGGAGAAAGGTAGGTGAGCAGGCTACGCTCCCTCGGGGGGCTGGGCCGTCTGTCCACTCAAGGGCACGCAGGGTGTGAACACCAGACCCTCACTCCATGTTCAGAGATGAGTGACGCAGATATGTCCTGCCCCAGTGGTCCACCCCCAAACCGGTCTCCTTCCTGCCATCGCCCCCCAACGCCTCACACACAGCAGCTCTGTTAGCAACTATGGGTCTGGAATATGCCCTGGGCCTGAACTTTTGACACTGCCTTACCCCTCACACCCAGGAAGCCACCCAAGCAGACTGGTTCCTCTTTGCAAGGCACCAGAGCCATCTCGTTGTAATCTGCTGTCACCACAAAGTCCATATCCCAGCCCCGCCCCGCCGGTGGCTGCATTCCCCTGTCTCCAAGCCGCCTAGTCTCTCCTACCCCACCCACCCTGCCATCCTCCTCTAAAAATCAGAGTGGAGCCCAAGCCCTCCTCGATCTCACTCATGGATCCAGACCTGCTCTTGGAAATCCCTGTGCCCATCCTCAGCCATTTTTTTCCACGCCATGTGTTAATGCCCTGCCATGAGCCACGCGGTCCAGCTGAAGTCCAGGCTCTGCTGTTGACTAGCCACATGGCCTGGGCAAGCTTTCTGACCTCTCTGTGCCAGATCTCCCACCCCTACACCATTACACGTAAAATGGAGTTGCCATCGCTGCCTCAGAGGCTGTCAGGGAGAGTGAGTGAATTGAGCTATATTTGCAAGATACAATAAAGCCCAGTTCATAGCGTTGGCTATGTGTGAACTGTTATTTCCCCTAGAATAGAAGCCCTCAAGAACCAGTGCCTGTGTCTAGGGCTGTGTGTAGGTGTGCACTTGTGTGCTCCTGCGTGCATTGTCAGCTAAGAGTTCACAACAGTGCCCAGCACTAGTAGGTTCTGAGTAAGGACTTACTGAATCACATGCGATGGTGCACGAGAGGGCATAGGGGTGACTGAGACAGTTACACACGTACAATCTGTAACTACAACCGTAGTGCTAAGAGGGGAGCAAAAGGGAATCAGAATGTATTCAGAAAGTGTTCCAGAAGACCAGGCTCTCTTGTCCTTTCCTCTCCCCCAGACTCCCTCCTAGGGCACACTCCCCCCTCGCCTCTACTCTGAATGGTTGTACCCGATGGATTTTCACGTGTTTCTCAACCTCATGGGGCCTCCATTTATGTTTGAAATTTATGTCATTTTAATTATGACTGTTTTTATTTTTTTTTGAGGTAGGATCTTGCTCTAACCCAGGCTGACCTGGATTTCACTATGGAGTCTCAGGCTGGCCTTGAACTCATAGCAGTCCTCCTACTTCTGCCTCCCAAGTGCTGGGATTCTAAAGTTGTGTGCCATCACACCTCACCAAGTATAGTTATTTACTTATTTCTTTTTGGTTTTTTAAGGTAGGGTCTCGCTCTAGCCCAGGCTGACCTGGAATTCACTACATAGTCTCAGGGCGGCCTTGAACTCATGGTGATCCTCCTACTTCTGCCTCCCAAGTGCTGGGATTAAAGGCATGTGCCACCACATCCAGCTAATTATGGTTATTTTAATCTTGCATTGGATTCAGCATAAATGTCCAAGTTTTATTTGTTGTGTAATTTGTAAGCCTTTAGTCTACTAAATTTGCAAACATTTAGTTCTCCTTTGGGGATAGAGTTTGACCCTCTTAATTCAGGTATTCCTTCTTCTTTTTTTTTTTTTTTTTTTTTTTTTGGTTTTTCGAGGTGGGGTCTCACTCTAGCCCATGCTGACCTGGAATTCACTATGTAGTCTCAGGGTGGTCTGAACTCATGGCGATCCTCCTACCTCTGCCTCCCGAGTACTGGGATTAAAGGCGTGTGCCACCACACCCGGCTTTCAAGAAGTTTTATTGAACTCACTTGATCAGTGAAGAAATTGAACCTAGCAGAGGCTAAGGCCATGCGGCTGTTCATTGCCAAGGCCAGGACTAGAACTCAGATGTGTCTAACTTCAAAGGCTTCTGATCACTTGGGAGCATATCTTCCATTTTAAAATTTGAAATGAGACAATATGTTGTTTTTATTTTATTCAACTCACCATTTGTCATGGTTGCATGACAAATGTGAGTATATGTGCAATTCCCCATGTGTGTCCTGTTTTATTACTTTGGCAACATTCTCTAATTTGATAATGATGACAAAGAGAGCATTTGCCTTCTCTCTCTCTCTCTCTCTCTTTTTTTTCTAAGGTAGGGTCTCACTCTAGCTCAGGCTGACCTGGAATTCACTATGGAGTCTCAGGGTGGCTTCAAACTCATGGAAATCCTCCTACCTCTGCCTCCCAAGTGCTGGGATTAAAGGCATGCACCACCATGCCCGACTCTTGTTTCTCTTTTTGATTGAATTTAGTATGTGTTTCTCCCACACATCATGTGTCTTATGCACTATGTGAATTTTATTGGAGGCTGGGAAGATGGCTTAGCAGTTAAAGGTGCTTATTTGCAAAGCCTGCCAACCTAGGTTCAAATTCCAAACCACCCATGTACGACAGATACAAAAACGTGGAGCAAGTACCTGGTGTTTGCACAGGCAAGAATCCCCAGCACAAAAAACACATACACATATGCAAATACATAAGTAAAAATTTAAATATATTAGTCAGTATCTTTGAACTATATACAACCTCTAATAAATATAAAAATGGCATTTAATATTTTCTGTTATCTTATATATTTCCTCAAGTTAATATTACTTCTCTTCTAAGCTTCAAGATTGGTATTAAGGTTTTTTTTTTTTTTGAGGTAGGGTCTCACTCTAGCTCAGGCTGACCTGGATGGAATTCACTATGTAGTCTCAGGGTGGCCTCAAACTCGTGGTGATCCTCCTACCTCTTCCTCCTGAGTGCTGGGATTAAAGGTGTGCACCACCACGCCTGGCTTTGGTATTAAGTTTTAATAAATGCATTTTGCCTAGTTATTGATAAGATTATGAATATCATTTAATTTATTTAATAATTTTATACTTATAGAAAAAATAGTTTTTCTGTGTTTCTTGTTTATAAATACTTGGCATATTTTCTTTATATGCACTTCCAAAGTCTGTATATCAGTATTTCTGTTAAAGTATCCTACAGCTTTCTTGGATTATCTAAATATAATAATGTATTCTTATGTTTCCCTTCAGTAACAATTTCAAAATCAGTTGTTCAGGTATTGGCTGGCTTTACTCGATGAAGGCATTCAGAGACTCTGGTGTCTCACCTGCTCTCCTTTTGCCAGGTCTTGAAGTACTAGACTTGCTATCCTGTGAAAAGTGGATCTTGGGCAGATCTCGAGTCCTATGAGAGAGTGAAATCCCAGAGTAAGCCTTAAAAAATAACATGGAAGTTGTTCACATCCCTTCAGCTTCAATTATGGGATGCTGATAAGGTCATGTGGCAAGGGAAGCTGGGAACTTGGTTGCTAGCAGGATAACTACTGTCATGTGGACACATTTGGGTGGCTAACTAGGTGCCTGGCACATTGACTTTTCAACTTTATAATTAGACAGTTTCCCACTTAACACATGTGGAGATTTTTAATTTTAAGTTAAAAATTAGATTGATATGAATATACGTATATACACACATTCTCACCCATCTCTATTTATGTTGTTTTCAGTTTTTTCTCTATTATAGACAATGGTATGAAGTATATATGTATTTACACTGTCAAATTTACTTACAAAAATCATGCCAATTTAGAGATACACTACCTATAGCAAATTCTTACTCTTCAATAGTAATGAGTCAGTACGTTTTAGAAGTAAAATTACCAAGTAAGTAAATTTGACTCCTATAGGCCCCTAGTTTAAAAAAGAAGAAGAAGAGGCAAGAAGGGCTGGGGAGATGGCTGGGCAGGTAGGAGGGCTTGCAGTTCAAGCACAGGGGCCCCAGAGAGTCTGATTTGACCTGAGTTCCGTCCACCCCCAGTGCCCATGTAAACACCTGGGCATGGCCATGCATGCCCGTAACCCCAGTCCTGTGGGGAGCAGAGGCCAGAGAAACTCTGGGGCTCCTTAGTCAGCCATTCTGACCTAAAATGGCAGCTCCAAGTGCAGTGAGAGACTCCACCTAAAGGAAACCCATGAATGAGCAAAAAAGAAAATAGTAGACATTCTCCTCTAGCCTCTGCATGTATGCACATAAAATGCATACATCTACATACACGTGTGCATGCATCACACACACACACACACACACCACCATATATATGTTATACTACATGCACATACACAAAATAAATATTAAATAAAGTTTTACAAAAATAAACCTAACCACACTATGTGCTTAACAAATGCACATTCCCTCCTATTTATTGCCAGGTCCAGGGTGTGGGGACATGGGCTTCATCACTTCCTAGCTGGGCACCCTTGGGCCAGTTTCTTCTTGTCTTAGCATCTCAGTTTTCTCATCTCTAAAATGAGAGCAATAATGGCATCTAGGTACTTCACTAAACTGGTGCGACGCTTCGAGTGATACTGGTCCTCTGTCCGACCCTGACAATCATTTACGTTACTGTCATTGAGGATATAGATCCCTTATCTTGGCAACCTAGTGAGACAACACTCTTTGTTCTGTACTGTACAGGACAGTGTTGGAGTCCTGGCATTCATTCTAGGTTGCAGAATTCTAATTCCCTTCTCCTGCATTTTGCAAGCCCTTTCCCCTCTTGTGTGTAGAACAGAAGGCTTTGGGAGCACTCTGAGCCCTGGCTCGGAGAATTGCCGGGCTTTCATTCAACAGTGCATATGAGCTCATGGGAAAAGTCACGTCTCCGGTGAGGTTGTTGGCTGCTCCTTGGGGAGACAGGGAAGATCCTTACCAGAATATTCTGGAGTCTTTGGAACCTTGGCTGAGGACTTCTCCCTGCTGGATCTGATCTTCCCAAAAATCCAACCAGTGCCCTTCTCAGGGACCATTTTTGTCCATTGCTTTGATTTTGGATCATTTGCAAGTGTTTTCAAGGCAGAGATGTGAGACTGGGTATGTGCTCTAGAAATGCAATCTTAGAAAAGCCTCAGGGGCTGGAGAGATGGCTCACTGCGTTAATGTAGGTGTGTCACAAGCAGGAGGACCTGTGTTTGGATCCCTGGTTCCTACATAAAAGTGCCAGGCATGGCGGTGTGTGTCTGTAACCCCAACCCAGTACTGGGGAGATGGGCACAGGAATCCCTGGGCCTCACTGGCTAGCTAATCTAGGTGAATTGGTGAGCTCTAAGTTCAAGGAGAGACCTTGTCTTAATAAGCTAGAAAGTGACTGGAGAAGGCCCCTAATGTCAACCTCTGGCCTTCACACCCATGAGCAGATGCCTGCACACACACGTGTCTGCCTACATGCATTCAAGCATGCATACACTCGTGCGCCCCCCCCCCCACACACACACATGGTAGAAAGGGGAAACTCTCCTTACGATTAGGGGAAGCCTTGTCCCAGCTACCATCATCAGTCAGTCTGTCTATGTCAACAGCCTCCTAATGCTCCCTCAGCCCACACTCTCTCTCCACTCACTCAGCTCAAACCACAACCCACGTGGCAGTCAGAACAAGCTCTGAAGTTCCAGTGTGTCAGGGGTCTCATTCAGGTTTTAGGATGAACGCTGGAATGCTTAGCGAAACCTGCGAGGCCTCTGTGTTTAGCCCCACTCACCTGCCAGCACTTCTGGAACCTCCCCCTCCCCACACGCCAACTCTTTGGCTCTCCTTCGGCCACTCAGCCTTCCCTCATCTTTATTCCCTCTTCCCGGAATGTTTTCCCATCTTTTCCTCTTTGTCTAATGAAGTTTCATTTTATCATAAGTGGTCTAGTCAAATATGACTATTTTTTTTTTTAGGAATGGCTTTTGTGGCATCTCCAGATCTCTTCTCCTTTATATCATGTAAGAAATGCAGCATTTGCATGTTTCTCTGATTAATCTCCCAGTGGTTCTGCAGTTTGCTTAGCACAGCATCTTTAGTTCCAAGCATCTTAACCGGAAGCATTTGGTACATATGAAATGTATTCATGAATGAATGAACTCAGCTTCACCGGCTGTGGGAGGACACCCAAAGGTGGGCCAAGTCACTGCTACGTGCTGCAATGACTTTAACAGAACATGAACACTAGGGAGCAGAGGCAGCTGGCTCAATAGGCATGAGTCAGGGGCTTCTGGAAGGGGCGGCTTTGGTCTCTGGAAGAGGAGGGACCCCAGACAGTGAGAACAGCAGGAAAAAAGGCACGCTGGCATCTCCTAGTGCTCCGTAGGCTGCAGAAACAGAAGGAATTCCATGTGACCTCAGCATGGGCCATGTGTCTAAGGAGATGAGTTTTGTGTCCCAGAGGATACAACAGTGGGCTGGGATCAGAGAGTATGAAGGCCTTGAGGGCTAGTTGTGAGTTTGGATTTCATGTAGGACACTTGAAAAGCCAGGAAAACTTATAGGTAAAAAAGCCTTAAGATCACATCCGTATTCTAGACTAATTATTCTGGACAGATTATTAAAAACTAGCCTGAGACAGGAGAGTGTAGGAATTTGTTATAGAAAAAAAGAAAAGACTCAGACTAGGTGTGGTGGCACATGCCTTTAATCCCAGCACTCGGAAGGCAGAGGTAAGAGGATTGCCATGAGTTCGAGGCCACCCTGAGACTACATAATGAATTCCAGGTCAGCCTGGGCTATTGAGACCCTACCTCGAAAACCAAACAAGGAAAAAAAAAAAAAAAAGGCCTAGGCTCTGCCCATTTAGGAAAGGGCCTCCCTCAGTGGAGATAAAGCGACATCGTGTAAAACTAACCTGATGAGGGGCAACGAGATGGTAGGCCTGTGGGGAGGACAGTTTGAGGCTATTTGGAGGTGAGCTTGGCAGGACTTGGTAAGCAGAAGACCGGGCAGGCATCTGTGTGCATGGCTGTGTCGGGGACAGGTCTGGGGGCACAGTAGGGTAGAGCTCATCTGAGAAAACAGTATGTCTGGCTTTGGACATGATGAGTGTCCAAGGGAAGCAGGCGGGGTATAACGGGGAGAACAGACCTGCTTTTTCATCCTGGTTTTGCTACGAGCTAGCTGAGACCTGGGGAATCTACTTGTCCTAACTGATCTTCAGTTTGCCCAGAAATGAGCTTAGCAATGTTGACTTGGCAGAGCTCCTGCAAGCAATCAACAAGAAAGACTATAGAATATATGGCTGATGTACCATAAACGGTGGCTGTCGAATTGTTGATGGTGTCTGAGAGGTGGTTGGCTCTCTGGCTGTGGATTCTGAGGAATGCAAGCAATCCTTCCAGGGCCCCCAAGGCTGGGCTCAGAACCTCACTTCTCACCCAAGGAAGAGGCCCTTCTGAGAAGATGGGTGTAAAGAAAGTTCATTCCAACCAACAGCTTTAGCTTTTGGTGTCATCCTGTCTGAGCGTCCTTAGTCAGAACCCTAAAAGTTACTTTGCCATTTCCCTAACATGGCCAGAAACAACGGTTTTCACTGAAATGAGATTGTACAAGCAGATATTTTGAAATTGATTTCATTATTTTGTTGAGAAATTGTTCATTATCAAAAATTCCCACTAATGAAAAATATACAGAAGAAAGTAAAAAAAAAAAAAATCCTTGTGAAGAAGAAAAGACAAAAGAAAAAAAGAAATCCTTGTACCAAAACACTGCTTCCCTACAAATACAGAAGGAAGAAGGAGGAAGATTATACTAGATGAACTTTTTCAAAAAAAAAAAAAATACGATTTCATTGAGTTGGAGTTAAAGTGAAGTGAAACTGTTGAGACTTGCTGAATTTTGGTGATTGCTTCCTTTACAGAGGAGAAATTGGTTTTGACTGTGTATTAGGAAATACATTCAGGGATCGGAGTTGTGGTAGAATTTTTGATTTGGTTTGTTTTTGTTGTTGTATTGTTTTGTTTTTCAAGGTAGTCTCACTGTAGCCCAGGCTGACCTGGCCTCAAACTCACGATGATCCTCCTACCTTGGCCTCCTACCTTGGTGGGATTAAAGGCCTGCGCCACCATTCCATTTTTTTTTTTAAGTTTTCAATTTAAATAACTGTTTTAAATTTGCACCTATAGCATTTGTTTTAGTCAGGCAGGATAAGAAGGAAGAAGTTTATCCTCACAAAATCTCTAACACATGAGGAATGGCCACTTGAGAGAGTACCAGGGTCAGTCTGGAGGCAGTAGGGTGGAGAGATGTATCCCAGAGACTTCGCTTGAGTTATTTTGGGAAGGTGCGAGCCAGGAGGAATGGCCTGAGTAGGCTTGGGATTGGATAGTTGGAATCATTTTGGTAGGCTCTGCACTAGGCGGGAGGTGTCTAATTGTTGAATACATGGCCTTGGGGTGATTTGGGGCAGGGCTGAATATTGGCGAGAGAAATAGATAAAGGAAATGGTTTGGGTATAGGTTCTGGACTGGATGGTGTATATTTCAAAGCTCATACAAAAGAAAGCTGTTTCCTGCCTCCAGGAATTAGCTAGCCTGGAAGAGGTAGTGTCTCTAGGATTAAACCCCCCAAATCCACCACCAAGAACCCGGGACATCAGAACATATTGTCACTGCCTGCTGACATCCTGTGGAAAAAGCTAGAGTGGCAGCATTTATTCTCACCTTCATGTGTCTTCCTGGCTGTCCATTTCCACCTGTGTAATGCCGAATCATCCTTGTGTTATAACGTTTACACCCCATTCTGCAGCCACCGTTTGCGCAGCCGTTTAGCTGTGGACTCAGGTAACAGGGTTTCATGCTCACCACCAGCCCCTCCACCGTGGCTCATTATTCTCAAGTGTTTTTTTTTTATTATTATGATTTAGGTCTCGTTTCGCTGGATTTCATCATCCTATAGTTTTCCTAGGGGGCATATGCGCTGAATTCTAACATCTTTGAGCATTTCATCTTTTTCCACAACAACTTGCATAGTTATAAAACTCTCTGGTAACTTTCCCTTGGAACTTTCTTCATGTGCTCCGCCGCCTTCCACGTCGTAGAGAAGCACAAATCTGGCCGCTTTCACGTCTCCTTCAGCCTCTGCTCCCTCTAGCTATCTTGTGTTTTCTGTAAGGCTAACTGGAAAAGGACTCCTTTATATACCTTTATTAAAAACAACAAAACCATTATATACTCAGCTATCCTACAAGTCCAACTCTCCCTTCAGTTCTATTTTCAAGTATATTCTGTGATCCATTTGTTTGCCTGACTAGCTCATAGGCAGCATGAGCTATGAAATGGTCAACAGTGTCTCAACGTCAGGCCCACGTCCCGTCTCTACACAACTGAGTCTTCTGCGCTTTTCTTTCTTTACGATCATCCAGTCTACACCACGTTCCTACTAATTGACTTTGAAGCTCCATGTGCCACACTCCTTCATTTTCCAATATATTAACTAGTTCTGTCTTTTTCAATTTCTGGGTCAGCCCTGCTCTTTTGGTCTTCAACTTGTTTTCTTAAATAGATTTCCTCTTCTGTCTCTCTATGACCTTTTTTTTTTAAAAAAAACTCTTGCTCTGACTTCTTATTTTTACTTTTCTAGATCCTAATTTCTCCTAGAGCCCAGAATGTGTGCTATGTATTTTGCACAGGAACGCATTTTTTGCATTTTTTGGTGGGTCTCTTGCAGCCATGTTTCCATCCTGACATCTGTCTCTACGTGTTTCCTTTTTTTCCGTCCTTGCTACCTTCCTTCTGCCTTTCCTTCCTCTTTTGACTTTAGTGTTTTTGTATAGTTGCCAGGTCATTTGTTTTCTGTCTCTCTCTCTCTCTCTGTATGTGTGTGTGTGTGCGTGTGCGTGTGCGTGTGTGTGTGTGTGTGTATGAGAGAGAGAGAGAGAGAGAGAGAAAGAGAGAGAGAGAGTTGAACCGTTCCACCTGGATTTCTCCTTTACCTGTGTGTGGGGGGTGGGGGATTGACTTGCTGATGCCCTTCCGCCTCATCGAGATCTTTGTCCTCTTTTTAGTATGTTAGTTGAAGACTGGGTGTCCCCTGTTTGCTTTTTTGCTGCTTGGGAGGTAGAGGAAAGGGGAAGTTCAGATAGAGCTGTGAGCAGTGTGTTTTGTAGGATTGGTTTCTGCTTCCTTACTATAAGCAAAATTTGATTTTATTCTAACAAATTGGGGTATCATCTGTTCCCTTGGGTGAAGAATACAGTGAATTTTGGATTGTTTCAACAACTTAAGAGAGAATTATAGGAAATGCTGTGCCCAGATGTTTGTTTTCCAGACTTGACTCAGCCTTAATCAGGATACACTCTCCTACCAGGCAAAGGAAGGAAAAAATAGACACACTACAAGGACTTGGGTCACTTTGCTACTGTTTAGAAGCGGGAGGTGTGGGGCAGGGAGAGAGCTGAACTGGGGCTTTCTGGACATCTCTTGCCCCTCACTCCATCAGTGAGTCCTAGTCTTCCTTCTGTAAATCCCTACGTATTATTCAAGGTAAGCAACTCTGATAGAATGCCAGGCAATGCCCGCCTGCCCCTCCTTCCCAGTAGGAAAAGCTAAATGCTGACCCGGACAGCAGCTCTGGCCTCGCTCTCTGCTGCGGGGGTCTGGCGGATCGGAGAACTTTCCGCTCTGAAGAAATTGAGTCTCCTTCCCTGGCTGCCTGCTCACCGCTCTGCTTCTCTTCTTGGTCTGTGTCATGTCATTCTTTATCGCAAGTTCTCCTCTCACATCTGCCTTCTAGAACTCAGCCTTACTACGAGTACATGCTTAGGATCGCAGCATGCGGGAGGCTGAGGCAGGAGGATCATAGCAAGTTCAGGCAACAAAGTGAGTTCAAGGACAGACTGGGCTTGAGACTTTCGATTAAAAAAAAAAGGAAAAAGAAAAAGAAATCTCATTCTTCGGGAAGGAAGAAAGGATTATCAAGGGTGAGAGCTCCACATTTATTTCTAGTAACTTCTGTCTGTCTCTAGCTGTTACTTCTTTTTTCTTTAAAAAAAATATATATATATATATATTGGTTTTTCGAGGTAGGGTCTCACGCTAGCCCAGGCTGACCTTGAATTTACTATGTAGTCTCAGGGTGGCCTCGAACTCTCAGTGATCCTCCTACCTCTGCCTCCCAAGTGCTGGGATTAAAGGCATGTGCTACCACACCCGGCTCTTTTAAAAATATTTTTATTGGGGGCTGCAGAGATGGCTCCTGCAAAGCCTAAGGACCCTGGTTCGATTCCCCAGTATCCACATAAAGCCAGATGCACAAGGTGGCACACATTTCTGATGTTGGTTGCTTGCAGTGGTTACAGAGGCCCTGGTGCATCTATTCTCTCTCTCTTTCTCAAATAAATAAATGTTACAAAATATTTTTACTTATTTATTTGCAAACAGAGAGAAAATGAGAGAAGGAATGGGTACACCAAGGCCTCTGGCCACTACAAATGTACTCCAGATGCATGTGCCACTTTGTGCATCTAGCTAGAGACCTAACCTTGAAAAACAAATAACAAAGCACCTATGTATAAGTTGGAGAGATTAGCCATTACTTTTAAAGAATATTACCTTTTCCTGTGTTTGAACATTCACTGATATATGTTGATTGATTTAACTTTTGTGTTTCATTTTAAGAGCTTGTTGCTGCATTCAGGAAGAGGGCAGTGGATTCTGGACCCCAGTGCTGGGACTGATTTTCTAAGAGTAGAAGCCCTCAGTAGTCTTTTCTTCCTTCCGTCTTCCTTTGCATTCTCAAATGGGGGGGGGGGCTTGTCTAGGTAAAAAGCCCCTGAGCAGCCTTTCACTTGCTTAGTAGACTTCCTTAGGCTTCCGTGACACCACAGACTTCTCAGGACCGCTGTCTGCTTGGCTTTCTGTTGGGTGTGGAGGAGGTAAATATAATGCAGAGCGAGGTCAGAGCAACAGAGGTTTGCCACTTGTCACGTGGAAATATCAGCAGTCCATGCCAGCAGAGAAACCAAGAGTTGATATGTGTCAGCTAATGCTATACTCAGAAAACTCATGCTGCCTCTCCTGTTCTGAGGTGGCCCTCTAGCCTTCACATGGATACCGTAACTATCAGAAAACCCATGTTACCCTTCTGTTATTGTTTATCGTTTAAAGGCTTTTTTTTTTTTTTTTTGAGGTAGGATCTCACTGTAGCCCAGGCTGACCTGGAATTCACTATGGAGTCTCAGGGTGGCCTCGAACTCACAGCGATCCTCCTACCTCTGCCTCCCAAGTGCTGGGATTAAAGGTGTGTGCCATCACGCCCGGCGAGTTTTGTTTTTTTTTTAAACCATAAAAATCCAACTACATCTCATCTTCCCCCTGTCTGGTCTCCCTTGATGACCTGGCTCCCAGTGTTGACCCTGTTTAGATAGTTGCTATAACTACTCCTTCAGTCCCAAATCTCTGGTTATCCTACAGTTGGACAGCTGCCAGGTCAAAGGCCATGGGAGACATTAAAACATGGATCTCTGAGGCTTTTTAACTTCACTATAAACACATTGTATGTATGGAGTGAGGGCCAGGAAATCCATACTGCCTGGAAAGAAAGATCATTTCCAAGTACACATGCCAGTGTCCTCTTTTGCTGAACTTGTTAGAGCACACCTGGGCCTCTCGGACAGAAACGTCATGGCACTGGATGAGGACCATAGTATACCACAGTGAAGTATTGGACATGGATCTAAAATCACGGAAGGGCTGCACTGGAGAAGCATAAGAGCTGTCTTCCAACAGGAAGATTTATGGCAGAGGGAATACTGGGTTTTGTGCTCTCGGAGCCCAGTCCAGTATTCTTTCAGCAGGTAACAAAGACTATTGGTTAGCTCTGTTGACTAATAGGCATCTGTATTTATGAAATCAGAGGCCTAATGACCTTAGTTTTATCCTGGAAAAATCCCTATTTTCTGTTCCTATCTATAGGGCTATGAAACCAGGTGCTGGTATCTAGGCAGGAACTAGAACTTTCAAATTTATTTGGGAAAGAATAATTGGGCAAGACATCTCCTGAAAAGCTTGCCAAATAGAAGGGTTTTTCACACACATCATAACCAAAGAGACAACCAGCTTCTACCTAACATGTGACCACAGACACGGATTCACCTGCTGCTGTGGGGAGGCATGGGAAGAAGACACTGGTTTGGAATCTTGGTATGCCATTAACTAGATCTTGAATCTCCAGGAATCCATTCAACCTGGCTGAGCCTTGGATCGTGTCCTCTGTAAAATGGGATGAGTCTGTTCTAGCTTGTTGGCACATTGTGAGCAGGATATAGCAAGATGGCAATTTATAAGGGCTCTGGAACAAAATGAGATGTTTTTAAGTGTTGAAGCCCTTCCTGGCCCCCGAAGCCAACCATTGACGTTATTGCTGGGATTTCAAACACATTTTATAGGAAGCACTTGTGTTTTTCAGGGCTGTCTTCTGAAGTCTCCTCAGCAACTGCTGAAGAAGAATCAAAGAGTGGCTTGGACGTCATGCCTAATATTTCTGACGTGCTGCTGCGCAAACTGAGGGTCCACAAGTCTCTCCCTGGAAGGTAAAAGCAGAACATATGCTGTGGAGGACCCTGTAGGGATTGCTTGTGGGTTAGAGTAAGTGAAACACAGAAGAGAACGAATCTTGGATCTTACCCCAGAACTGCCAAAGTCCAATGGTCCAGGCAGTGGGGCGATGGGGGGGGGGGGAATCATGGAGCTGGAGGGATGGCTTAGGGGTTAAGGCACTTGCCTGCAAAGCCTAAGGACCTTGGTTTGATTCCCTAGGACCCGCATAAGCCAGATGCACAAAGTGGTGCATGTGTCTGGAGTTTGTTTGCAGTGGCTAGTGGTGTGCCCATTTCCTCTTTCTCTATCTTCCCCCTCCCTCAAATAAATAATAAACTAAATCAATTAAAAATATATTTTTTTTTTTGGTTTTTCGAGGTAGGGTCTCACTCTGGCTCAGGCTGACCTGGAATTCACTATGTAGTCTCAGAGTGGCCTCGAACTCTCAGTGATCCTCCTACCTCTGCCTCCCAAGTGCTGGGATTAAATGCGTGTGCCACCACGCCCGGCTTAAAAATACTTTTTTAAAAAGCATAAAGACAGTGCCACAGTGGTGTTTCCAGTTCCAAGAGTATGTGGGCTTCACAGATGGACAGAACCCTTGAGGGTGCAGGGGTCTCCAGAGGTTCATGTCAGCAGAGGATGGTGGGCTTTGAGCCAGGAGACATGAGTTTCAATCCAGATAGACCATTTACTGGATATACCATATACTGGGAGAGTCTAGGTTTGATATCTGTGTGGACACAGTTGTAGAATGTTTGGAATCGCATGTATAATGGCCTGGAGGAAACTTCCCAGACTTCTGCCCATGCGGAGCAAAGGTCTTTTCTGAGCCTTGTCTTCACTGCCTTTGTAATGAGTCATATGCTCTGACTCTGACAGGGAGCACTGGCTCCACGAGACTGTGGGAGCCGAGACTTAGGACCATGTCAGACATCACAGGCCCTTAGTGACAGGGTTGGAACATGAGATGGTAAAGTTGTTAGCAAGACCATGAGGTACAGCGTGGAACCTGAGATGAATGGTAAAAAAGAAGGCACCTGTGTGAAGATTAGTAAACAGATTTCCAAACAGAAAGGAGAGTAATTTCAACAAGTGGTGTGTGGGGGGGGGGGCACCTGGCAAGGCACGCATGAAAGAGTGACGTTATCACCCAAGTCACCCAACTGATGAACTCAAAGTGGGCTGAATAGGAGTGAAGTGATAACACTCTAAGAAGGAAACACAGGAATAAAGAGTAAATATTCAGACCTTGAGTTAGTCCTTTGTTTTAAGAGGCAACCAATAGCAAAAACAATAAGATTAAAAATAAAATAAAATAAAATAAACCAGGGCTAGGGAGAAGGCCCAGTAAGTGGTACGTGTCCTGCAAACCCGAGGCCCTGAGTTTAGAACGCCAGAACACATGCAGAGCCAGACAAGGAAGTGCAGACACCTCTAACCCCAGCACACGCAGGAGACAGGAGAACCCCCAAAGCTCACCAGCTGTCTGGCCTTACAAACGCAGTAAAGCAGCCGCGAGAGGCCCTTCCTCCAGCAGAAGGAGAGGACCAGGACCCTGAACTCCACACGTGCACCGTGGCACAGACATTCCCAACCCTCCAATGAGCGCACACGCAGGCCCATGGGCTCTGCCCCCCCACCGGCTGCAGATGCCATTTACAAGA
This sequence comes from Dipus sagitta, assembly GCA_036346955.1. NCBI lineage: Eukaryota > Metazoa > Chordata > Mammalia > Rodentia > Dipodidae > Dipus > Dipus sagitta. The sequence continues at coordinate 149,352,538 of CM070772.1, read as the reverse complement.
CACAGGTCTGCATTAGGAACCGGATATGCCATGTGGCTTCGTGGCCTAAGTTACACCTCCCTGGTCCTCACAGTTGTTTTTTTAATTTTCAATTTACTTGTTTACTATTTTTCTTTGTAAAATATTTTTATTTTTATTTATTTATTTGAGAGAGAGAAATAGGCAGAGAGAGAGAATGGGTGCACCAGGGCCTCCAGCCACTGCAAGCGAACTCCATATGCATGCATCCCCGGTGTGCATCTGGCTTACATGGGTCCTGGGGAATTGAACCTGGGTCCTTTGGCTTTGCAGGCAAGTGCCTTAACCACTTAGCCATCTCTTCAGCCCCCTCACAGTTTTTAATATTAAAAACATAGTAGCCAGGTGTAGTGGCGCACGCCTTTAATCCCAGCACTTGAGAGGCAGAGGTGGGAGGATCTCCATGAGTTCGAGGTCACCTGAGAATACAGAGTGAATTTCAGGTCAGCCTGGGCTACAATGAGACCCTACCTTGAAAAACCAAATATATATATATATATATATATATATATATATATATATATATATATAATAAAAGGTAGATATGTTCTATAGTTAAAAGCAGCATATGAGTCATCGAAGCAGGAAAAAAGCTTAGTTAATTATTTATAAAAAATATGTAGCCAGGCGTGGTGGCGCATGCCTTTAATCCCAGCACTCGGGAGGCAGAGGTAGGAGCATCACCGTGACTTCAAGGCCACCCTGAGATTACACAGTGAATTCCAGGTCAGCCTGGGCTAGAGCGGGACCCTACCTTGAAAAACCAGAAAAAAAATATGTAAATTTCACATAACATCCAAACACACCGGCAGCGTCGGGGGCACATGCCGAGCACTCTGGCAAATCACTCAGACGGCATGCATATGCTCTACCTATCGTGCAGAATGCGTTGACCTTCAGAGGGAAGGGCCCCCTGGGTGGGGTTGTGACCAGAACTATCAGCGTCAGTGATCTTTACGCTTGTTTGTCTCGTGTTCTGTCCTCTGCTGAGTTGATGGCCACGGGGTCTTGCCGTCTCACCCTGACAGGAAGGCTCCCAGCGCCCCTTGTCAAGGGTGAGAACCAGCCCCTTGCAGAGATGGCTGACCCCTACCTTTGCTCTCGGGGTCCCTCTGCACCCGTCCAAGGGAGGAAGCTGTGTTTCCTGAGTTGCTTATTGATGGCGGGCTCTCTCGCCAAGTCCTGTGACGCTGGCTGGACCCCTCCCGGCCTCCCCACCCAGCACAGGAAAGGGCCTGGGCCGTATTTACGTTATCGGAGCCTCCGACGGGGCCGGCTTCGGTGACCAGCACGGCGCTGCAGTGGCAGCCACACAGAGCGGTGCACAGATAAGGGCACTGCTGCTGGGACGGGCTGTGGGGGCTGCACAGGAACTTGTCAGAAGGTCACCTGTGTGCCAGCTGGGACTTCCTTGCCGCTCTGATACCAGTTTTCAGATCTTGCTGTGCAATGCTTCGGCCACCCTTTCCATCTTTTAGCTTCTGTCAAGAGCCAGAGAGAAGATAGCCTTTGCAGAGCTAAGTAGCTCCCCCCAAAAGCTACAGTGCAAACTGGATAGGTATGGCTTGAAAACCACAAATGCGCATGACCTTTCCTATTCCTCACAGCTAGCCTGGGGTGGATAGTACTCAATGCCAATGTTTCCTGGGTGAGCACGGGGTGTGGGTGTTGTAATACTGAGTCCTGAGTACTCAGGGAATTGGTTCTAAGACACATCCACTGCACAGACACAAAAATCCACAAATCCTGTATCAAATGACACATACTTCCATGTAACCTATTCCATTCTCCCATGTGCTTTAAATCATTTCTGAATAATGTATTTTTTTAAATTAGAGAGAGAGAGAGAGTATGTGACAGAGAGAGAGAGAGAGGGAGAGAATGGGTATGCTAAGGCCTCCAGCCACTATAAACAAACTCCAGATACATGTGCCACCATGTGCATCTGGCTTACATGGGTTCTGGAGAATCTAACCTGGGTCCTTAGGCATTGCAGGCAAGAGCCTTAACCATTAAGCCATCTCTCCAGCCCCTAAATAAGATATCTAATGTAATGTGAATTCTATGTAAATAGATGCTATTCTGTATTCCTTCAAGAATGACTAAATGAAATCTGAATATATTCTGTACACATACAATATTGTTAGAATGTGATCAATCTATAGTTAGTTGAATCCAGGAATGTGAAATCTACAGATTAGGAGGGCTGACCACACACACACATGTTCATACATACATATGTGTACATACTGCTTAAAAGAATTTTTCACAGTAGATGGTATTATTCCCATTTTACAGGTGAGTAAGCTGGGCTTAGAGCAATTAAATAACATGTCCAAAATCACCTTGCTGGAGACTGACCTCATATCTAATGTTTTCCATGCCACTTTTATAAGGCCTGGCGCCTCACACTGACAGAGCAGACAAGGGAGACTCTATCCTCACATCTCACTAGCTCAGCTTAGTACATTCCTGGAAACACATGACCTACTGGTCATTCAAAGTCACCCTTTGGCTGATTTAACAGGTTGGTTAAAGTTAATTTGTGTTTTTTTTTTTTCTTCTTCACAGTGCCCCTCCCCTCACTGAAAAGGAAGTTGAGGTAAGTGACTCAAGGGCCTCATGAAATTTAGTGACTGGACTTGCTGGGCCTTGTTCAAGGCTTTCCTGTCCTCCAGCCTCTATATGGCCCTAACTTTGAAATAAAATTATTATTTATTTGCAAGGAGAGAAGGAGAGAGAAAGGATGAGAATGAATGAGCATGCCAGGACCTTTTGCCACTGCAAACAAACTCCAGATGCATGTGCCACTTTGTGCATCTGACTTTATGTGGGTACTGGGGAATTGAACTCAGATCATCAGATTTTGCAATCGAGTGCATTTAACTGCTGAGCCATCTCTCTAGGCCCTGGCCCTAACATTTTTCATGCAAAGATGAGAATGAGTGATTGTGGGATAATATAGATGTTTGGTTCCTACTGAACTGTTGGGAATCTCAGTTCATGAGGAATCTGGTTCGAGGTAAGAAGGTAGTTGGAAACTCTGCATTCCTTCAAGGACCATCTGTGTTCTTTAATGTCAGCTACACAGAGCCAGGAGAATGCAGAATTGTATCAGATTTAGTTCAAAAATTTTCATAAGATGATCCAATTACAACTTTCAAACTTTGGTCTAGAGGGAAAAGGTACTTGCGTGTCCTCTGAGGATTCCAGTTACATGGAACCCAGCTCAGCTGACAGCAGGAAGGCCAATGGTATAGCTTTACCCAATTGACCATGAGGCCCTGGGGCCTCCTTGTCCCAATGCTGGGTGATGAGTGAGCTGAGAGGAACTTGTGTTTCATTTTGGTAAAGAGTTGGATGGACAAGGAACATATCAGAGGTGAGACAGCGAAGACCGCTGATATAGACCAGATGAGCAAAGGAAGATGGACCATGGGAAATGTCTACCACAGATAACAGCATTGCACTTAATGCCACAACACAAGAGCCCTCCTTGCGGCGAATCTTCTCAACAGCTCTGCACGCAGAGAAATCTGGGTGATAAAATAGCTTGCCCAAGACCCTAGACCCAGGACTTGGCAAAAATAAGATTTGGACCCAAATGTCCAAACTGAATTCAAGACCCTTTGTGTCACACTGCCATTGAAGAGGTTCACCAGGCATAGAGAGCTAAGCGCTGAGCACTTTTCACAGATCTTGAGAATCCTCATTGCTGGGCTCTGAGCTCAAAGCCGCGCTAACAACTGAGGTGTTGGGTCATGAGAAATTTATTGAATAACCAGACCCTGCCCTCAGACGCATCCTAACCCAGCTGCCAGCATGGTAACAGCATTGGAATCAGATCATCCAAGGTCAAGTCCTGGCTCTGCTATTCCCTGTGTCACCTTGAGCAAATTAATGACCTCTCTAGTCTCAGTCTCTTTGCCTATAAGATGGGGATAGCAGTTCCCACCTGAGAGGGTTGTTGTGAGATTAAATGAAATGAGGGTCATAAAACTCAGGGTGGTGCTGGCATATAAAATAGATGATCAGTGAGGAGTCATTTTCAACATCACCATCACCTGGAGGTCAAGTCTTGGGTTAATGAGGTTGTGAGGTTAATGGCCATTTGGCCATGTTAGGTGAACTTGAGAAATTCAAGCACAATCAGCAACCATGGCATTGACTTGCCTGAGGCAGGACAGATGAAGACTCTAGAATGGAAGGCCCTTCCTGTGTAGAGTCCATCTATTGCTTCTCTTTAGTAGTTTCCTATTATCCCAAGAATTCCATGTGTTATCTTTACCACCTTAAAAAAAATTCATTCCTGGGCTGGAAAGATGGCTTAGTGGTTAAGGCGCTTGCCTGAGAAGCCTCAGAACTCATGTTCAAATCTCCAGGTCCCACATAGCCAGATGCAGTGACGCAAGTGCGCAATGTCGTGTATGTGCACAAGGGGGTGCAGGCATCTGGAGTTCGTTTGCAGCAGGCTGAAGGTCCTGGTGCACCCATTCTCTCTCTCCCTATCTCCTCCCCCCACTCAAAACTAAATTCTAAAAAATCATTCTTAGGGAGGTAACTCAGTTGGTTACATACTGTCCTCACCAGAAGGAGGACCTGAGTTCTGTCCTCAGCACCCACACAAAATGCTGGGGATAGTGACGTGCTATAATCCCCGCACCAGGGAGATGACGAGAGTAGATCCCTGGAGCTCACTGCCTAATTAGTGAGCTCCAGACTCATGAGAGACCCTGTCTCAAATTAGCAGTGGGCAGCATCCCTGAAGCATGACACCCGGGGTTGTCCCCTAGCCTCCATGCACATGCACATACACAAACACATATGCATAAACACAGACACACGCACACACACACGAACTCATCCATGTATTCCATGCTGCCTTTTGGGCTTGACTATTTATTCTAGAAAGTTTATCCTAACAGAGTTACCTGGCCTCATTTAATCTCCTGGCAGCTACTTAAAATTGCGATTCACATAGAATTGGGAATACACAGGCTAGAAGCTAGTTGAGGTTTGCTTTAAATCAACAAGGTTTCATCTCAAATGGGGCTTCTTTAAATACAGAGATTTCATGCAAAACCTCCTAAATCCCCCGTGCAATAAATCCCGGTATAAATCCAAACTGCTTATACAGCCAGCTACACTTGCCTGTTTATCCCAACCCAAACACAGGAGCTCACATTCTTGTTCCAGCCAAAGACACAATGTTATTGTCTGAATGTTTTCTGGTAAATTGCAGTTTGTACTCTGGGCCCCGGGAAAACTTACACTGGACCACACGTTGCTATTTCTCCATCTTCTGGGGGGTTTACTGTGAAACAAGCCTGCGTTTGCATGTGGCAGCCCTGGGGCCGGGTTCCAAGGACTGTCGTAAAGTGCCCTAGCGTGAGACCCACCTGCAGCCTTGTTCCCGGCAGTGACTCCTCCTAGCACCTCTACCACACTCTTGTTCCCAACAGAACGTGTTTGTACAACTGTCCTTGGCCTTTAGAAATGACAGCTACACCCTGGAATCTAGAATTAACCAGGCTGAAAGGGAACGCAACCTGACAGAGGAGAACACGGAGAAGGAACTGGAAAACTTCAAAGCTTCCATTACGGTAATGGTGGGGCCTGATTTAAGGAGTCCTGGGCCATACTCAGTGTCATAATTTTTTTAATTTGCTTTATTTATTTATTTTAGAGAGAGAGAGAGAGAGAGAGAGAGAGAATGGGCATGCCAGGGTCTCCAGCCACTGCAAACAACCTCCATAACTCCAGATGCAGGTGGCACCCTGTGCATCTGGCTTACGTGGGTTCTGGAGAATTGAACCTGGGTCCTTTGGCTTTGCAGGCAAGCGCCTTAACCACTAAGCCATCTCTCCAGCCCATACTTTTCTTAGTCTTTAGCGTTTCCTGAAATGAGAATCCACCCAAGATCCTGATAGAGCCTTCCTCTGTGGGTAAGAGGCCCTGGTGGCTAGGATATGACTTCCTTCAGCCCCAGGTAGAGTTTTTGCACTGGACTTTTCCAGTACGTGGAGGTCACTATGGCCTGGGCCCTGTAGAAGCCTCTTCCTTCATTCAGAATGAGGCCTGGGGCTCGTCTCACGAAGGCCAAGCCAAGCTTTGGTATAACAAAGTACCACGGCCAAATGACTTGAGGAATAGACATTCATTTCCCATAATTCTAGAGGTTGGAAATCTAAGCCCAGGGTTCTAGCATGGTCAGGTTCTGATAAAGGCACACTTTAGGCATGCAGGCTGCCAACTTCTCATTATGTCCTGACATGGAAGAAAAAGAGCCAGATAGCTCTCTGACGCACCCCCCCCCTTTTTTAAAAATCTAATCTCATTCACAAGGGCTCCACCCTAGTGACTTAATCACCTCCCAAAGGGGTTGGTGTCTCAGCACGTGGCGCTGTGTTTTAGGATCCCGGGTGATGCTCCTTTTCATCTCTCAGTCCTCAGCATCGATCTGGCATCACTGTGAGCACCGCGAGACCTATCAGAAGCTTCTGGAAGACATCGCAGTCCTGCACCGCCTGGCTGCCCGCCTCTCTAGCCGGGCTGAGGTAGTGGGAGCCGTCCGCCAGGTGAGTGCCAACACTGCTCAGCCTTGCTGACTGGCACTGTTCCACGTGCACTAACTACCACCATGACCCGAATGGGGACAACGAGAGACACCATACAGTGGTGGCTGGCTCTAGGCCAGGTGTCCTGTGTAAGTTAAGAAGATGTCACTCATAGTACTTTTGGCCTACTAAGCTCTCAAGATCTTCTGTGGACATGGAACTTTAAAAATTTTTATTTTTATTTTTTTATTTGAGAGGGGAAAGGAAGGGAAAGAATGGGCATGCCAGTGTGTCTGGCCACTGCAAAAAAAAAAAAAAAAAACAACTCTAGACGCATGTACCATATTGCATCTGGCTTATGTGGGTACTAGGGAATTGAGCCTGCGTTCTTAGATTTTGCAGGCAAGCGCCTTAACCACTGAGCAATCTCTCTATCCCTGGACATAGAAAATTTGAAAGACTACGTAATACCTTTTCTTTTTTTTTTCTTGGAGGTATCTAAGCATGTTGGCTTTGGGACGTCCTGTGTGGAAAAAAAAAAAAAAAACCTGCTTAACTATGTGCTTGGTAAATGTATGTGACTGGAGAATCCCTTCTTTATAGTTCTCACAAAAATACCCAACCCCCACAGAGCCAGTATTAGGTAAAACATGTTTTAGGAAAAGCTGCTTTGCTTCATCTACTGTCCCAGTAACCCCACAAAGTGACTCCTTTTCCCCTGATGCATCTGCAAGATCTCAGAAAGCTGGAGGTTGGCTATCACTCATATGAAAATCCCAAATCCAAAATATGCCATTTTCTTGAGAGCCCCAGTGATGCCACAAGTAGAAAAAACTGATTTTTATGTAACAAGACAGAGTCAAAATGCAGGTGCAATACTTACTGTATAAAGTTGCAATTGGGCCGGAATATAAGGTGTGTGTGGAACTTAAATGAATGTCATGTTTAGTCTTGGTTTCTATTCCCAGACCTCTTACTCTCTCTCCATATATATTGCATGGTCAGGTTCTGATAAAGGCATGCTTCAGGCCTGCCTGAATATCTATCTATCTATCTATCTATCTATCTATCTAGGCATATATATGCAAACCTGAAGAAATTTCCAAAATCCAAAACACTTGGTCCCAAGCATTTCAATCAGGGATGCGGAAGCTGTATTGTATTAGCAAGTGGCAGAGCCGGGGTGCGGGTCCAGGTTGGGCTACCCCACTGTGAAGTCCTGAAGCCCTCAGGGCTTCGGCATGGTGCAGTGTTGCAGGGCACCACCACCGAGTTGCCCTCTGGACTCCATCCCTCGTTTGCTGTGTGACGTGGGGTCAGTCGTACAGCACTCTTCCCCAGTGTGAGCCAGAGATGATCCTGGTGCCCACCACATAGGATTGCTACAATACTGGTAACGCACTTTGATGTGGTTATAAGGTTTCTGTCGTCATCATGTGCTGCTGCCTGCTTGGGTGAGAGGATGTTCCGGGGGTACAGCCCTGAGCACCGTCCGTGAGATGAAAGGCGGTCAGGCCAGTGGGCTGCTCCACCCTTGAGTCCTTCTGGAGAAGGGGCTGCTGACTCAGCAGGACAGCCCAGGAAGTGACCCAGCTGGGAGTAGCGACCCGGGAAGGATGCTGGGGAAGTGGCGGATCTCAGCCCCACAGCTATGTGGGGACCTTTACTGGGAAATGGATGGGGGAAATCCCCCTAGACCAGACAGGGCCTGAGCTAGGTCCTTTGAGGACCCAAAGATATCAAAGAAAACCCATCCACATGGTGTATAGCACTCCCAGACAGGTTTCTAGTTCTCTGTATTATTCATTCCATCTTCACCTTCTTTCATTTTACAATTATTTATTTTTGAGACAGGATCTCACTAGGGAGCCCAAGCTGGCCTCAAACTCATGATCTCCTGCCTCGGTCTCCAGAGTGCTACAGTTATAGATGTGAGCCACCACACCTTCCTTTCACCCTTCTTTAAAGATTTATTTTTATTCATTTATTTATTAGAGACACAGAGAGGGAGAGAGAATGGGCGTGCCAGGGCCTCTAACCACTACAAACAAACTCCAGATGTATGCGCCACCATGTGCATCTGGCTTACGCGGGACCTGGAGAGTCGAACCTGGGTCCTTAGGCTTCGCAGGCATGCGCCTTAACTGCTAAGCCATCTCTCCAGCCCTCACCCTTCTTTAAATGGCTCTCTGCCCTTTCTTCTGCCTCTCACTCCTTGGCTGCCTTTCCAGGTCCACTGTACTAGCCCAGACACTTGTCCTATCTCCCTGTCATCAGTCTCACTCCCTTCACTCCTAGCTCTGCCCTGACTTTTTCAGTGGTTCCAGTTTTTCCTCAGACTAAGTTCGGGTTCCTTCAGCTACCATTCCACATCTTTCACATCCCAGGCCTAATGGACCTGTTATTCCAAGCAAACCCACACGCTTGCTGATTTTTTTTTTTTTTTTTACATAAAGTAGGATGCTATGTGGGCTTGCTACAGTTCACTGTCCCAGCATACTTTGGGGTGACATCTTCACTCATGCACAAGGTCTGAGAGGAACTGCCCATGTCTATACACTCACACCCCACATCTGTAACCCCATCTCTGTTCTCTGCTAACAGAAGCAAATCCCTACCCCCCCCCCGACCTTCTGCAGTATGCATCTGTGCATTCTTTTTCTCCCTGGACACTGTTGTCCACATCCACCTCTGGGCTCAACACCAGACGTGACAGACTCTCAGCGCAGATTCCGGTCTGATAGTTCCCCTGTAGCTGTTCCAATCTCAGAGCACAGAACTGACGTGACGTCCTCCTTCCCCGCAGGAGAAGCGCATGTCGAAGGCCACAGAAGTGATGATGCAGTACGTGGAGAACCTGAAGAGGACGTATGAGAAGGACCACGCGGAGCTCATGGAATTTAAGAAACTTGCAAATCAGAATTCAAGCCGTAGTTGTGGCCCTTCTGGTAAGAAACCAGGCTTCTGTCCCCATCTTGCTCCCATGAGGTGTCTGTCCTCCACCCCATGGCTTTCAGCTACAGCCAGAGGGATCCGACAGCCCTAGGACCTGTTTCTGATTGGGCAAAGTTCCTTGGCCTCACCCCGCGTTACTCACAAGGCCCTTGTAGTGGCTCCAGTGAGCCTGGGGGTCTGGAACCAGAAAATGTGAATAGCCCCAAGTGACCCCTCCCCAACTCCTAACACCATTAACCAGTGTAGCTGACCAAAAGCCCACAGGTTACAAGACCAGACTCTGTACATCTTTGTGCTTTGGGATCCCTAAGAAACTTTGGGCTTTATTCTGGAAACGCATTAGGGATGTAGCCAAGGATTTTTATCAGAAAAATGCATGACCATACACGTAACCAGAGTGCATCAGTGACACTGCTAGTGCAAGCCAGCACCAGGTAACCCCAGGAAGATGTCACTGTGACGTTCCAGGGCAGGGATGAGGTCTGGGCAGTGGGGATGGCGTGAGAGCCTGGCTAACAGAGGAGGGCTCACCTGATTCTGTTTAAGGGAGTCGCAGAGGCTGCAGAGAGAAAGAGAGAGAGGTCATATTTGAATGACTTTAAAGTCAAAACTGGGCTGTGGAGATGGTTCAATGGGTAAAGTGTTTGCCACACAAGCATGAGGACCTGAGCTCATAAGCCACATAAAAAACTATCGGGGAGCCGGGTGTGGTGGCGCATGCCTTTAATCCCAGCACTTGTGGAGGCAGAGGTAGGAGGATTGCTGTGAGTTCAAGGCCACCCTGAGACACCATAGTGAATTCCAGGTCAGCCTGGGCTAGAGTGAGACCCTACCTCGAAAAACCAAAAAAAATCAAAAAAAAAAAAAATAGTTGGGGATGTCATTGTAACATGTGCCTATAATCCCAGCTCTAGGAAGGTGGAAACAGAGAATCCCTGGGGTGAGCTCATCTAACTGAGTTCTATGTCCATCGGGACACCCCGTCTCAAAGTAAAAGTGGAGAGTGATTGAGAAAGACACCCAGTATCTACCCATGGTCTATGCATGCCAGCACACACACACGCCATCACACACATAAGAATATGCATGCGTACATGCGCACACCCCTCCACACACACACTAAAACTGAGTGTGCACTCAAGAGGGGAGGGCCATCCCAAGTAAGGGACGCAGCAGGGACAGAGGGCGGGCTGAGGATGAGAAGGTGGAACAAATGGTTAGAAGGGTTTCCCAGTGCTGGGCGTGATGGTGGCAGTCTGAAAGTGAGACTTGGCAGATCAGGACTCCCCGCCAGACCATGCTAGCAAGCAGGCCTCTGTCCCACAGGCGCAGGGAAGCCGTTGGTGAGTGTGCGTCACAGGACAGGACAGGACAGGACAGGACAGGACAGGACCAGATTTTAGTTTTGGTTCATTCTGACTTCAGCCTGCACAATGCACAAGAGGACTGTCAAAGGTGGAAATGAGCTGGGAGTCCCCTGCTCAGTCCAAGAGGGAAGTGACGGGGCTTTGAATGAGCATCTCTCCCTGGCTGTTGCCAGGGTTTGGGGTCTGGCCCAAGGGGGTGGCTCACCATAGAAAGCAGACCTTGTCACATTAGGAATCCCTGTGGAATGCAAACATCCGTGTTACCAAGTGCAGGAGGAGGGGAAGTATGACAGATGGAGCAGCCTCTATAAACAGGAGGCTTCACAAGTTTCCTGGGAAACATCAGTGACACTTCCCAGAGTCCAAAGGCAGTGTCCACATGCTGGAGCTGTCTGTTTTGGATCTCAGCAGCTAGGCTCCTGCCATACAGGCATCTGGGCCCCTAACAAGCTGCTCTTGGCTGTGTTAAAAGTGGGGGGTAGCCAGGCGTGGTGGCTCACGCCTTTAATCCCAGCACTCAGGAGGCAGAGGTAGGAGGATCACCGTGAGTTCAAGGCCACCCTGAGACTACAGAGTGAATTCCAGGTCAGCCTGGGCTAGAGTGAGACCCTACCTCAAAAAAAAAAGTGGGGAGTGTTGGTGCTAAGGACATTCTAGAACATGGGTTCTGTCATTGTTCCTCTCCAAGGTTCAAGGTTTCTTACAACCCCTCCCCCTTTACCCAAGATTTATGGGATAAAGCCAAGCACAGTGGCAGATGCTTATAACCTATCACTTAGGAAGTTGAGGCAGGAGCATTGTAATTTCAGGTCTAGTCTGGCTACAAAGAAAGACCCTGTCTTAAAAAAAAAATGCTTAGTGGGCCCAAGTGACATTTGGGCATTATATACATCAATGAAAATGTCAGAATGAAATACACTAAAAAATTAATAAAAAATACTAGCTCAAGATAAAGAAATAAGCCAGCACTGAGGAAGCTGAGGTAATTTCAAAGCTAGCTTGGCTCCAAATAAGACCCTGCCTTTAAAAAGAGCTTAATGGGGTCCAAGTGACATGTGGGTATTACAATGCTCTTAAGGCAAATTATTTTCAAATGATTCATTGATATTCCCATTTGATGGGTTACAGTGGTGCTTGATTCATGAACCATTGAGCCTCATCTTGCTCTTTCTTCTAAAATATATTTAATATTTGTGTGTGTAAATTATTTTGTCATTTTAATTGGTAGGTTTGTGCTTTTCTATATATCCGTGAAACGTTACACTTCCACTTTTGTGACTTCTCTAATTATAACCTTTGCCCACTTTTAAGCTTGGTATTTTATTAATTTATTTGAACAATTCACACATAGAAGAATATTTTTCCAGTTCTGCAATATCGGTTGACTAGAAAACTTAAAAACCCTTTGGCTGAAATCCTTAAAAAAAAAACCAAAAAAAAACTGCTGGACAAAATAAAACAAGCATTCTAAAAGAACAGCTGAATCCACAAGAAAGGCAAATGGAAAGCCGAGATACAAGAAAAGAAGAGAGAACTGAAACCATGCTGACCCGCAGCTTCCTCGGGGACGGAGTCGCCTCCGTTATCCGGACCTGTTTGCCCTCTGAGCAATCAGAGTGATCGAAGAGGAGGCCTGGGACCCTGGTGGCAGTTGACACTCAGCCTAAAAGCTGAGATCTTCCCCGGGATAGACTTTGCATAAGGAAAAAGCAAGCAGCAGCCAGCTGAGAAATAAATAAGGAAGCTTGCCTGTTTCACCCTGTACTCTGGTAGGAAAAAAAAAAAAAAAAGAAAGTTCTCCTTCCTCACAGGAAAAGTACATGCCAGAGTGACAGCGGCGATGATGCAACGTGTGGGGGATCTGAAGGGACAGCAAGACGAGGCCTCTAAGAACACTGCCACCACCCCCGAGAGACACACCCTGCACCCAGAGCACGCAGGACCCCTCCATCCAGCCTCGCCGAAGACGAGCTCACAGTACAAAATCATAAAGAACAAGAAAGCAGTCCGCTGTGAATGGGAGTCATCAGAGACAACACACTAGTACACTATACCCTAAGAACGTGAGATAATAAAGTAATCAGAATGAAAAATACGCTTCAGAGCTGGAGCAATGGCTTAGCGGTTAGGGCGCTTGTCTGCAAAGCCAAAGGACCCAGGTTCAATTCCCCAGGACCCATGTAAGCCAGATGCACAAGGTGGTGCATGCATCTGGTTTGTTTCCAGTGGCTGGGGGCCCTGGTGCATCCATTCTCTCCCTCTCTCGCCTCACCTCTCTCTCTCTCTCCCTCTTTCAAGTAAATAAATAAAAATAAAAATAAACATTAAAAAGTACATTTCAGCCGGGTGTGGTGGTGCACGCCTTTAATCCCAGCACTCGGGAGGCAGAGAAAGGAGAATCACCATGAGTTTGAGGCCACCCTGAGACTACATAGTGAATTCCAGGTCAGCCTGAGCTAGAGTGAAACCTTACCTTGGAAAACCAAAAAAAAAAAAAAAAAAATCAAATTATTAGAGACATAAAAGGATGGATGGAAAACATGAGTGCAAAAAAAGACAGTTACCGAAAAGAGAGAGAGAGAGAGAGAGAGAGAGAAAGAACTTCTCAAAATGACAAATGGAATCATGGAAGTAGAAGACTCAGGAGTTGTGGTAGATGTGGCAGTTACTACAGATGAGGAGATTTCTAGGTCCCTGTCCCAGTGCAGACGGGCCAGGCATCGTGTGGGCTTCCTGGAACCCATGTTACATCTGAGCTGAGGCAGCTGTTTCTTCCTCCTGGCCTGACAACAGCCATCACTGCTTCAGAAGTGATGGACACTAGAAGGTACATCTTGACGGGAAGATAGGCTTAAGATAGTTTCCAAAATGCAGTTCAGAGAGATGCAGTGATTGAAGGGCTTGGGCAATGGTGGAGTTGGTATTCACCACATAAGCATGAAGACTCCAGTTTGGATCCCCAGTGCCCGCATAAAATGCCAGATGTACACTCTATAATTCTAGCACTGGGGAGGCAGAGATGGGAGGATCTCTGGGGCTCACTGGCTAGCTAGTCTAAATCGTGAGCTGTAGGTTCAGCGAAAGAGCCTATCTCGGAGAGTAAGTGGACGATACCTGATGTCTGCCTCTCGCTACCCTCCCACACACATATACAGCTACACAGCTACCAACATGCATACACATGCACACACACACATATGCAAAATAAAGTAATATATAATAATATATGCAAAACAAAAATAAACATGGACATATAAAATATAAAATAATAAAGTTTGCCATCTACTTACAAGGTGGTCCCTAAGGTGAAAATTAGGTACAGAAAAATGTTCCAAGAAAGAGCAGCTGAAAAATTCCCAGGACTGAGGAAAGAACTAACTCATTGAATCCGGAAGTCCAGTGAGTTCCACGGAAGAGAAATAAAAACACATAAGATGGAAACTTCCAGAGAAAAAAGAGAAAAGATGAAGCTCTTAAAAGTAATGAGACAAGATAATTTACACAGGAATGACAATTCTCAAAAGCAGTAAAAGCACCAGAAGTCTCTGGAGTCACCTTCAAAGAAACACGAGAAAATAACTGTCAACACAGAGATAATGTCTAGACAGGAACCATCATGCGAGGCTGAAGGCTAGCTACATAAAGACATTCTGAGGCTGCAGCAAAGTTTACCCTTCACAGGTCCTTGATGAAAGAATGTACTTATAGATGAATCAAATTGAGTTTTAAAGAAGAAAATGCAAGAAAGAATGGTGATCAAAGATGTTCATAAGCTTGTGGCTAGATCTGAATAAACATCCAACCATGCACTAGTTGTCATGAGTAACGAACAACTGAAAAATCTAAAACAAGGTAAAAGAAATCATTTAAAAAAAAAAAACAGTGTTGGACTGGAGAATTGTCTTAGCAGTTAAGGTGTTTGCCTGCAAAGCCTAAGGACCCAGATTCAATTCCCCAGAACCCACATACGCCAGATGCACAAGGTGGCACATGTGTCAGGAGTTCGTTTGCAGTGGCTGAGGCCCTGGTGCGCCCATTCTCTCTCTCTCTCTTTCTCTCTCATAAGTAAAATAAATATTTTAAAAAGAATGTTTAAGGAAACAATAATGTTAGAATGTTCTTAAGATTATGGTTTTAAGCTGCATTCAGAAAAAGACTAGAGACTTGGATAAATTTTAAGTTTAAAGTCATAATAAATTCAAAAGTTAAAGACCTTAAATATTAAAACTGGAAAGGTTTAGAGGATTTATTTAGAGGATGGGGAGCGCATTAGAAAAATAGTCAATGAATATGGCAAGGTAAATAAAAATATAAGGAGGTATAAATAAATTGCAAATTTATCAAAGATCACAGAGTTTTAAACAATGTAAACTTGTCTGTTAGATTTCTTTAGATTAAGAGAAAACATGTAGATATATACTTTTCAAGAGACACACCCAAAATATGTGGCAGTGAAGGACAGAGATGCAGCCCAGTGATAGTGGTCAAACTAAGTCAAACTGGCCTGACTTTAGAAACATCTTTCTTAACATCTCTGGGCAAATCATATTTGGAAATATATTCAAAAGAATAAAATTGATAATTTTTGCATTTTAGAACAAACACTTTTCACATATCCAGATGTTTTGTTGCTAAACATTTTCCATAAATTATGTAATTTCATATACAGAGTTAGATGAAGATTCTAGGGTGGTGGCTTCCGTTGTCCTGACTCACAGTGTTGGTGACATATTAAAGCTACTCCCATTAGCACGTTGTCATTCTTACCAACTCCACGCCTTCCTTGCTTAGAGTTACACTGTTCCTCACTTGGATTAGCCTGGAATGATCCAATAAGCTACATTCTTGTGATGAGTAGTTTTTACACATTATATCCAAGGTGATCCCCAGACACCGTGTAGTGCAGTCAAATCAGAGGTTCAAGACTGGGGGTTCTTTGAGTATCCAGCGGAGTTAGAATAAAACCTTTGTCCAGAAGAGTCCCCTTTCTGCAGATGATTTTCTTAAAGAATGAGGGACTAAATTTGGGGTCACTAACACCTAGACATATGGGTGGTCTCTTCTAGGCCAGTTCTGGCTCGTAGATAACCTTGACTTATTCTCTGCCTGCCCGCCTGCGTCCGGTCGGAGCCTAGCCTAAAACTTACATCAGTTCTCTTCTCTGTTCTCTCCTGCTGTAGAAGATGGGGTCCCTCGCACGGCTCGGTCCATGTCCCTCACGATGGGAAAGGTACGCATGTTTCAGGAATCCCAGGGCTCCTGGGGGGGCGGGGGTGACAGAAGTTTCCATGGCCGACTAAGTGGTCATTCACTTGTGGATGCGTGGGACCAACAGAGTATCCGTTCAGCTTCCACACGTAGCCTCTAACATCCCATCTTTCACACGGGCTTCCCCTGACTGTCCACCCCTTAAGGGAAGATGAAATGATACCTATGCCTCAACATTGCTATGGGCAGTTTCCACACACTATCCAGGATATTACCTGGAGACTGGGGTGGTCATTTCCACTCTGTATCTCCAGGGTATCATAGTCTAAATAGCAACATGTTGAGAGACGCTGACAGAAAGTTTGGGCCAACTTAGGTTTACTCTTTTACACGATCCAACACTAGCACCTATCCCCAAAACACTGAACGTCAGGCGCTAGTAGACTTTTCCAAGACCCTCAGAACTATGCCCATTGTTATTTCCAAGAGAGCTCACTTCTCTTCCCATAGAATGTGCCCCGCCGGAGGGTCAGCGTTGCTGTGGTTCCCAAGTTTAATGCCCTGAGCCTGCCTGGCCATGCTCCCAGCTCGTCCCCCATCCCCTCCCTACCAGCCCTGGTGAGTATGACGATGGCCTGCTTCCTGACCATGTTCTACCTGTCCCTCATGCTACTACGCTGGAGGGGACCTGGGTGGGGGAGGGTCAGCAAGGACAGGGGATTTCTAGCACAGAATTTGGGTTACAGGGAGGGGCTAGAGAGAGATGGCTCAGCAGGTAAGAGCTGAGGGACCCAAGTTCGATCCCCAGTACCCACATAAGAATCTGAGCATGGATATGCATTCTTGTAACCCCAGTGCGGGGGGGGGGTGAACCTAGGAGGATAACTGACGTCCTCCTCTTACCTACGTTTGCACACAAGTGCACAGGGCACGTGTGCAAGCGCTCAGGAAGCGTTCCTTATACACAGTCACCCCTTCAGGCTTAGACCACAGTCCTCCAAGGAGGGTCTGAGCCTTTTCTACTCTGTAGTGGCTTTAAGTAGCTGAAAGTTATAATATGGGGTGACTGATAGATCTGAACCCTCTGGTTCTGATCCCAAAGTTGAAGTCCTTAAACCCAGTGTCTTCATGCCTCAACTCAATGCAGTATTTTATTACAATCAGACACTGAAAACAACCCTATGTCCACAAATAGGAGATGGGTAAATAAATTAAGGATACCACTATGAATTTCTATAGAATTGTTATCCATAATTTATTCTAAATAGCAATTTAAATAGCATAGACTAGTGTATATATATATATATACGTATATATATATATATATACACACACACAAATATATATATAGTATAACTCTGTTTTGTACTATTTAAAAATGTGAGTCTACATATAGACATAGAAAATTCTCAAAGAAGTTATTGGAGGCCAGGTGTGGTGGCACACGCCTTTAATACCAGCACTCAGGAGGCAGAAGTAGGAGGATTGCCGTGAGTTTGAGGCCACCCTGAGACTACATAGTGAATTCTAGGTCAGCCTGGGATAGAGTGAGACCCTACCTCAGAAAACCAAAGAAAAATAATGAGATAGAGAGCCAGGTGTGGTGGTGTACGCCTTTAATCCCACCATGGGGGAGGTGGAGGTAGGAGGATTGCCGTGAGTTTGAGGCCACCCTGAGACTACATAGCGAATTCCAGGACAGCCTGGGCTAGAGCAAGACCCTACCTTGAAAAAAAAACAAAAAGCAACAACAACAAAAGAAATTATTGGAAACTTAATGGTTATCACTGAACATTAATAAACAGATAACTTTAATTTTCTTCTTGATTTTTTACATTTCCATCGAATACATAAATAATAATCAGGAAAAAATCCATTTCATTCTTTTTTTTTCCTCCTAGTATGAACATTTTATTCAATGCTTGACGTTCATTTTAACAAAAATTTAGAATGATCTAACTCTCAAGATAATACCAGGGATATTATCTTATGAAGCACTGTCCTGTGCATCATTCCCATATTCTATCAGTTAAGTTTTTTTTTAATTTTTTTTCCTTTATTAGTCAGTTCTGTATTCAGCAAATACAGTCAGTTTGGTACCATTATTAGGCTCATCCGTGACCTACTCCCTCCCTTTGGCCCCTCCTTGTTGAGGTATACGGGTCATGCATTGTGGAGTTAGTCCACAGTTATGGGTAAGATAAATGTCTCTGCATATCATGACCCAACATGTGACTCTCATTTCATTCTTTAAACAAAGATTGCTCCTAAGAAAGTTTTTTCTCTATCTCAGGCCTTTGTGTAACTGGTTACTTTTCCAAAACTCCCAACTCTTTCTCCAGCGATTTCTCTAACCCGTGTGCATACCTAGCTCTGCCGTGCACAGAAGGAAGCCCAGTGTGTAAGGGCTCCGGAAAGTCAGCTCAGTCTTCACTGTACCAGTCAGTAGCAATAGCTCTCATTTCTTTTGCCTCTTCCTCAAGAATTTCGGTAATCTAGCTAGGCATGGTGGCGCACGCCTTTAATCCCAGCACTCAGGAGGCAGAGGTAGTAGGATCACTGTGAGTTTGAGCCACCCTGAGACTACATAGTGAATTCCAGGTCAGCCTAAACTAAAGCAAGACCCTACCTCAGGAAAAAAAAAAAAAAATTTTAGTAATCTATGAAATTAACTCCCAAATCATGAACACAAAGGAACCTGAAAAAAAAATTGGAAAGACTAGGAAAGGGTTGACTAGTATGTTTGAACAGATCTAGTTACATTGTAATCACAAAGGGTACATTGAACATGGTATCCATGGGCCCTACCCCAAGGCTCTGATATGACAATATCAGTACAAAAAAAAAAAAAAAAAAGCTTCCCCTAGATGAGTCTAATGTGCAGCCAGAGTTGAGAACGCATGCTTATGCCACACCCACTGAAATGGCATGGCATGGAAGTCCCAGGGAGTAGATCACACAGACTTATGTGCTAGCTTGAGCAGGGGTGACAGCAGGCATCTCCTGAGAGCTGTGCTTGGGGCCATATCTGTGGGGACAGTGATGGCTCATGTGAGTCCATCCCAGGGAATCCGGGACCTGATCTGGGCAGAGGCCTGCAGGTTCTCAGTCGCAGTGGGGAATGGAGTGTCGTGAAACTGGTTGCTCCCCCCAGAATGGAGCCTCAGAGTGTAAACTCTCCAGGGAGACGTAGGAGAAGGAGAGAGAACGAGTTACCCAGAGAAATGAGGATAGAGAGACGACAGGGGGACAAGGAAGGCCCGCGGGCAAGAAAGCATGAAAAGCATGCCCGGGTCCAATGACGATTGGGAGCAAGGGGGAGAGATTAAAGGGGGGCAGGAGGGAAGGAGAGGGACAGCGGTGGTCCTTTTCAGTGTCGCCATAAGCCTAGTGGCCCCGGCTGCTTCCTCCGACACTCATCCTCGGTTCTGGCTCCTGTTTCCCGTCCAGTCAGAAGCACCCAATGGGAAGAGCAACATGTCCATCGCCCCAGCACTGCCTGCGCTTTTGGAAAAGTAAGTTTCCCCGTTTTCCTCTTCATATCTGGGTTCCGAAGGAATTTCCTCAATTGACCTTCTTTCCTCCCACTCTCCACCTCAAAATGCAACGGATCGAGAATTAAGTTTGAACAGAAATGAATGGGACTCTGAGGCCCACAAAGATTATTTTTTCTGAGGGAGGGTGTCACTGTAGCCCAGACTTACCTGGGACTCACTCTGTAGCCCGGGCTAGCCTCAAGCTCACGGCGATCCTCCTGCCTCAGAGCCTCCCAAGCGCTGGGGTTAAAGGCGTGCACCACCACACCCAGCAATCATAAAGATTTCAGACCCCACTTTGCAAAATTCTTGGACCAGGAAGATGCTATGGCGGAGAAGGCGGAGTGTACCCAACCTAAGAAGAGCCCAGGGGAGATGAACACCCTCTGTGGTGGTTGTAATTCTTTGGGGATATCAGCATAGCAAAGTCCCGACGCAGCAGGGCTCCATTGAGCAGTGCAGAGGCAGAGCCGCTCCAGCATGGTGTGGCTCCATCTTTCTGGTTATTTGGACTTCGGCCACTTCGCGTAGCCTTCATCAAACTGTGGCAAATAGCTGCTAGTTCAGGGACTCTCAGGCAGGGCTTTCTCTACAGGAAGCTGGGGACCAGGTTTTTACTTATGCAAAGGTTTCCAGTCTTCTCTCTCTCTCTTTTTCAATTTTATTTATTTAAGAGAGAGAAACACGGAGGGGAGAGAGAGAGAGAGAGAGAGAGAGAGAGAGGGTGCACCAGGGCCTCCAGCCGCTGCAAACGAACTCCTGACGCATGTGCCCCCTTGTGCATCTGGCTTACGTGGGTCCTGGAGAGTCGAACCAGGAGCCTTTGGCTTTGCAGGCAAACGCCTTAACCGCTAAGCCATCCCTCCAGCCCAGTGTTCTCTCTTACTTCATTGACAAATTGGGAAGATGGTCCTTTTCTAAACCAACCACAGGCTTTGGGAATGAGATCATCACAGAGGTTTACACTACTCCAAGAAGTGGGAGTTCCTGAACAAAATCATCTTCATGTCAAAAAGTAGGAAGGTGGGCATCAGGTTGGCCACCATCAGGGTCTGCTTGGCCTGACTTCTCCAGGCAACTCAGTATTTTACCGGTCTTCTTATCCGAAGCCAGGGAAAATCTGGCTGTTCCTATGCACTGGGAGAAGCGTATGCTTTTTCAATTATTTCATTTGCTTGTTGGAAAACATCTGGATCACAGCTGCCACCTGTCAGGATTTTCCCCTTGTGTCTTTCCTCTTCCTTGGCTTGTGATGGCTTTAGACTTTCATTTTCCGTTGCTATTAGAAAAGTTTGCTTTGGCCTGGCAGGGAACGTGGATTCCTGGCCCTCTGTCAGTTTAGATAAACTCCCAAGCTCCACACTTCTAGACTCAGCCTGTGTCCCTCGTCTCTCCGTATGTGCAACTACCAGCTTCCCACCCATGAGCCCGAAGTTACCGTCGAAGTTTATCCAGTGTTCATCCCCTTAGCCACCTCACTTGTGAGCATACAGGCCCTTCATGTTATGGAGTGCATCCTGTCCCCTCTCGTCTTCTTGTGGGTGTTTGTTTTATGAATGTGTGCCGTGTCCATATGCATGTGGCTGCACGTGTGTTTGTGTGTATGTGTGTGTGAAGGACAGAGGTTGATGTTGGAGGGTTCTCTCAGTCACTCTTCAAATTATTATTTGAGACAAGGTCTCTTGCTGACCAGTTCAGCTCAACTAGCTATCCAATGGGCCCTGGTGCCTCTCTTTCTCTCTCTGCCTCCCCAGCCATAGACTCACAGGCCTGTACCACCATGCCCAGTGTTTTACATGGGTCCTGGAGATATGGACTCAGGTCATCCCTTTACCCTGTGAGCCATGTCTCCAGACTCCCTCTGTCTTCCTGATCACTCCAGGGAAATCGTCAGGGGTGACGTAATTAAGGCTACAGAATCCTGCTATGTCCCTTAGAGCCACAGTGCCTTGTCCATGGTCTCTGGGTCTCTCCAGCAATGGTTACTTGTGCTCACTGAACTTCCCCTGTCCCTCCTGCCTTTGGGCTCATCACTCCATCCCAGAGCACCTCGGTCACGGCTCTGTTCCCAGATCTACGCCTACAGAGCCAGTTAAGACAGAAGTTCAAGGTCCCTGCTCTCCCAACCAGATTCTAATGATGGTGCAAGGTCTGGACTCTGCAGAACTAATGCTCGGGCTAGCTGAGAGCTTCTGTCCAAGGCTGTGGGATTGCCAAGAACATGACCTGTCCTTGGTAGGAGCATCTGCGGTGTAGTCCCAGATCTATAGTATTGAGTGAGGATCAGGTGGGGTGTTGCCTTTCTTTTTTTTTAATTTTTTATTTTTTGTTTATTTTTATTTTTATTTGAGAGCGACAGACAGAGAGGCAGAGAGACAGACATAATGGGCATACCACAGCCTCCAGGCACTGCAAACAAACTCCAGATGCATGCACCACCTTGTGCATCTGGCTTACGTGGGTCCTGGGGAATCGAGCCTTGAACCAGGATCCCTAGGCCTTCACAAGCAAGCGCTTAACTGCTAGGCCATCTCTCCAGCTCCGGTGTTGCCTTTATAATTAGGATCAGAAGAGAAAGTCCAAGGTGAGAATCAGTGCATCAAGCCACAGGGCCCCAGGAAGGAGTCTCAGCTCGCTCCTAAGCTGACCAGAGGTTACCTGCATGTGCTGCAGCCGAGTCACCTGCTGGGAGTGCACCCAAACAAAAATGACTGGCAAGAGAGGAGGGAAGGACCCCAGGGACGAGAGATAGGAGAACAACAGCTTCTCCCTGTGGATTAATAAAGGTGCTTAAGTGATTTCCATCTCAATTCATGATGCTGGACACATGTGATTGATCCCAGTAGCACAACGAGACAATTTGTGAGTTAAAATGAACTCATGTCTTCTGCTCCTTATGCAGATATAGTCCATTTTATCTGTTCTATTCAGAGTATCCAAGAGAAATAATGTGTTATAATTTAATAGACATTCCTTTCTAGGTTGGTGAGGTCAGCTTCATGTTACAATATTCCACATTTCCTAAGCAGGAAGGAGCCTGGCTAGGTGTGCCCTAGGGAGATCAATGGCTTATGGTCAGAACACAGCAAATACCGAGGAGCTGACTGTACTAGCCAATGTAAGTTTAGAAAAGTCAGCCTCGCTCTGGCAGATCATTTTGTAACACACTACTCTTCACTCTGTAAGAGCCTAGGAATCTGCAGACTTAAAACATATGGGCAGAGAGTGATATTTAAAGTTTACCTTAGGACTGGAGAGATGGCTTAGTGGTTAAGAAGCTTGCCTACATAGCCTAAGGACCCATGTTCAACTCTCCAGGACCCACGTAAGCCAGATGCACAAGGGGCACATGCATCTGGAGCTCATTTGCAATGGCTAGAGGCCCTGGTGTGCCATTCTCTCTCTCAGATAAATAAATAAATAAATAATTTTAAAGTCGGTCTTAACGACGCCCATAGGAAGATTCACATATTCGTGGTCTTTTATTTCATCCCTAAGACAATTGCTCTGAGGGGCAGGCACGTGGAATGCACAAGGAGCACAGATCCGGTGGGAAAGACAGACAGGAAACAGCCTATTCTTCTACATTGTGAGGAATGTTGTTGTAAGGAAGTTCGAGTTGCTAAGGGAGTAACACACAAGAAAATGTGAGCCTAACCCAGTGTGGGTGTAAGACAGGGAAGGGAAAACACAGAAGACACTTCCCCCAGGCACCTACCTTTAAAGTGAAACCTAACAATTATATCATTAGCCAGGTGAGTGAGGGAAACAGCATTGCTCACTCCTAATGAATTCAAGGAATGATGGTGAGAATTGTCATCACTGATAATATGAGGATTACTGTTACGTTGCTGCGTGTTCGCCGTATGCCAAGGGCCTTCCTGATTGCTGTACCTTCAGCGTCCTATTTCATCCTGTCCATCATTCTGCCCAGTGGGGCAGACATAGCATTAATATCCCTACGTTATTCACAAGGAAGCTAATGCTCTGAGACAGTCACCTGAGCTTACCCAGCTAGTAGACAGCGTAGCCCTCGCTTTGACCTCTAAGAGGACATTCGGGGTGACCACAGAGAAAAGGATGGGGAATGAGCTCTTCTGATTGGATGGGGCATGGAGAACAGGGAAAAAGGTAGGAGATGATTGTACAGTGAACCATTCACCTGAGAAATCAGTAAGGCTGGTGTGTGGCTGGTGCTCAAGGCTTGGCTTCATGAAAGGATCCACTGTGCTGGTATGTCACGATGCAGTGTTAACTGCGGTCTCTAAGACCAACATCCTCTGTGCTTGTGAAGCAGCCTGGGTAAATTGCTTTAAGATTTTTATATGGCAATAAGTTTGTGCAGTAAGTAACCCATACCCTATTGATCATGTTTGGAGCAAATTATCACCCAGGGACCTGGGACCAGGTGACAGAGAGTCTAGATGGTCCTCTTGTCCTGACTGGGCTTGTCGTCACAGGGACCCCATTGAATAGGGGATGACTTAGAAACATTGCTGTGCCCAAGAGGTAAGATCTGTTCATCAGAAAGGAGTGAGGTCACTTTCAAATAATGTTTACCAGGAGGGGAAAATTGAAACTAACGACCTGCCTGGCCAACATATTTTGATGAAACAGCCCCTCACATAAAAGAGCTGTTGATTCTCTCTCTCTCCCTCTCTCTGCCTTTCTCTCTCTCTCTCTCAAGTAAATAAATAAATAAAGCATTTGAAAATATAAGTGAGCGTTGAGCACAATGACAAACCCAGCCATATTTTAGTAAATCATTCCCAAAATGATGAAATAGGAATTTGGGTGAGATCTATGCCAAAATCTGTGTGTTTTTCCCAGAAATCTCTGGAGTGGGCATAGGCTATGCTTAGCTCTCATTTACACATATGAATACAGATTCCTTTAGTCCAACTCAGACTCTGGGTTCTCAGGAATCACCATCTACAGAGGACCAGGCCATTTCACAAGAGTCACAGGCTGGGACTTGCATAAGTTCTAGTGAAGTTGAGACAATGGAACAAAGGCACCTACTGTGCACCAAGCCCCTTTCTGACTGAGTGTGATCACAGGATAAGCAGGGATTGACAGGCGGAACATGTGGCCTCTGAGTTGTGCAATTACAGTAGCGTGGTGAGAGATGGGAGAGATCACTTTAACCAGAGGGTGTGAGAGGGGGCGAGCGTCCGCCAAGACCTTAGCCTTACAAAGGAGAAGGATTTGAACTGGGTTTCAAACATGCGTAAAGAGAAACCTCCAGATAGTTGGAAAAGATATCTGGGGAACTCCAAGCTCCATGTAGAGGTCAGGAACTAGTAACGAAGTAAGCACACCGGTGCTGAGTATGATGTATGATGCATTTAACTTCCCTGAATCTTTGTTTCTTCACCCACCAAATGAGAGGCAACAATACCTTATAGAGTTAGCCACAAGTCTCGGGTGATTGAGATCTTAGAGCTTGACACATATGTTAGGTCATTTTTGTCATCAGGAAGACCAAGGGAGAGAATGCATGTGAAAGGCCCGTGGGGAAGAGAAGGCAGGCAAATAGAAGAGCTTGGAAACCGGCTTCCTAGTTCTAGCAGAGAAAAGTTTCATCCCAAGCAGCAGTGACCCCCAAGTAGTGACCGTTTTGTCCATGGCAACTTAATCAGCAATACTCTATGGTGCACTGAGTGTTGTGACACAATGGACATACCTGGAAATGTGTTAAATCGATCTCTTGTACATTTTGTCATACCTTAGACTAGTTCACGTGTAGGGCTCCTCTAACTCTCAAGTGTCAGAATAATATACACCAAATCCTCCCTTTAAGATATAATTAATCATGGGCTGGAGAAATGGCTTAGTGGTTAAGCACTTGCCTGTGAAGCCTAAGGACGTTGGTTCGAGGCTCGATTCCCCAGGACCCATGTTAGCCAGATGCACAAGGGGCGCATGCGTCTGGAGTTCGTTTGCAGTGGCTGGAGGCCCTGGTGCGCCCATTCTCCGTCTCTCTCTCTCTCTCTCTCTCTCTCTCTTTCTCTCTCCCAGTCACTCTCAAATAAATAAATAAAAATGAACAAAAAATATTTTTTAAAAAAGATATAATTAATCACCTGGAGGTTTACCCATTAGAATTTTTTTCTTTTATTTTAGAGAAAGAGAGAGAGAGAAAGAAAGAGAGAGAGAGAGAGAGAATTGGCACACCAGGGCTTTGGCCACTGCAATGGAACTGCAGATGCTTGCAGCACCTAGTGGGCATATGTGGCCTTGTGCTTGCTTCACCTTTGTGGGTCTGGCTTACGTGGGATCTGAAGACTTGAACATGGGTCCTTAGGCTTCACAGGCAAGCTCCTTAATTGCTAAGCCGTCTCTCCAGCCCTCTTTCTAATTTTTGAGACTCCGGAGCCTAGGTTGGCCTCAAACTCACTGTGTAGTCCAAACTGGCCTTGAATTCCTGTAGTGATCTTTCTGCCCCAGCCTCTCAAGTGATGGGTTGATGGATGTGTGTCATCACGCCTGGCATTTTTTTAGTGGATTATATTTGGAAGACATTTGTAATAATTTATTACATTGAAGTAACAATAACAATACTAGATATTACATTCGGTATCATGTACCAGAAAGTTTACATTTCTTAATACTTACACCATCTCCATCGAGTATACATTATTCTTGCCAGCTTAATGTTGAGGAATCTGAAGTTCAAGAGTTCAGTAATTTGCATATGTTGAAGCTGGAACTTGAACTTGCCTGGGGTAAGAGCTCCTCCTCCGTATTTCATTATTCATACTTGTTTAACAGTAAAGAACCTCTAAGATGGACAGCTGTAGAGCAGAGAAACTACAGTGTAATGCCTGTATTTCATTTAGAATATGATATAGATAAACTTCATGAAAGAATGGCTGTCCCTGCTCTCGACTCTCGCTGTTTTTCTGCTCCTGCTCCCATCATTTGGACAAATAGGAAACTGCACATTAGGCAAAGGTCAGAGGGAAGGGAGTGGGGAGTGCAATTTGCAAGAGGAGAAATGTTATGAATAGCTGGTATTTTTAGAGTGTTATCTTTCTTGTTCACAATGGGTTTTGGTTTCCAGCCTGATGAAATGTAAATTTTCAAGGTCTTGGGGAAAACGAAGAAACGGGGAAGCAATGCCAAGAATGGGGAGCAGGCAGAAGGCTCCCTCACGGACGCTGGCTGAGAGAGGCAGCTGCGATTGCTCAGCTTCCTGCTGCAAAGCTCTGCTCACAATTATGCCTTGTTTCAGGGTGCCTCCAGGACAGCCTCACATCCACTGGGATTTGGGGTACCCAGGTGGGCTGCAGGATCTATAGAGAAGGCATGACTATCAAAACACTTCCTTAAAGCTTGTAGATGGGAGTGTATACCTCAGATGGGCTCCCAGCCATCTTGCTATGACTTGCTAGTATGTTTATTTTCCTACTTTCCTGTGGCTCTCTTGTACTTCCTACTCTTCCTCAACCTTCCCATCTACCTTTTTTTTTTTTTTTTCCAAGGTGGGGTCTCGCTCTAGCCCAGGCTGACATGGAATTCACTATGTAGTCTCAGGGTGCTCTTGAACTCATGACGATCCTCCTATCCCTCTACCTCTTACTCTGCAGATGACCTGGCCTTGCACTGACAGAGAGCACTTTAGTTGTCAAACAGGAGGTGCTCACTCATCTTTTTTCACCAGATCCCAGCCCTCTGTCTTCTTCTTCTTCTCTTTGTCCTAACCAAGAAGAGGTTTTCTCACTTTTCTAAGGTTCCTTTAGTCTAAGGCGTTGCTCCTCTGGTCGTCATCTTCTTTCATTCCCTCCACTGGACCATCTCTATCTGGGTTCAGGCTGTGGTTGTATCCCTTGACCTCTTCTTCAACTCAGTGTTTCCCCCAGCATGCCCCCTTGGTCCCCTTCATGGTCAAGTGCTGGGTTCCACCTTTCTCACCTCGTTTTCTTTCTAAGCCCATTCAGCCATTACCTCAAAGCTCCACATGACTTGGACATTATCACATCTAATGGTCACGTTGTCTTCACAGGGGACACAGACTTTGAGAAGATACAGTGAAACACAGTGAGCTCTCTTCCCTCCATGCCCCTCTCCTGACTCCCAAGCCTCCACACATTCCTGGCTTCCTCATCCCTCTCTAGTTGCCATTTCCCAGTCTCTGTAGGTTCCTGCTTCTCCATCTGTGCTGAATGAAGGGATACCTGGGGCTTGGCCCTGGGCCCTCTTCTCTTCTTTCCTCATGCTATCTCCCTAGCCAATCAGAACCATTCCCCTGGCCCTGAACATCAGTCATAGTTTAGCAACATCAAGAGAACATCTCCATATAAGGGCTGTTCTCTGATCTCATTTGTGCACGTGCAACTCAACAGCATGCTTGGACATCTCACATGCATGCCAAACGTATGCCCCACAGTTAATTCCAACTACACTGACCCTTTCAGCAACTCAGGTATCCCACCACTTGTTGAGTCTCAGAGTCTTTTTTATTATTATTATTTGAGAGACAGAAAGAGGGAGGGAGAGAGAAAGAGAGAAGATGGGCGCATCAGGGCCTCCAGCCACTGCAAACAAACTCCAGATGCATGCTCCACCTTGTGCATCTGGCTTACATGAGTCCTGGGGAATCGAACCGAGGTCCTTTGGCTTTGCAGGCAAGTGCCTTAGTGGATAAGTCATCTTTCCAGCCCCTAGTCTCAGAGTCTTTATGCAACCTGCGTCCCATGCCACTGTTGTCGTCATGTGCTGTGGACAGGGCTGAGCCTCTCATCTTTGACCAGTACTTTAATTTCAGAACCTCAGAGAAGCCTTTGTTGACAGTTCACTCTAAACACACCCCATCCTTGTTATTTCCTGTCACTGCATAATTTATTTTCTAAGTGTTATGACTTGTAATTAACCAGATGAGGGGTGCTTTCTCTTTTGCTAAGCTCCACATTGGCAATTTTTAAAAATTTTAAATACTCTACTGTGATATTGTAGTCCTGTTTCATCACAATGCTACATTGTGACATCACAATACCCTGCTGTGACATCATAATTCCCCCCTGTGAATCCCAGTGCTCCTCTGTGACATCACAATGTCCTACTGTAACATCACCGTACCACATGTAGTAGGACTGCACAGTGTCCTACTAGTGCATCACTATGCCCCACCATGAGGTAAGAATGCCTCATTGTGACACCACAAGGTCCCACTGTCACATCACAGTGTGTCATTGTTCATTCATAGTACCTTACTGTGACATCACAATACCACACTGTGATGTCACAGTGCTCTGTTGTCACATCACAATGCCACACTGACTGTGTCATGCTCCACTGTCACATCACAATGTGTCATTGTTTCATCACAATACCCTGCTGTGACATCACACTTCTCCACTGTGTCATCACAATGATCCATGGTAACATCACCAGTGCCACAGTGTGACATAACAACTTCCCACTGTTACATCACGATGCCACACTGTCACATCACAATGCCACTCTCTGACATCACAATGACACACTTTGACATCACAGTGCCATATTGTGACATCATAAACCCTACTGTGACATCATGATTCCATATTGTAGGGTACCTGTGACTACTAAGTAGAGAATAACTGAGAGCCATGAGACATAGTACAGTATAGGCTACAGTATAGAAATGATCTAGAGTGTTTGGGGGCTGCCTTCCTTTTCCTCACCACAGGACTATGATACTCCTGATATTTGTCCACTCAATGGTGGATTGGGGGCTATTACGATAAGGGGAGCTGATGGGAGGATTCATGAAATAGGGTTTTGATAAAGTTTTGTCTTGAGGTGGGACTTAAAAAAAAAAAACCTGAAAGTATTGGCAGAGACTGGGTCCTCTCCTTGACTCAGGAATCAGGCCAGAGACGGTTTTGTTTGTAGACATTTAAGTTCCCCCTTGCAATAACGCCCCGTACTTCCCTCTCTTCACTAGTGGAAAGACAAACGGGGAGGCTGACTGTGAAACCTGTGCCCCCGTGCCACTCCCGAGCCGCCTGGACGAGATGAGCCAAGAGAACAAGGCCAGGGTGGAGGAAGAAGCCTTCACCAAGGGGTGAGTCAGACCCCGCCACCCCGAGGACCCCGGGCACATCTAAGAAGATAGCTTCCCACGGCCCGCCTTGCTCCTGGTGAGCTTTGGGGAAGTGGCCAGCGAGCCCAGGGCCTCCTAGTATCAGGAAAGAGCTACACAGGAAAGAGCGAGACTGTTCCACGGATGTGCAGAAGGAAGCTGGGCCACGTAGTGTGGCCAGACAATAAGTAGACTGCTGTCTCTTTTAGGTGCAATGCACTACTACCCAGAAAGGTCTGGAAATCAGGGGCCTGGGGTAGATTCCTCTTGGTGGTGTCCGAGGCTTCCTGACATGTGCGCAGGGCCATCAAGTTGCTGCCGGTGGTGCCCAGAGACAGCTGCAACTCCGTGTCCTGGGCCTGCTTAGTTAACTCCTAAAAACCTGAGCCTCTTCCCCCCCTTCCATCCACACCCTTCTCTAAACGAGCTGCATCTGCACCAAGGGCCAGCTGTCAGTCACTAGGAGATAGCTCTGAACAGAGTCAGGGCCTTGGACTCAAGGTGGAAACTCACTTCCAACCTGACATGGCACGCCTGTGGCTCTTGAGGAACATATAGCTTGCCATGGTCACAGGACCCCTAGGCTTCTTTGTGGCAGTCACATTTAGCACTGGATACAGATGGGGCCACCTTAGCCAAACTGATGGAATGAGATGCCCAGCGGTGGGACACATAAATAGTGTGTTTAGGGCAATCCTAATCCTGGGAGGAATCAGAAACGTCTCTCTAGGAACGCTCTCCCCACACCAACTCCCAGCTGTCGTCTACCCCCAGAAAGCACAGAGGCCAACTCCTCCACAGGCCAGGGCACCCGCCTAAGTCAAGCCCTGGCACTTGGAAGCAACATTCCAGTGCCCTGTGAGATGGAGGGCACCCTCGCCACTGCAACTCCCAAGTTACACAGAACGCAAGCGCAATCTTATCTCCAC
Source organism: Dipus sagitta (assembly GCA_036346955.1). Lineage (NCBI taxonomy): Eukaryota > Metazoa > Chordata > Mammalia > Rodentia > Dipodidae > Dipus > Dipus sagitta. The sequence goes on along the minus strand of CM070772.1, from coordinate 149,321,899 downwards.
AGAATGTTTTGTAGGATAAGAACCCAAGCAGTAGACCTCGTCCCACATTTTTTTTCCCTGTCAGTTTGTCACAATGTCACATAAACAGGAAGGATGACTGAGGAGTGAGGGGAAATTGTACTGACATGAGTTGCATTGGGGTTCAGTGGAGCGTCCCAGCTTTTTCCTGTTGTGTGGAGCCACAGGAAGTGCGTCACGTTGAGAGGTGCTTGAGTCCCCTACCCCAGGATCTCAGGAAAGAGTGTCCTGCACCTGCCTCTTTCAGACTCAGTTGTTCCTTTCTTTCTTCCTTCCTTTCTTTTTTCTTTCTTTCTCTCTCTCTCTCTTTCTTTCTGCCCTCCAGATATCAGGAAGGTCTTAAGAAGACCAAAGAACTTCAGGAGTTGGCAGAGGAAGAGGAAGAACAGAAGAATGAGAGTCCTGAGGAACCAGAGGAACCGGAAGAAACTGAAGAGGAGAAGGAGCCGAGAGGCAGGTGGGAATCCTGCACTTGGCACCCTTGCCATTCCTGAAATGGATTATAAGTCACCTAATTATTGAATTACACGAAACCTCTAGAAATACCAGGCAGTAGCACATCTGAAGCCCAAGAAAGAAAGCCCTCACTTGGGAAGGCAGAGGAAATAAAGAGCTAAGATAATAGTGGGACATTTGCAAAAAAACAGAGAATCAGAGATGGTCACAGGCAGGGTGCCCTCCTAGTCAAGACTCCGAGTCAAGGATAGCCCCCCATTCCCCAGCCACCTCCATGGAAGAACCCACATCAAGGGAGCTGGACTGACTCTCTAGAGGAAGTTCCAGACAAGAACACAAATGGGTCCAGAGGGGATATGTCAGGTAGAGGGCAAATTTAACTCAATGCCAAAAGCGAGTCTTCTATGCTGACCAGCCAGACTTGGTTGTATGAATAGAATCTTCACTTTGAACTGGGCATGGTGGCACATGCCTTTAGTCCCAGTGCTTGAGAGGCAGAGGTTGGAGGATTGCCCTGAGTTCAAGGCCACCCTGATACTACACAGTGAGTTCCAGGTCAGCCTGGGCTAGAGTGAGATCGTACCTCGATAAACCAAAAAAAAAAAGAGAGAGAGAGAGAGAATCTTCACTTTGAATTGGAAATAAAATATTTGTATTTCAAGTGTATTTTTTCCCCTAAATCAGAAGGAGTGGAAAGATAAGAAAGAAAGTATATGTGGTCCTGTCTGATCATGCAAGACAGTAGAAATAACCTCATCTAGTTCCAGGGCATTCCATGTGATAAGGTTTCAGCCCTATTAGTCCAGGATTATTCCACAGATGTATGTGCTTAGGGGCTGGAGAGATGGCTTAGCGGTTAAGGTGCTTGCCTATGAAGCCTATGGACCCAGGTTGGACTCTCCAGAATCCACATAAGCCAGATGCACATGGTGGCACATGCGTAGGGAGTTCATTTGCAGTGGCTGAAGGACCTGGTGCTCCCCTTCATTCTCTCTCTCTCATAACTAACTAAGTAAATAAAATATTTTAAAAAATAAGAATGTGCTTAGGGGTAGCAGAAACTGTCCCTAAGAAGAGATGTACACTACCCTATCCCTATAGTGACCACATCAACCATCTGAATTTTCACGACAGCCCCAATTTCATATTTTGTCTTGCTATCTCTATTATTACATCCAAACTATTAGTCTTAATTTTTTTTTCAAATGTAGATATAGCAATCTTGGAACACTTCATCAAAAACTTTGTTTTGAGACCCTTGGGCTTGCCTGGAGCCCATAGCAGCTCCAAGCAAAATGGTTAGTTATCTGATCAGCAGTAGGGCTTGGACAGGGGCTACGTGGCAAACTCCAGCACTCATGCACATGCAATGAATCAGGTAGGAAGTGAAGATTAGAAATTGGAGGACGATAGCTTCAAAGCCTAGAGAAACCATCCACAGAGCCCAGTGGTGGAAGATTTACCTGCTGGGAAGGCTGTCCACCTGTGTGGCCCAACTCCATTGTCAAAGGCAGAGCCTTCTAGGAGAGCTGGGAAAACGCTTCCCCAGGGACAATACGCCTGTGCTGGGCCCACAACCTCCCCTGGGGAAAGAGCCTCCATTTAAACCAGCAAAGCACAGCCGTGACTCCAATTAACTGGATCCTGTTCTCCTTACATCCCACCTCCCACTTAAAGCCCCTCTGCACTTATTTTGCAGACCACCAAACTGCCTTTTTCGCTTTTAATATCATTTGGACCAAGCCTGGACCAAAGCCCTTCCTTTGGCACCCTGAATGAAGCTAAGACAGGCTAGAATGTCTAGCGCTCCCAAACACTGGGAAAGAATACAAGAGAAATAAACAGAGCGAGTACAGGGAATATAAACAGCCGGCCTTGCTGAGCGGAGGCCTTATCTAGCTAACTGGATCTCTGGCAATGGACAGCTCCCTCCCCTGTTATGAAACCCAGGGAAATGAGGCTTTGCCTGGCTCCCTTTCTGCCCAGCTGGTGAGCAGCGCTAGGCGATGGCCACCTGTGGCATCCATCCCCTGGGTCCCGCTGCTCCAAAGAGGCTTCACTGGGTCACCTGCCCCTCACTCCTGCTTGTCAGTTTTGAGGACATACCTGTTTCTCAGCTGTCAGATGCTGGGTCTGAGCATGGTCCTCAGATGGTTGCTCAGGGCCAGCAGTAGGGGACCATCTTCCTCAAAGGGCTGACATGGACATTGCTGTTATATAAATTACATGCTCATAAGGTCATAAGGTCCCTTTCTGACCTAGAACCCAAGCCAGACTGGTCCTGAGAGCTGCCATCTATGTTGCCAAGGGATGCTCAGCCAGTTCTGAGCCCCTTAGACCCGAGTTGCTTGTGGTACTTGCACTCAAACATGAGGCCTCTGGGAAATATTAGCACACAAGGTCTGAAGTTGTGCAGTTTTGTGTCCTGCTTTAGGGATTTTAAAAACAACTGAGCAAGCTGGGTGTGGTTGTGCACACCTTTTTTGAGGGGGGGGGGTTGAGGTACGGTCTCACTGTGGTCCACGCTGACCTGGAATTAACTATGTAGTCTCAGGGTGCTGGGATTAAAGGCGTGTGCCACCACGCCTGGCTTGGTGGTACACACCTTTAATCCCAGCACTCGGGAGGCAGAGGTAGGAGGATCGCCGAGAGTTGGAGGCCACCCTGAGACTACATAGTTAATTCCAGGACCAGAGTAAGACCCTACCTCGAAAAACAAAAAGCAAACAACAACAACAACAAAAACACTGAGCAAAGCCCAGCATCTAGCCTCTTATTTATGAGCTTCCAAATCAAACTGTAGAGTCTTTTTATCTAAATTTCTTTTTTGCTATATGTAATAAGGTGATCTGTTATGGGTATTGCTCTTTGGAGGAACTTTGGGAGAATTAGCCTAACATCCTAACAATGCTAAAACAGAATTCAGTCTTCTGACATGTAGGTCATATATGTGAGACTCCTAAGGTGTAACACAAAACTGCCTTTTTCTCCCACCGCCTGTTCAAATTTGTTCTACAAGGTTAAAGCTGGTATTTAGGTAGGTATCTTTACTTTTCCAATAACTCTCAGAAAACAGATTTTAACTATTATAAATTGACTTCAAAAATAAGTGTATTTCTGACCTAACTTTTTGCCCAACCTGTCTTATGAGCTAAAAATGACTGACCACTTAAGGCTTAAGAAGCTGGAACCTGGCCTCCTTCTATGGAATCTCTCCTAAGAGTAGATTTAGAGGGATTCTCCCAACACCAGAAGCTTGTTTTGTAGCATAGAAATACAGCTCTCAGACTGAAGAGATGACTCCGTGGTTAAGACACTTGCCTACAAAGCCAAAGACCCAAGTTCAATTCCCCAGTATCCATGTGAAGTCAGATGCACAAGATGGCACATGCATCTAGAGTTCACTTGGAAGTGGCTAGAGGCCCTAGCATTGTACAATCTCTCTCTCTATCTCTTAAATAAATAAATAAAATATTAAAAAATTAAAATATATATTAAAAAAGAAATACAGCTTCTAAGAATACCTCCCTTCATGATTCCAACTATATCTAAATAAAATCTAAAGAATCTAAATAGGGCTGGAAAGAAAGAAAATTCTCCCTTATCGATAGTTGTGAAAATAGTCAATGATTTTTACTTCATCAAATGTGCTTAGTTGCACCTAACCTGACTTGATGGAGTTTCCAGACAGACTAGAAACCATAGTCTTGACCTCCAAGACAAGCATTCTGAGCCCCTGGCCCCTTTCTAAGGGGGCATTTGCTCAGCATTTAAATCCATAGCAAGTCACACATTTACTACAAACCCTGCATTAGAACTTCCAGTGTCTCAGCAGCTGGCCTGAGTTCTCCAGTGTCTGAGTCACGGGGTTTTCAGGAAGTCCTTTATTACTTTCCCTACCTCTTTGGTTTGGTAACCTTCAGTAGTATAATTTTTCGAATTAAAAAATTAGATCTGTGATTAAAAGCAGAAGAAAAATGAACCTTGATGAATATATCTAGGGCTTCCTCAGAGATCTCTGGGATGGAATTCTGGTAAATCCCTTCTTATTAAGCCACAAAGAGAGAGGATATATTTTCTAGATTTTTATTTATGTATGTGTTTGAGAGTGAGGGAGGGAGACAGCAAATGGGCACACCAGAGCCTCCAGCTGCTGCAAACAGACTCTAGATGCATGTGCCACCTTGTGCATCTGGCTTATGTGGGTCCTGGGGAATCGAACCTGGGTCCTTTGGCTTTGCAGGCTAGTGCCTTAACCATTAAGCCATCTCTCCTACCCTGAGAGAGGACATATTGAAGAACAGTTGGTAAATAAGCAGATGGAAAGTGGTAAAGATAAAGCAGGAGAGAAATGCAAAGGGAGGAGTAACAAAGAGGAAGGAAGAGACAGAAGAGGAAGAGAAAGAAATGGGAGGATGTATATAATGAGACTGATGAAACATCAGAATGAGCTGCCCAGAGATTTTGAGAGGATATCCCTGTTCCAGCTTTCCTTGGGGCGGTTTGAAGTGAACGCTGGTGCCTTGTCATTTCTCACTGAGAGTCAAGTTGCATAATTCTTCCACTTTGAACACAGAGGTGGAACTGAGACCAACGAACCACACATCTCAACACTGATGCAGGGAACAGGCAGTCACTAACACAGCCAGGTGAGGAGTAGTTGCCAGGAACAGGGATCCACTAGCTAACCCTCCACCCGTGAGGGCTGTCAGCAATCATCCCATGAAGAGATGAGGACTTATGTGAATGGGTGAACATTTAAGCTAATAATAGTGTTCTCGACCAAGGTTCCCATCGTGGATGGTATGGCCCAGTGGCATCAACATCACCTAGGGAAATCTGACTGTAGATTCCTAGACCATAAAACTTTGAAGATTCACATTCAGGAGGCCCTGGAGTATTTCTGAATGTCTGTCAAGTTAGTCTTTTTACAGCTGAACTTGAGAACCTCTGTTGTAGATAGCCTAGAAGGTATCCCCAGAAGAGAAGTGTGGGTCCAGGCTTCCAATGTGTGTCCAGCATACTAACTCCTCTGCCTGTATCTCCATTGACAGCAAACTTGAAGATCTGGTCCACTTCCTACAAGTCACGTATGCCAAAATGTGTCAGCACTGGCAGGTGATCTGGATGATGGCTGCAGTAATGCTGGTCTTAACTGTCGTGCTAGGGCTCTACAGTCCCTATGACTCTTGTGTGGAGCAGGCCGATGGGGCCCCTGGGAGATCCACCTGCTCAGCTGCCCAGAGAGACTCCTGGTGGAGCTCAGGACTGCAGCACGAGCAGCCTACAGAGCAGTAGGGCACCTGACTCCCAGCCCTGCCCTGCTTCAGTACATTCAGCCCACCGTCCTGTCCCCAAATATGACGTGTCAGGCCCAGGTGTGGGCACATGGCCACCCATCCTACCGGGGATTGAGGAGTACTTTTCACTCTCGGTACCTCCATGGGGGCTAGTTCGTACTCTTGGAGGATCAATGGAACTGCCCTAGGAAAGTATCTTGTAGTAGAGAAGTGACCTTTGCCAAGGACTGTGGCTGAAGAGAGGGGCTCCTGCTCTTAGTTCAGATGGACAGAGAGAACTAAAGTCCCTTCACTGGGGGGACAGTCAGAAGCTGGTTCTCCTCTTCTCCCTGTCTGCAATTGGTGACGACCAGGAAAAGCTGTGCTGGATGGCCAATACGGACCTGGAATTTGGAGTCACAACATGGCTGTCCTTCAGTCTCTCCTCTTCACTTCGGATTCACAGTTTTTTTGGTGGTTTTCTTTTCTTTTCCACAGACTAGGAAAGCGTTCTCAGAAAATGTCCCAGCTGAATTCAGCTCCATGCTTGGAAGGACATGTAAAGATTAATATATCTGCATCTGTACACATTGGACAACACACACACACACACACACACACACACACACACAACACATGTGTCCATGAAGCGAGCGGCCCACCGGGTGTGTGCTCCGAGTCACGGGGACGTGTGTCGAGCCCACCCAGCGGGTTTTCACCAGGTGTGCAGCCGTCACCGGCACCCGGCCAGTGCGCACGCGCGCTCCGCGCAGACCGAAAGTTTGAGAAACACTGAGCACCCGTGCCCTCAATGGCACAGCTGCTGCTTTCCCTCGCAGATGCCAAGCTGCCCCCAGCCCAGCCCAGCCTGTTTCCTGGTAGTTCTCCTCCTCTGATGGCGAGTCTACTGTGGGCCCACCCCTTCCCTTCCGGGGTGAGAAATGGCGGGCCTTCTGCTTCATTGTCGCTCTGTGTTAGTTCTCGCGAGATTTGCCGCCCCAGCGCGTGCCTGCAAGGAGCCCAGCCCACGCCCGGCGCAGCATCCTTGCTCACCATTCAGCTCCTGCCCCCATTCAGCCTCCTAAGCTGGGGGAGGAGGGTGGGATCCATGGTGGGTGGTTGTGCTTTTGCCCTGCTGTTTGTTCTGCTTGCTGACGTCATACAGAGCTCTCTGGGAGCCACTCGCCATCTCAGTATTAGCATCTAGGAATTAATTCATTTGTCCACGTGATGGCTGTTTCTCTTCCCAGTCACAGATGAGGAAACTGAGACACAAATATATAAGCGCCTTTGTCAAGCACATGCAACTAGCAGATGATGGAGCCGGCATTTGAACCAGGGCGGTCTGGCTCCAGGGGCTGAGCCTCCGGCCCTACGCTGCGTGGTCCTCTCCTGCGCTCTCCTGGGTGGAGGGCTCTGGCTCTGGTCCTGCACCCCTAGCTAGCCCGCCCTCCAAAGCACCTCTGGTTCCCACATAAATTCGCTTCTCCCATGCTCTGTACTTCCACCCAATACCTTTCCTCCTGCTATTCTCTCCTCTGCTGGACACTCTTGAGAACCAAGTGTAAACCTCAGGCCTCCATACAGACTTTGATGGCCCCTGCCACACTCCCACCACGCCAGTGAAAGCAGTCACATGCTCCTCTGTGCCCTGGGCACTTGTTAAGTATTTTCATTATTGGCTTAGACCTAGAGTCTATCAAAATAACTTGCTTATACATGTATCTCTCTCAAGCATTTTTTTTCTCACAGAAAGAACCCTCTTTTATCCATCTCTTGGGTAGGTGCCTAACATGGCAGCTGAGGCTTGAGAGAGTATTGCTAAAAGGTTGGTCCAAAGAACAAGCAAATATTCATGAAGAGTACCTTTCCCAAAGCTATCGCCACCCCCATCTCTACGAGAAAAATGACATGTTTCTTTCATCAGCATAGTGAAACACAGAAAGGGGGATTTATTCAATTGGCCACATTTGGAAGAGGACAAAGAGTTACAGCAATGCCCAGGTTCATCTTTAGGGCCTTGAGGCATGATTCTTTTTTTTTTTTTTAAGATTTTATTTTTATTTATTTATTTGAGACAGAGAGAGGGAGAGAGTGAGTGAGAATGGGCACGCCAGGGCCTCTAGCCACTGGCAAACAGACTCCAGACACATGCGCCACCATGTGCGTCTGGCTTACGTGGGATCTGGAGAATCGAACCGGTGTCCTTAGGCTTCACAGGCATGCGCCTTAACCGCTAAGCCATCTCTCCAGCCCTTGAGACATGATTCTTGACCTTGTCTTTTCTAACATTTCTCTGTCTATTCTGAGCGCACAAATGAAACTAGACTAGCAGCAACACCATTCCCAAGTTCAAGGACTGGGCTCAGTGCAGTCACTCCCTTCAGAAACCCCCTCACTAGGCCCCTACTTTAAGGGAGCCATTCTTTACAGTGGCTGGAAAATTACGCAGAGAAAAGCCCAAGGATGTGCCATTAAGGTGCAGAGGTGCAGAGCGAGGCAGAAGGATTCTGCAGGAACAGGGAGATGGTGACCTGGCCTCTTCCCTGGGGCTGGAGACAACGGAAGGCGCTTTAACCACATGAGCCCCTCAGAACCAAAGTCAGGCTATAAATGGAGATCCAGTAGGCGGTGGGGCGGGGCCCTAGGTGGCCAGCAGCATCCATAAAAGGAAGCCCAGACTGAGCTGGCCCATTGTCCACTGACCTCAAGGACCCCAGTCCTGGTTTATTTTTTAAGTTTTTAGTTTTTATTTATTAAAAACAGAGGGAGAGAAAGAGAGAGGGAGACTGGACACACCGGGCCCTCTAGCTGCTGCAAACGAACTCCAGACACATGCGCCACCCTGTTCATCTGGCTTATGTGGGTCCTGGGGAATCAAACCTGGGTCCTTAGGTTTTGCAGGCAAGCGTCTTAACCGCTAAGCCATCTCTCTAGCCCCCCGTTTCTAGGTGACAAAGTTGAGAAGGTGCAAAGAGCTTTGGCACCTCCAGTGGCCTCACGGGCCTGCAGGGGTCCTCGTGCACAAACCCTTGCCCACACTACTCCATTTGTGAATAAGGACAGTTCAGGGAAAGGACGTCTCCAAAGAGAGCAGAAGAGCAGCCATATTCACAAGGTTCAGGCTGCAAAAGTACCCATCCATCTGCTTTTCTGAACCCGGAGCAGTTACAGCTGCTGCCGAAGCAGTTGTGAGATGGAAATGGGCCCCATGTTTCCAACATGACATTGATCTGAAATTCAAAAGTCTCCCCCCCCCCCAAGATGCCTCTGAAACCGAACATTTCTGTTTAGCCCTGGGAGACTACCTTCAGTTACAAAGTGATGTGTTGGCATCACTGTTGATATCACCTTCTAAAAGGATCTTTACTTTCTGGCTGCCACCGAGCCACACAGATAACTCCCCTTGTGCCGCCGGGCACAGGGGATGGAGAGGGAGATGCTACAATTGTGTATGCTGATATGCCCCGCACAGGTGTGCTCGCGTTGACCTGTAGAGCGTCACGTAGCTCAGTGTGAAAATAAAAGCACGTTTCTAAGCCTTCGACAGCAGTCAAATGCTTTTTCATTCCATTAAGCCGAGTCCCAACCTTTCTCCAGAGCTGAATTAGATCCACAGAGGACAAGGCAGATTTAGAATCTAATTAAGGGTGGTTGACAGAATTTCTAAAATGTATCCCTAAAAGATGTCTGTATTCAACTTCTAGAGCCTTTGAATATGAGCTATAACTCCTATTACTATTATATCTTATGTGATAGCTAACCTTAAGATGGATTATTCAAGTGGTCCCAGTATAGTCACAAGAGCCTTTAAAAACTTGGATCTGGGCTAGGGATATGGATTAAGTCATAATTAAGTGCTTGCCCTTGCAAATATGAGGATCTGAGTTCCATTCCCATGTAAAAATATTGGTGAGGTGGGTGTCTCACACCTGCGATTTTAGTTGGGGAGGCAGAGACAGACCTAGGGCTTGCAGTCTATCAAGCCTGACTTGCAAGCTCCAGGCCAATGAGAGACTAAGTCTCAGAGAGAGAGATTGTTGTCTGGTCTCCACATGCATATGCACACATGTATACCCTCCCCCCACCCACACATGAATCCACATATGCATTTAAAAATCACAGAGCTTGTTAATAGAAAGGAACATCAGACAGATGAGAAGGACTATGTGTCATGCTGCTTTGAAAATAGGCCTCTAGGAAAGAGACCTCACTTCGACAGCCACAAAAAAATAAATTCTGCCATCACTCGAATAAGTTTGGGAGTAGACTTTTCTCCAGGGACTCCAGGTCATAGCCCAGCCTAGATGATATCTTGATTTTAATCCGGTGAGAACTGGAGCACAGGACCTACCTGAACCCACTCAGACTTCACACCCACAGGAATAGTGCACTGAGAAATGGATAGTGTTTTAAGCCATTAAGTCTGTGGTAAGTCCTTAGGCAGCAATGGAAAATTGGCAGGACAGATGTCTTCGTTGGCTTTTCATTACTGTAATGAAATCACTAGCAAAGGCTGCTGATGAAGAAAAAGATGTTTTTGTTTGTTTTTTTGTTTGTTTGTTTGTTTGCTGGGGATTAGAACCAAGACTTTGTGTATGTTAGTCAAGTGCTCTACCACTGGGCTACACCACCAGCAATTGCTTTTTAGTTTTTTTAATTTTATTTATTTATTTATTTGACAAAGAAAGAGGGAGAGAGAGAGAGAGAGAGAGAGAATGGGCACACCAGGGCCTCCAGCCACTGCAAACGAATTCCAGACACATGCACCCGCTTGTGCATCTGGCTAACGTGGGTCCTGGGGAATCGGACCGAGATCCTTTTGGCTTTGCAGGCAAACACCTTAACCGCTAAGCCATCCCTCCAGCCCAACTTTTTAAAGTTTTTAATTTTTATTTATTTACTTATTTAAGGGAGAGAAAAAATAGGCATGCCAGGGCCTTTGGCCACTGCAAATGAACTCTAGATGTGTCAGACATACATCATCATGTGCATCTAGCTTATATGATGTCTGGAGAATTGAACCTAGGTCCTTAGGCTTCTTGGGCAAGTGCCTTAACCACTAAGCCATCTCTCCAGCCCACCAGCTATTGTTTTGTTGACATAGGATCTTGTTTTGTAGCTCAGGTTGGCCATGAACTTATGATTCTCCTGCCTCTACCTCTTGAGTGCTGGGATTATGGGCATGTGCCACCACGCCCAACTCAACAAGACATTTGTTTAGTTCACAGTGGTTCAGGTTCAAAGTTGTGGTGCTTTTGTCAGCTTGTTCTGGTGAGGACCTCGTGGTGAGGGGGAGATGGCGGTGGCAGAAGTGGACATCGAAGCAAGCAGTCACCTGTCCAGCCAAGAAGCAGAGAGAAGGACAACCAGGGCAGGCTTGCTCCTTGTGGAACGAGTGTCTCCAAGAACTACCAAAGGGGTCGCTCAAGAAATACCTCCTGCCCCCACAATGACCTAAAAGCCTCCCACTGGACCCCACCTTCTCCCACAGTGCCAACCTGGAGACCAACCCTTGAGTCTCAGTGGGTCCCTGAGGGACGCTAAAACCACACGCAGACCACAGCAGTGACTTTTGTAGCAGGGCTAGCCACCATTTTGACTTTCAGTGTGACACCGACTAATGTGTTGAGTTGCGTCCGTAGTTATCCTGGGACACATGTAACCGTGACACATGACACCTGCTTTAGAGTGTCTCTTCGTTCCAGCGCCACTCTAACCTGGTGGCTGCTGTGGCCTCCGTCCTTCACCTCCACATGCGGGAACGTTTACCAAGGTCATCCTGCTTCTCTGTCCGTGGGGAGCCACATACTCTTTTTAAAGTCGTAGGTCACCAGATCACACAGTGCCACAGCCGGCCCTGACTGGAAAGACCATGCATAACTGAGAGATCTATGTGAAGGAGGAACAGTGAACCCAAGCTTGGGTGAGCAGACAGGGGCGCTATCAGTGACCTTCTAGACTCACCAACTCATTTTTCCTTTGACTGTCGGACACATTGCTAACAAGATGCCTTCGTAAAGTTACACAGGACCATGAGACAAAGTCTGGCTGCTGGACTACTGACAAACATGACATGGCCCAGGCCTGGCCCCTAAAACAGCTTCCAGAACCATCCTCTGCACTGTGATCTGCTTTCTGGTTCACTGTGAAGATCCTGGGGGGGGGGGGCGGGGGGTTCAGAGGTACTGGGTGTCAGCGGAGTCACACACAGACTGGTGGAAGGGACTTCCATCTTGAATAACTGAGCAGTAGAGTCCCCAGGTCACATTGATGCCTGACACCACCACCATCACCGCCTGTCAGCCACCAGATTATGACACAAACTCTTCACCTAAGCCATTGGGAAGTAGGGTTGTTGGTCATAGCAATTAGAATACACTGCTTAGGCCGTGGAGATGGCTCAGTGGCTTGCTTGCAAAGCCTGCTGGCCTGAGTTCAATTCCCCAGCACTCATGATCCCAAAAGTGACACACACATCTGGCTGGTGAATTTTTTTTTTTATTTGAGAGCGACAGACAGAGAGAGAAAGAGGCAGAGAGAGAGAGAGAGAGAGAGAGAGAGAGAGAGGGCATGCCAGAGCTTCCGGGCACTGCAAGTGAACTCAAGACATGTGCCCCCTTGTGCATCTGGCTAACGTGGGTCCTGGGGAATTGAGCCTCAAACCGGGGTCCTTAGGCTTCACAGGCAAGCGTTTAACCACTAAGCCATCTCTTGGCTGGTGAATGTTTTTTTGTTTTATTTATTTATTTGAGAGCAACAGACAGAGAGAGAAAGAGGCAGATATATATATATATATATATATATAGAGAGAGAGAGAGAGAGAGAGAGAATGGGCGCGCCAGGGCCTCCATCCACTGCAAACGAACTCCAGACGCGTGCGCCCCCTTGTGTATCTGCCTTATGTGGGTCCTGGGGAATCAAGCCTAGAACTGGTGTCCTTAGGCTTCACAGGCAAGCACTTAACCGCTAAGCCATTTCTCCAGCCCTTGGCTGGTGAATTTTTTAAAAAACACACTAACACATTTGCCTACATTTGTACTATAAGCCTTGTAATATCAGATATCATAATTTCCTCTGACAGATCAAAAAAACTGAGGCCCAAAGAAGCTAAATATTTCTCAAGACATACTCAAGGACACTCCCATAATTAGTTTTAGAATTTAAGCTAAAATTTGGGTCTTGACCTCAGTCCAGGACTCTGGGATGTACCACATATCCTTTCTTCGTGCCCTATCTCAAAACTTCCACTTGATTGCAACTTGTAAATGCACGTGTTGAATCAAGTAGGTAACTGAACATCCCCAACTCTAAGTCCGTGATCTCTGAACTAAGTTCAATCATCCCTCTCAGGTCCAGCTGTAGTTCTGGTGACCTGTGAACTTTGACCCTTGTTGGCATTCAGGAAATAAGAAAACTGGCTGGATAGTCCACATTTCCTGCTCTCATTTCGAACTTTGTGGTTAGTCTGTTACTTTCACAAATTCTAGTTGTCCAACTTTCTTCTCTAATCACCGGCTGTCCCGTGTGATGCCATGAGCTACTATTTAGAAGTGGACAGCACTGCCGGCTTCTCATCCCGAACACTCTCAGGACGGTGGAGAGAGACTCTCTAGCAATGGTTTCTGTATGGCTTCAGATTTTAGCTCTTGACAACAAAACATACCATGCTGAGATGCTTCGAAGGTGATATGGGATGTATTCTAACTTACCAAAAGAGTTGGTGAGTTCCAACCAAAAGTTTCCAATCACATCTCAAAGATGCCTTAACTTTTCTCAATGGAAATATAAGGGAACCATTGTTTCCTATCTTAGAAACTCACTACTACCAGTGCAATCATTGAGACTCCTTATCCAACATATGTCCTCTGTCCATTTGTTTGCCAAGTCCAACGCCATCTCATTTCTCAAAAGCGATCTCTCCCATGCTTTGCCTTCCTCAGTTAGTTTTTCCCTTCCTGTCATTCTTTCTCTTTTTTTGTAATAATTTAATTGGTTTCTGTGCTGCTTGGATCAAGGAGGGTGCTCCACGGAACAGGAGGGGGTGAGACAGGGCAACAGGAAGGGATACGATCAAGGACCAGCATGTTCATCGATTAACATTCTCAAGGCAAAGAGAGGCTCCCCTGTGTTTGTGCAGGAGAGATTCTCTTTTCATTATTGATGTTTTCTGCTTTGACTTTACGACCAGCACGGATCATATAGAAAAAAGCGCCACGCCAAGAAAAGACACACCTTGGGGAGAACTCATAAACCATTGCTCAAGACATTGATTGCAAGCTGAAACTCCAGAGTCACTCATTAAGACAAGCCACTGAAAACAGCTGGGAGAACACCAAGTTTACTCTGCTTGAACATGGGCTAGATATTGCTCACATTTTCTCAGATGAGAAAAGCGGAGTCTAAGTTTAATTCTGGTCCACCAGACTATAACAGAAGTAATGAAGGAGAAAGTTATATAAGGAACCCCTGTGGATACAAAATAAAAAATTCTTATGTAAAATGTGATTAAAAAGTGATTAATTTCGTAAATTGTCCCCTAATTTTGTTGTGTAAATACAACTTTTTTATATGCCAGGCTTTTTGAGAAAGGAATTCCCAGGAGCATTGTGGAGGTATCCAAACTGTGAAAGAAATCCCAAAGGAAGGCGTAATGTTTAAGTGGGCATTTATTTTCATGAGCCGTCCACACATTACAAAACAATGCAGCCAAGAAAAAACCCTAATTGTGGGAGGGAAAGAGACGACTCATTCTCAACCTCCCTTAGTGACAGAGACAGTCCCAAGAGCATATGAATGAATGACCTCCAAGCCAGGATAATGAATGAGGTGGGAGCTGAGCCCACAGGGGCGGGTGAGTGGCAGGGAAAATGGGAATTAGGAAAACCTTCAGCAGCTCGGGCTGTGCTATCTGCTTTCCTCATTTGTGTGTTTTCTGAGTCAGCATTAGCTAAGTTTCCAGAAGGCCATCCACAAAGTACAGCCTGGGCGTTCAAGGGATGTCACTCATTTCCTCCAGTGACTTTGACAAGTCAGAAGCTTGAAAGCAGGGAAATCCTCAACAGATTTCCAGAACTCACCATCCAGCCTGATTGAGCGTCTGCTCTCTTCACTGCCGGGGGACTTCGGCAGAGCTGCCCCGGGTCTAAGGGCTTTGCACCATGGCCAAATGCCTCAGCCTGCTGTTGCTTGTGGCCTTCGTCTGGACCACGAGGCTCCTGGTCCAAGGCTCTGTCCAAGTGCAAGGTAGGTGTCTTTCCAGGTTTCTAAACTGAGGCAAGACAAGGTCTTGTAACCCACTGTAAGCCCACTCTGCTCTTGAGCGTTTTGGGATTGTTGGGGATGGGGGTGACCCTTGAGGTCAATGGAAGACAGAAGGCCATACATATTGTTTTACCAAAAATGTTTTCACCATATTGTCAACTTTACCAAAATGATTTACATTTGCCCTTATGTCACTTGGAAAGTGACTTTTAATTATGGAATATTTTCAGTAATAAGAGTTTGAAATTTCAGTAATAAGAGTTTGAAATAAAAGATGAAAAGTAATTTGTTTCATAAACTGTTTCATTCATGAATGTGAAATTTCTAAAGGAATTGCTAAGCCTGGGAGCAAATGGGTAACATTTACTAAATATTGGCCCATTTATGTTTCAGAAATGTTTGCATAGCTATTTTAATTTCAGGCTTACCATTCCATATATGGAAAGCAACGATTTTATATGCAGCAAATTAACTGAAAAAAATTGGGAATATAGAAGTTTAAAAATTTGCTGCCAGCTCCCTACCAAAGGAGAGGTTTCTGGGCTTCTGAGATGCCTGCATGGGGACCTCATTCTGCACTGTGAGCAAAAACTTGAAACCACAAATCACTTGTTACAGTTCTGGGTAGATGAAAATCTGAGCGCTTTTATTAAAGGGAAATTCTTCCTTGCAGGAAGATGCCTTGAGACATAAAATATGTCAGTAACAGACATTTGTAGTTCATTTATATATTGTTGCATTTTAATTTTATAGTAGAATGGAGAGTTATAGGACTTGGGGTTCCTCCCACACCCCAACACTAGAACTGTTATTTTTAAATAAACTTGGTTCTCTTTGCATGCACCCGGAGAACCTATTCCACTCTCCCATAGTGCTACCATTATTCCAACTCCTTGAAAATCATTTTCTTACTTTCTTTCTTTCTTCTTTCCTTCCTTCTTTTTTTTTTTTTTTTTTTTTTTTTTTTTTAGGGAGTGCTGGGGTCATGGTCTGATTGAGTCCTGACTGGCCTCAAACTCACTATCTAGCCAAAGATGACCTTGAACTCCTAATTCTTCTGCCTCCATTTCTCCAGTGTTAGGATTGCAAGCTGGCATCACCACACCCACTTTATGTGGTGCTGGGGATTGAACTCCGGGCGTTGTGCATCCTAGGCAAGCACTCTGACAATGGAGCCACATCCTCAGCCCATGGATTTTTTTTTTTTTTTTTTTTTTTTTTTTTGGTTTTTTGAGGTAGGGTCTTGCTCTAGTCCAGGCTGATCTGGAATTAGTCTCAAGCTGGCCTTGAACTCACAGCAGTCCTCCTACCTCAGCCTTCCAAGTGCTGGGATTTAAAGGCATGCGCCACCATGCCCAGCAACAATCATTCTTTAACAATAACTCTACCACACTCTCTTGCATCCCTCCTCAAAAATGGCAAACATTTTCCTAAGGAAATTAAATGCCTGGTTAACAGCAGAAAGTTACTGTCACCACAATTGTGGGATCATTGGTGATGAAAGTGAGTGGATACAGATTGGAACCTTTTAAAAAAATCTATATTTGCAAGGAGAAAGAGAGAGGAGAGAGAATGGGCACACCAAGGCCTCCAGCTGCTGCAAAGGAACTCCAGACGCCCCACTTTGTGCATCCGGCTTTACATGGGTACTGGGGAATGGAACCCAGGCTGTTAGGCTTTACAACGCATCTTATCTCTCTAGCTCCCAGATAGGAATTTCTTTTTGTTTTTTTTTTTTTTTGTTTTGTTTTGTTTTTGAGGTAGGGTCTCACTTTAGCCCAGGCTGACCTGGAATTCACTGTGGAGTCTCAGGGTGGCCTCGAACTCATGGCGATCCTTCTATCTCTGCCTCCCGAGTACTGGAATTAAAGGCATGCGCCACCACGCCTAACCCAGATAGGAATTTTTTGGAGTACTATTATGAAGACATTCCAAGTTAAACCTATGTAGAGTTTCATTAACTCCCCTCTCAAGAAAATAGTTTCTAGACAAATAAATTCTTAGTGTGGCCATGGGGCTTGTCCAATATCATGCAGGTGGCAGAAACTCAAACTTGGCATTGAATCCAGCTCTGTCTGATTTCCAAGAACACATAATATTTCTACTCTACTGCTGTTTTCTAAGAAATGTGTGGGGTTTTTTTTTTTTTTTTTTTTTTTTTGCTTTTCAAGGTAGGGTCTCGCATTAGCCCAGGCTGACCTGGAATCCACTATGCAGTCTCAGGGTAGCCTTGAACTCCTGGCGATCCTTCTACCTCTGCCTCCCCAAGTGCTGGGATTAAAGGCATGCACCACACACAGCTCTAAGAAATCTTAATAAGAATTACTAGAGCACGCCCTGTTTTCCAGCTCTCTGTTTTTTATCTCTAAATGAAACAGGAAAGTGTAAAATTCACAGATTTGCCACCTTCTATAGACCCGGGCTCTGCTAAGAACAAGTCACCTAATTGAATTCCAAATAAAAATCCTGGCAAGGGGTTTGGGAAGATGGCTCGGTGGGTCAAATGCCCACTGTGCAAATGTGAGGGCCTGCATTTGGATCACCAGCACCCACACACAAAAGCCTGGCTCAGCAGTGTGTGCCTAGGGTGGGGGAGGCAGAGACGGGAGGGTCCCTGGGGCTTTCTGGCCACCTAATGTTGCCGCATTGGTGAGTTCTCCTTCAATGAGAGATCTCATCTCAAATAGAAGATCAAGGCAGCCTGTTCAGCCCCCCAGGCTCCCTCTATAGTCAGCAGGGAGCTGTGTTCTTTCATTCTCCTTTCTTCAATACAGTTTGACTCACCTGCCCCTCTCCAAAATAAATACATAATAAGGCCAAGAGCAACTGAGGAAGACATCTCCTGTAGACCTCTGGCTGCTACGAGCATGTGCACCTACCCCCCCACACACACACATGAGCATACTACACGTCACATGTACACTCACATGCAAAAAGAATCTCCCGGCATGATATGATAACCCCATTCTCCAGGTAAAAACACTGACTTTCCCATAGTTACAACAGACAATTAACTATAGCAGAACTAGCTAGTGCTAGATCTCTTCACCCAAAAGAAAACTATCACTGCTCTTAATATATATATGCATGTATACACATGCGTGTGTGCATGCGTACACACACACACACACACACACACACACACACACGTGTATTTGAAATGTTGCCTTAGGCTGGCTTTGAAATTGCAGTTTACTGCCTCAGCCTCCCAAGTAACTGGGATTATAGCCATACACATCCAGCTCTAAATAATATTTAAGGTAGGGCTGGAGAGATGGCTTAGTGGTTAAGCGCTTGCCTGTGAAGCCTAAGGACCCCGGTTCGAGGCTCGATTCCCCAGGACCCACGTTAGCCAGATGCACAAGGGGGCGCACGCATCTGGAGTTTGTTTGCAGAGGCTGGAAGTTCTGGCGTGCCCATTCTCTCTCTCTCTTTCTCTCTCTCTTTGCCTCCTTCTCTCTGTCACTCTCAAATAAATAAATAAATAAAAATATTTAAAAATAATAATAATAATAATATTTAAGGTAAAGATTAAATATAATAAATAGCAAGATAACTTTATAGTGTAATTAAGTAAACCCTTTCTGCTGGCATTTTTTAAAAAAACACATCCAACACAAGTTCTGAGAGATAGCAAGGTTTTGAACTGCCTATCTCTCAGCTAATTTTTTTTACATGATTTAATTTAAATCTGTTGATCTTTTTATAAACAGGTTTCACATATAGATCCCCTCTCCCCACCCAAGTTTTGTTGAGGGTTTTTGGTGGGGTTCTTTGTATTCATTATGAGGACCAAGAAGCTTCAGTCAGTCTCTGCCTAAAAACACACTGTATCGGGCTATCCCCACCCACCCTGAGCCTCCTGAAATCTTTCTGGCCCCTCTTCTGGAATGCTCCTTGAGCTTGGTGGGCAAGATAGGGATCTGATTTAGCATTGCTTTCTCTGTAGCCTCTGGATCTCCGTTTTGATGAGGTGTGATTACGTTTTAAGATAAGTGAATGAATGCGTGCCTGTATCCCCACAGAACAGTGAGAACAGATTACTGTCATAGTGAAGAACTGAGGTTCAGAGTCAGGCAAAATTAGTTTCATGCCCTCAAATTGTCCGTTGTTCCATGTCTTTGGGTTTAGAAAAGTACTTTAATCTCCCCGAGTCTCAACTTTTCTCTTAAAAGTGGCAGGTCTTGAGCCAGGCGTGGTGGCACACGCCTTTAATCCCAGCACTCGGGAGGCAGAGATAGGAGGATCGCCGTGAGTTCGAGGCCACCCTGAGACTCCATAGTGAATTCCAGGTCAGCCTGGGCTAGAGTGAGACCCTACCTCGAAAAACCAAAAAAAAAAAAAAAAAGTGGCAGGTCTTGGCACAGGGTATCAGCCTAGGATGGAAGGTGTTAGGGTTACTTTGGGCATTGTGTTAATATCAACACCAACGCATGGCCATGCAGGTGGTACATACTAAACAGTCCCGTGGGGTTGCTGTCACCCCAGTCATAAAACCTTCCATCTGGGGCGTTGATGCTCTGGTCTTGCCTGGTGAGAGCAGAACCTGGAAACCAATGGGCCACTTGCAGCTCAGACACTCATCCCCGCCCTTAGTCACTGCTCCAGAACACAGCTGGATCCCATGGGGCACCCACAGATGCTCTCTGTCTGTTTGCAAGAGACTTCCTCTAGATACAAACCTGGAAAACGGTCAAGACACCTGGGCATCCTGGCAGAGCCTTGCAGCCACTACTCGAGAGTCTTCCATGGACTTTCACAGAGGAAGTCCAACAGGACGCAGGCCGTGAATAGCCCACAGCGATGCCTGCTGGATTAGGTCTTTGAATACAATGCAATATGGAAACAGGTCTATAAACCCCAGAGTTTCCAACTCAGTAGACTTTGAGTGCAAAACTGTTATTCGTATCCTAACACTGCCCTGCCTCAGCTTTCCCAAGAACATAAATCATTAGACTAAAACCAACATGGCTTGGGAACACAGTGCCCTATTCTTTATGGTTATATGGCAGTACATGGGAGGTAGCCAGGGCTGTGCTGAGCGAATTTTATTAGAATTCCTTCATGTAACTCTCACTACCCTAGCAGTAGTGTTATTCTCTATATTACAAAAAGGAACCCAGGCTCAAAGAGATACAGTAGCCCAAGGTCACAGAGCTAGCAAACAACTCAGATTAGCCCCGGTCTGGTTCTAAAACTCCAATCCTTTATAGTTAGTTTCTTTGACATACAAGATTTCCTTCCTGTCCAGCTAGCTCCTCCAGGAACTGCCAAGTAAGCCTGCCCCCTAGCGGTCAGAAAGTACTTGCATCTTAGATTAGCTCACACTATGTAAAAGTACAGTTCAGCCCCTTTTAGAAACAGCCGTGTCCCCAACCGCATTACTCGTATTACTTGTATTAAGAGTTATTCTGAGCGAGGCGTGGTGGCGCACGCCTTTAATCCCAGCACTCGGGAGGCAGAGGTAGGAGGATCGCCGTGAGTTCGAGGCCACCCTGAGACTCCATAGTGAATTCCAGGTCAGCCTGGGCTAGAGTGAGACCCTACCTCAAAAAATCAAAAAAAAAAAAAAAAAAAAAAAAAGAGTTATTCTGGGGCCAAAAAGATGGCTTAGCGGCTAAGATGCTTGCCTGCAAACCCTAAGGACTCAGGTTTGATTCCCCAGAACCCACATAAGCCAGATGCACCTGGTGGAGCATGGATCTGGAGTTCATCTGCAGTGGCTAGAGGCTCTGGTGCGCCCATTCTCTTTTTTTTGTCTCTTTCTCAAATAAATAGATAATTTTTTTAAAAGGAGTTATTCTGGAGCTGAGCATGGGGGGCATGCCTTTAATCCTAGCACTGGGGAGGCAGAGGTAGGAGGATCGCTAAGAGTTCGAGGCCACCCTGAGACTACATAGTGAATTCCAGGTCAGCCTGAGCTAGAGTGAGACCCAATCTCGGGGAAAAAAAAGAGCTATTTTAGTAACCAGAGACTTGAAGTCTATATTTGTTGAAGTCTCAGTTGCTTTCTGATACAGACTGGAAAAAAAAAAAAAAAAAGGCTAGCTGCAACTGTATTGTCTAGACTGCACCCCGTAACCACATAGCCAAAGACCCTGGTGATGAACTGCTCCTTAATGCACAGGGATCAGATGGACTCTGGTCCGCTGGGATTGTCACCTTGGACAAGCAAGCTTCCATGTAACCCATCAGGCCATCCTTGTGGGATATTCCTGGCCTCTGTCTTGTTTCCAAGTTCAATTACAACCATACAGACTTCTACCACATCAAGACTGTCTCTTCCTGCAAAGAAGGAGGTGCTTGAGGTCTGGAAACAAAGCCAACAGCAACCTGAGGACCTTGTGATTTCTTTCCAGAGCTTTCCATCTCGACACCGTGCAGAATTATGGGGGTCACCGTGGTGGGCAGAAGGGCAAACCCTCAACTGAATTTCACAGAAGCCAGGCAGGCCTGCCAACTACTGGGACTAACACTGGCCAGCAAAGACCAGGTGGAAGCTGCTCAGAAGTCTGGCTTCGAGACTTGCAGGTAATGAACAGCTGTCTTCACGGGAGCTGCCCACGCTCTGTGTTCTTGGTCAGTAATAGACACGGCGCCTTCTAACACGCGCCCATCTAACCCGTGTGTGTTCTTTTACAGCTATGGATGGGTTGGAGAACGGTTTTCTGTCATCCCTCGAATTTTCCCAAACCCCAAGTGTGGGAAAAATGGGAAAGGCGTCCTGATTTGGAAAGCGCCGGTTAACCAGAAGTTCAGAGCCTATTGTTACAACTCATCAGGTAAGTCAGACCCACAGCAGTGGCCTGAATTCTCTGGGTGTTTCAAGTTCCGTGACCTGTCTGGGACAGGTGACCCTGGGCAGCATCAGAAGCACTCAGACCAATGGTCATTCTGGTTCTCCCAAGACTGTCTCTCTTGTCCAGTCTACAGGGGACAATGTGCCCCTCAAGGGAAAATGCTAGGGAAAGCATGGCCAAATGGTGACCTAAGAGGCGGGTATTCCGGGAGGCTTAGTTACCACCTCTGCCGCCCTGACTTTCTATAAGATGAACAGGAAGTAGGGAAGAAAACGAATCTCCATGTGGGTGTGATGTTTCCACTCTGCACAAAGCCATGGGTGGGTTGGTTATCTCACTGAAGCCTGTGGGGAAGCCTTCTCATCCCTAGTCTTCAGGCAAGGAGAGATAGCTCAGGGGGCTTCAGTACAGGTGTCTAACATCTCTGCATTGGGAGATACCTGCAGCTGGTACTTTATAAAGAAAGGAGGGAGCTGGAGAGATGGCTTAGCAATAAAGGCACTTTGCCTGTGAAGCCTAAGAACTCATGTTTGGATCTCCAGGCCCCACGTAAGCCAGATGCACAGTGACATGAGCATGCAGTGTCGCACATGTGCACAAGGGGGCCCACATGTCTGGAGTTCATTTGCAGTGGCTGAAGGCCCTGGCACACCCATTCTCTCTCTCTCTCTTTCCTTCTTTATCTCCCCCTCTCTCACTCTCTCTCAAATAAAAAATTTAAAAATAAACTAAAAAACAAGAGGGGTTTCATAGCTCACCCTTTTGAAGAGGCATGGCCCCAGCAGCAGCTCTCATCTGGAGAGGACGCTGTGGCCTCACTCAGGCAGGCATGTGTGTGAGAAGGAACGATCCCTTGATGAGATTGGAAGCCAGGGAACAATCAAGATAACAACCCAGCCTCCAGAACCAAGCAGGGTTCCAGGAGAACTATGTCTATTCCTTCAAAGGGAGCACCACCATTGACCTCCTGCTAGGCTTAAAGGTCCCAACCGCTCCTTAGCATGGCCACACTGGGACAGACTTCTAACACCTGAGGGGCTACACTCAAGCCATATCCAAACATTGCAAAGACTCCCACTCCGATTTAACTCTGAAATCATGCTATTTCTACCATCCCACATTCCTGTACAGGAGAAGAACTCAGATGGTGCAGCCGACATTTTGTTTTGTTTTCAGGTAGAGTCTCACTCTAGCCCAGGCTGACCTAGAACTCATTCTGTACTCCCAGGCTGGCCTCAAACTCACTGTGATTCTCCTACCTCTGCCTCCTGAGTGCTGGGGTTAAAGGCATGTGCCACCACACCAGGCTGCATCTGACCTTTTAAAGAACAAAACCCAAACCCAACCTCCCCCTACCTTTGTTTTTGTTTTTGTTTTTGAGATACGGTCTCGCTTTACCCAGGCTGACCTGGAACTCACTATGTAGTCTCAGGGTGACCTTGAACTCACGGCAATCCTCCTACCTCTGCCTCCCAAGTGCTGGGATTAAAGGTGTGAACCACCATGCCCGGCTCCAACCTCCCTTTTTTTTTTTATGAAGGTAGCAGTTGAAGCCTAGAGAAGAGAACTGGTTTGCTTGTGGTTTATAGTCATCTCCTTACTCTTGCCTGCAGACCTTGGTTGTCTAGCCTCTGAAGTTTACCTCTGTCATTTCTCAGAAAGCTTTCATGAAATACTCAGTTCTCAGTTTGCCATAAGAACACTGTGTGATTCATTTTTTTCACACATACTTTTATTTCTGACCTTATAAAAATTAGGTGCTTATATCTCGATCACACCTTCCAAGGCTCAGGGTCCATTGCGGAAGAGATGGCGGAAAGAATGTAAGAGCCAAAGGAAGGGTAGGACTCCTTACAATGTGCTCCTACAGACACAAAATGGCCCAGATATCCATGACCTCACAGGGCCTGACACTACCTACACAAGACCATCATAATAGGAGGAAAAGATCATGACATCAAAATAAAAGAGAGACTGATTGAGAGGAGGAGGAGATATGAAGGAGAGTAGAGTTTCAAAGGGGAAAGTGTGGGGGGGGGGGTAGGGAATTGCCATAGGATATTTTTTATAGTCATGGCAGTTGTTAATAAAAATAATAATAATAATAAAATTAGGTGCTGGATGGCAATACACAAGATAAATTTCACAATCATTCTCTAAGATCCAAGATATAAATGGTCAATAACCAACACTAGTAAAAAAAAAAAAAAAAAAAAAAAAAAAAAAAAGAAGGGCTGGAGGAATGGCTTAGTGGTTAAGGTGTTTGACTACAAAGCCAAAGGACCCAGGTTCGATTCCCCAGGACCCATGTTAGCCACAAGGGGGCGCATGCATCTGAAATTTGTGTACAGTGGCTGGAGACGCTAGTGCACCCATTCTCCCCCACCCCTCTCTCTCTCTCTCTTTCTCTCTCTTTCCCCCTCTTTCTCTATCAAATAAGTAAATAAATAAAAATAAAATATTTTCAAAAAAGAAGAAGGAGGAGGAGAAGAAAAAAACAGCCAAACATGTCTCTGGACCAGGGGGGACCTTGGCACAGTAAGGACCCTTGGAGACACCTGCCCCATCCCCTCACTTCCCAGATGAAATGACCATAGTTCTGAATGGGGGTTAGCTCCTACAAACCATAGTCACTCAGTGGCAGAATCTAAATCGCCAACCAACTCTTCTCCCAGCATAATGATGTGTCTGCAGTCTTTCCTTGTCTTCTCCGTCTCTCCTGCTGTTATGTTAAGCTACGGAATAGGTGATCTCTGTGGTTATCTCATAAACAGCCCATGCTTGTCAACTGGCCTTTTAAGTGCCTGGCCCTCTTGCCAGCCGTCACTGCGATGCTGCGATACCCACCCCTTAGGACTAAACACAAAGGAGGAAGAAGACTTGGTGTGCCTGTTTCCTGTTGCTTTCATTGAATGTGTACTCTCATCCCTGTATTTCCTTTATCCTCAAAGCTCAAGGGCTGCCTTTAAGTTCCTGGTCAATGTGTTCCGCAGAAATATTTTGTAGATAATATTGTGTGCTTGGGATCATATCACAACACAAGGTGCCTAATGTCAGTGTGTCCTATTATTAATTATTCTAACTTTGATCATTTCATTAAGGTGGTAACTTTCCGATTATTTCTAATGCAATTATAATAGGTAGGTCTTCCCCATTGTAATTAGTAGACAATCTGTGATGTAATATTTTGGTACCGTGCAAATATCCTGACCCCAAACTACTGTTGATGACTCTTGCTGGGATAGGACATGATATAGGGAGCAGCAGAATGGTAAATTTTCTAAATCTCACCTCCCTTCCCTCTATATTTGTTAGCTGGCATCTGTGAGAAAGAAAAATCTCTCCCTCCCTCTCTTTCTCTGTCTTACACACACACACACACACACACACACACATGGAGAGAGATTCTTACATGACATTTTATTTATTCAATGTCTTAAGTATATTATAATCAATTTTACAATTATTCATTTTTTGCATACTTAAATAATCCCAAATCTGGCAAGTGAGAGGCCTTCTAGCTGGTTGTTGCATCTTTTATTTATTTATTTATTTAATTACTTATTTTTAGCAATTCCTTGTTTCCTAGGATCACAACGTGTCCTAGGTTCACTCTGTACTTTCTCCATTCCAGGTATGGAATTAACAGTTTATTTCTCCAAGGAACCTTGGCTACTTTGAATGGGGAATGTTAGTTAGAGACAAAAGTCAATTTATTGTCATTACTAATTATTCTCAAGGTCAAGTTATTGTCATTACAAATTATTCTCAAGGTCAAGTAATTCTCAAGGCCAAGTTATTCTCATTACTAGTGGAGGAAATTTCCGTTGCTTCCCAATCCTTTTCAGCAAGGAGTGGTTTTTTTTTTTTTTTGTGTGTGTGTGTGTGTGTGTGTGTGCATGCATGCATGTATAAACTATGAGCTTATGCTCATGTTTACAATTCACATTTAATATTTTTTGCTTCATGCTTGTATCTTTTTTCTTCAATATTAAAAATCTTTGTTCTTAGTAGACTATATTTGCTTATAGCAAAGCCAATATCATTAGGAAACAAATCACTGAGTGAAACTCAAGACCTCTTCACAGGTCTTCTGTAAGGATATCTGATCAGGGAACTTAGTGTACAAGTGACTAAAAAAGTCACTACCCTGTGTGATTACATTCTCATTTTGAAATACAGCTTTGCTTGCTTCTGCCTGTGGTTAGTTTGGGAGTTTTTGTTTTGTTTTGTTTTGTTTTTTTTGAGAGTCTCACTCTAGCCCAGACTGACCTACAACTCACAGCAATTCTCCTGTGAGCTGCCACACCCAGTGTTGGGTTTAACTTTTATTCTGTTTTACTTTAAAAAATATTTTATTTATACTTATTTGAGAGGAAGAGATAAAGAGAATGGGCATGCCAGAGCCTCAAGCCACTGTAAATGAAGCCCAGACCGACATGCCCCACCTTGTGCATCTGGCTTCCCATGGGTATTGGTGAATCACACTGGGTCCTTTGGCTTTGCAGGCAAGTGCCTTAACTGCTAATCTATCTCTCCAGCCCTAGTTTTCTTAAATAGATAAAAACTTACATGGATCAGTGATCTAAAAAGTCTAACCAGTGAGGTCTTACTCCAATCTCTCTTTCCATTTATATTCAGTTTTGGTCTATCACTTTTTTGGCTTGTGTACAAAGAAAGGCGCATTAATTACCTTTTCATTGTTGTGCCCAGATACCTGACAAGAACAACAGAGGAAAGGTTTATTTCAGCTTACAGGTGGAAGTTCCAGGCCATCGTGGCGGGGAGGGCATGGAGCCAGGAGCTTGAGGCAGCTGGTCGTGGCGTCTGCAAGCAGGGAGCAGACAGCAGTGAGGGCTGGCGCCCACATTTAGGGTGGGTCTTCCAACCTCAACTAACCTGATCCAGAAATCCCTCACAGACATGCGCAGTGATTCTAATGACAACAAAGATTAACTACCACAGAAGGGGTGTTGGATGTCATTTCCCTTATACACACACACACACACACACACACACAGAGAGAGAGAGAGAGAGACACATATACACACAGAGAAAGAGAGAGAGAAACTTAACAGAGTAAAAGTTGCTCTGTGTGTAGCTTCCCCACTTAAACCCTCTGTTAGGAAATTACTCAGTCCATAGAGACTGAGCTTCCTTTCTGTGGCTGCATTTTTAAAATTTTTAATTATTTATTTGACAGAGAAAGAGGGAAAGAGAGAGAGAGAGAGAGAGAATGGGCGTGCCAGGGCCTCCAGCCACTGCAATTGAACTCCAGGCACGTGCACCCCCTTGTGCATCTGGCTAACGTGGGTCCTGGGGAATCGAACCTGGGTCCTTTGGCTTTGCAGGCAAACACCTTAACTGCTAAGCCATTCCTCCAGCCCTGTGGATGTATTTTTTTTAATATTTTTGTATATCTTATTTATTTGAGAGAGAGAGAGAATAGGCGCTCCAGGACCTCTAGTCACTGCAAACTCCAGATGCACGCACCACCTTGT
This sequence comes from Dipus sagitta, assembly GCA_036346955.1. Classification (NCBI taxonomy): domain Eukaryota; kingdom Metazoa; phylum Chordata; class Mammalia; order Rodentia; family Dipodidae; genus Dipus; species Dipus sagitta. The sequence goes on along the minus strand of CM070772.1, from coordinate 149,294,581 downwards.
GCATCTGGCTTACGTGGGTACTAGAAAGTTGAACCTCGGTTCAGGCTTCACAGGCAAGTTCGTTAGCTGCTGAGCCACCGCTCCAGCCCCTGTGGCTGCATTTTGAAAGGGAGCGGTGGCATCATAGCCGTTCCCAGTCTTTCTAAGTATTTTAATCCACGTATTTCTGGTTTCTCCTATTTCTGTGCAGTTGCGTTTCCTCTCACGCCTCCACTGGTAATTCTCTTTCTCCTCTGCTTTGCTCCACAGCCTTGGATGGCTTCCCGTTTGACAATATGATAGAAAGCGTGAGGCCTTTTGAATATTAAAGTGGACATACGTGAAAACTTCTGTATGTGCTTTAGAAGGACGGTGAACTCCAGATGGAAATTCCCTCTCCAGTGAACTCTCCAAATTCGTTGACATGGCAGTTAGGAATCTTGATAACTCGCTGGGTCTCTCCCAGGCTTCATCTCCTGTTTGCAGACTTTCATATTCCCATCCATACACACCCCACTCTCTTTCACCATACTGGGCTCCTTGTCATTTTCCCAACATAGCTGTGCTTTCCCGCTTCTGGATTCTTGGATCACGATCCCCCTGCTGACCTGGATATCCTGTTTCCTTTTCACGTCAGATGAGCTCTAGCTCAGCCACACTGGCCTTCTTGTTTACCCAGTGGGCTCAGCTCACTCCATTTCTGGTTCTCGTACCTTGTGTTCTTGTTACTTTGCATGTTCTTGCCCTAGATCCCCAGTGACTGCTACCTTTTAAACACTCAGGCCTCAGCTGGAGTGTCACTTTCCCAACAGGTCTTTTCTTATCACCCTAGCTAAAGTACCTCTCCCTCATCCTCTACCCTTACCACTTCAATCCACATTCTGTTTCATTTTCTTTTCACCATTTACCATCCTCTGAAGCCATGGCTTGTTTAGTTTTTGTTATCTCTGTCCCTCCAATGGTATGGAAGCTCCTTAAAAACTGGAACTTTCGGGACTGGAGAGATGACCCAAAAAGTATTTTACTGATGATAAGTCAGTAAAATACTTGTTGTGCAAGCATGAGGACCTTAGTTCAGACCTCTAGCACACATAGAAAAGCCAGGTGTTGGGCTGGAGAGATGGCTTAGTGGTTAAGCAATTGCCTGTGAAGCCTAAGGACCCCGGTTCAAGGCTCGAGTCCCCAGGACCCACGTTAGCCAGATGCACAAGGGGGCACACGTGTCTGAAGTTAGTTTGCAGGGGCTGGAGACCCTGGCACGCCCATTTTCTCTCTCTCTCCCTCTTTCTCTCTCTGTCTGTTTCTCTCAAATAAATAAAAATAAACAACAACAACAAAAAGTAAAAAAAAAAAAAAGAAAAGCCAGGTGTAGAGATAGAGGGATGGCTTAGCGGTTAAGGCATTTACCTGCAAAGCCAAAGGACCCAGGTTCGACTCCCCAGGACCCCCATAAGCCAGATGCACAAGGGGGTGCATGCATCCGGAGTTCATTTGCAGTGGCTGGAGGCCTGGCGTGCCCATTATCTCTCTCTCTCTCTCTCTCTCTCTCTCTCTCTCTCTCTGTCAAATAAATAAATAAATGAAAGAAGAAAAAAGAAAAGCCAACTGTAGAGTCACATGCCTGTAGTTCCAGCACTGGGGTGGCAGAGACTGAAGGATCCATGAGGATTTCTGTCCAGCTAATCTAACCAAATCAGTGAGCTCCAGGTTCAGTGAGAATCCCTATCTCGAAAAATAAGATAGAAAGTGATTAAGAAAGACCCGACATTAAACTCTGGCCTTCACATGGATACACACACACACACACACACACACACACACACAGGCATGCACACATATTTACACACATAACATTAAAAAATTGAGATTTTTTTTCTCATGTGCATCAGATTCCTGCTACCTAGAGCAGTGTCTGGCACAGAGATTGCCCTGCGTAAATATCTGTTGAATGAAGGCATCCGTTCTCCACATTCTGCCCAAAGGCCTTCTGCTCCGAGGAGAAAGGCTTCCTCTGTCCTGGAAGCAGGAGTTCTGCCTTACATGTCTGTGTATTTAGTAGCCAACACAGTCTATCGAGCTCAGTGTTTTCTTCAACTGCTTTTAAAAACTGCTCATTTTCTGAGGGGACAGCCTGGCACACACTCAGGAATGGGAAATGTGTCTAAAAGTTCAAGGCTATTTTTTATGATACTAGAGATATTTTCAAAGCAAAATGACTAGAATCAAATACTGACTTACTGGGTTCAAGAGATGGCTTAGCAGTTAAGGCGCTTGCCTGCAAAGCCTAAGGAGCCACGTTTGACTCTCCAGATCCCACATAAGCCAGACCCACGAAGGTGAGGCAAGCGCAAGGTCGCACATGCCCACTAGGTGACACAAGCATCTGGAGTTTGATTTCAGTGGCTGAGGCCTTGGCATGCCAATTCTCTCTCTCTCTCTCTCTCTCTCTAAACAATTTTTTTTTTTTTAATATTGACTTACTACATGTGTGGTCAAATATCTTATCAGGGGTATTTATGACCTTGACTAGTCACTCATTTAACTTTCAAAAGCAAATCAACTTAATGGAATGATGTTTTTTTGGTTTTGGTTTTGGTTTTCTGTGATAGGGTCTCACTCTAGCTCAGGCTGACCTGGAATTCACTATGTAGTCTCAGGGTGACCTCGAACTCATGGTGATCCTCCTACCTCTGCTGGGATTAAAGGTGTGTGCCACCACACATGGCTGGAATGACTTTTTTTTTTTCATAAGTAACATTCTGGCTGATGCCATATCACTGCTCTAAATGATCAGGGATTTAAAATAGATACACATTCATGTTGTAATATATGGCTCTCTAACTGACTTTGGGCAAACAAACTTGATTCCTATGAACTTCATTATTGTCCTGCATAAATGAGGGTATGGGGGCTGGAGAGATGGCTTAGCAGTTAAGCACTTGCTTGTGAAGCCTAAGGACACTGGTTTGAGGCTCAATTCCCCAGCCCATGTAAGCCAGATACACAAGGTGGCGCATGCATCTGAAGTTCGTTTGCAGTGGCTGGAGGCCCTGGCGCCCCCATTCTCTCTCTATCTGCCTCTTTCTCTTTCTCTTTCTCTTTCTCTTTCTCTTTCTGTCTGTCTGTTGCTCTCAAATAAATAAATAAACAAAAAAACTTAAATGATGAGTGATACTTTAAAAAAATAAATGAGGGTTTGATGAAAGGGCTAAATGAGATATTTAAATATCTGGTGTCACAGTTGACACAGTATATGATGTTAAACAGATATGTTTCCTTTATATTACATTAAACAGACTTGAAAACAAATGCATGTTCCTCTTTTTCCCTTTTCACATGTTTTATGAACACAGAGAAATTTGATTTTAGCAGATCTTGTTCTGAAGTGGTCTGACATATATATGTTAGTTTCCTCCACTACTCTTTCCTTTCCTTCATTGTTGCTTTCTTCATACATTCTTTCTAAAACAAATTCTTTCCTTCTTTCCTTCCTTCCTTCCTTTCTTTCTTTCTTTCTTCCTTTGTTCCTTCCTTTCTCTCTCTCTCTCTCTCTCTCTCTCTCTCTCTCTTTCCTTCTTTGTTTATATGGAGAGAGTGAATACAGGCAGGCCAGGACCTCCTGACACTGCAAATGAACTCCATATGCATGGCTACATCTGGCTTTCCGTGGGTACTGGGGAATTGAACCCTAGCCATCAGACTTTGCAAGCAAGTGCCTTTAACCACTGAGCCACCTCTCCAGCCCTTCATTATTCCTTCTTGATCAAACACTCACTGAGGATCAAGACCAGGCGAGTCTGGCACCTGTAGGGCAAGGAGGAGTTTGCTAAGAGCAGACCGAGGTTGGGCAGGTGAATAAGGCACCGTAAAGCAGGGCCAGATGAGAGAGAAAGTGTGCTGAGCTGCTCAAGGGACCTCAGTATGGCAGGAGCGACGGGGGCAAGCCCAGGCTGCCGCGGGTCACCGGCCAGCAGCGTCTGACCACAAAGACGGAGCCCCGAGGCTGCTGAGGATAAGTGCAGCAAGGCTGGACTTGGGTTTCGGTGAGCCCGGCACCCTGAGTGCTGTGTCAGAGGCTGGAGGATCCTGAGAGCCTGGAGGACGGTGGTGAGCAGCTCGCTCTGTTTCTTACCTCTCCCTCCATCTTTCCTCTTCTGACAGATACCTGGGTTAACTCATGCATGCCAGAGTTCATCACCACCTTTGACCCCATGTACGAGGACATTCAAACTGCCACGCCCACAGCAGAGTCTGCTGTCAGTGAGGACGGCGCCGACCTGGCTTCCGCTGTGCACTCTACGACCCCTGCCCTGGCCACCACGCCGGGTCCGCCCTCCACCTCCATCCCCCGGAAGACAAAAGTGGTTTGCGTCACAGAAATTGTGACGGAAACCACCTCCGTGGCTACAGAAGCAGAAGCCTTTAATGAAAGTGAGGCGGCACGCAAGAATGAAGATGCTGGGTTTGGAGGTGAACACTTTCTCTCTCTCTCTCTCTCTCTCTGATATGTGTAGGGGTGTTTATATGTGACAGACAAGGCATGCAGTCCAGCCCCCTCTCCAGACTGCACACATAAAGGTTTAACCTAACGCAAGCTCCACTTTCACAAAGTCTTAGAAGTTGAGAGTATTGAGCTCAAAATCATGAGTACGAAAAAGCTTCCCTGTAGAAAACTCAAGATTAAAGAAAATATTATTATCTGTTGCTGTGAATACATGTCTTCAGGGCCTATGACTTTAATCCAGGTACCTCTTTATCCAGCAGCCTTGTTGACTAGATGGGGGGGGGTTCTCAGCACCCCAGGAAATAAACTCTACTTTACCTGTCATAATGATGTAGAATAGAGAAAGTGTGCCAGGCAAGATTGGGGTTGTAATAAAGAAAGAAAGGTGCTGGGGCTGGAGGGATGGCTTAGCAGTTAGGGCATTTGCCTGCAAAGCCAAAGGACCCAGGTTTGATTCCCCAGGACCCATGTTAGCCAGATGCACAAGGGGGCACATGCATCTGGAGTTCGTTTGCAGTAACTGAAGGCCCTGGACTGTCCATTTTCTCTCTCTCTCCCTTCCTCTATCTCTGTCAAATAAATAAATAAAAATAAAATATTTGAAAAAAAAGTGCCAATGAGGGTCCTACATCATACATAGGCCCAGAGAAGGCTCTCATGTACTGTCCAGTGGCCCCCCACATGTAAAGATGAGTCCTTAGATGCACGGTGCACCCGATGTGGCCGTCCCAGACCAACCAGCCTCTCTTTCCTCCAGGTGTCCCCACGGCTCTGCTGGTGCTCGCTCTCCTCTTCTTTGGTGCTGCAGCTGTTCTGGCAGTTTGCTACGTCAAAAGGTGGGGTGTTGGCACATTGCTAGTCCTGACACTTCTGTTGTACTCCCAACTTGTGCTTTTCCAGAGTTATTGGCATTTGATCAAAATAGAAATGGGGTTGGAAAGATGGCTCAGCGTCAATCGTGCTTTCCTGCACAAGCATAAGAGGCCTGAAGACCACTGGAGGTGGAATCTCCAAAATCTATGTTCAACACCTGGGCATGCCCACGCATGTCTGTCACCCCATTCCTGAAAGTGATCAGAGACCTAGGAGCTCATGCAAAAAGGGAATCTCGGGCTGGAGAGATGGCTTAGCTGTTAAGGCACATGCCTGCGAAGCCTAAGGACCCATGTTCGACTCTCCAGATCCCACGTAAGCCAGATGCACAAAGGTGAGGCAAGCGCAAGGTCATATATTCCCACTAGGTGGTGCAAGCGTCTGGACTTTGATTGCAGTGGCTGAGGCCCTGGAGCACCAGTTCTCTCTCTCTGTTAAAAAAAAATAAGAAGAAGAAAAAGGGAATCTCAGTAATTCAGAGCTTCTGGCTCAAATTAGAATGGGTGGAAGAGTGAGGAGGTAGGCCACCTGATGTTGCTCCACTCAGGCCACCACAGCAGCCCTTGCCACAGGCCAGTGCATGGAATGCCACAAGTATGTATGCATTACTTTGTGCATCTGGCTTTATGTGGGTACCGGGGAATCGAACCTGGGGCCATGAGGCTTTGCAAGCAAGCGTCTTGAACCATGAGCCATCTCTCCAGTCCTTCATTCCTTCTTGATCAAATATTCACTGAGAATCAAGACCTGGTTGATGAGAGTGCCTAATTAAGTAATCTAAGTAGTGGAGAGGTGGATATGTTAATTTAGTTAGTGCATTCACTCCACACGCATGTTAATTAGGTCAGGTTCTCTCTTCTCCCATCTTCTCACCTGTAGCCTAGTCCCGAGGCAGCTCACCTGGGAGGACACTTGGTCCGTGGGCAGGGTTTGGGTCAGTGCTCTCCTTCCTCTTCATCCGTCAGCCGGCTCCCACTCAGGGCTCCCACAGACTGCTCTGGTCCTGTGGCGGGTGTCAACGTGGAGAGTGACTGGAGTCTGCCTGTCTGGGTTGAGTGACAGCTTCTTCAGTTTTTGTGGTTTTTTGTTTGTTTGTTTTTCAGTTTTTCAAGGTAGGGTCTCACCCTAGCCCAGGCTGACCTGGAATTCACTATGTACTCTCAGGGTGGCCTCAAACTCACAGCAATCCTCCTACCTCTGCCTCCCGAGTGCTGGGGTTAAAAGCGTGAGCCATCACGCCCTGCACTTTTTTTTTTTTTTTTTTTTTTTTGGCTTTTCGAGGTAGGGTCTCACTCTAGCCCAGGCTGACCTGGAACTCAGTATGTAGTCTCAGAGTGGCCTCGAACCCACGGTGATCCTTCTACCTCTGCCTCCCAAGTGCTGGGATTAAAGGCGTGCGCCCCCATGCCCGGCTGGATTTTTTCTATATAGTCTTCTTCTCCAGTCCTTATCCATAGTCCTGATAACCACCTTAGGGTTAGCTCATTTGCATATCAGGGTGCAACTGGCTGTGTCCATGGTCTCTGGTTGCCATGGTGATGTCGTCATTGCTAGTTTATCTACATGAACTAGTAACTAACTGGTGCTCCTAACACTGGTGAACCCGGCACCTAAGAGCAGACCGAGGTACGGTACACACAGCTATCTAGATCGTACATATGAACAACTGGGTGTCCTTTTCAAAACCAAGAAATAAAAGGGAAAGATCAACATCTAGGGGAAACGTGTATGCTGTACGTAATTTCTCGTTCTTTGTTTGGGAGGGAAGAGTTGCAAGGCCAGTCTGAAGTTGGACTCGTGGGTGTACTGACGTGATGAATGAATCCATTCAAGTGTGCTTCAGAAGAATGTGTTCGCGTTCCTCTGAAATAAAGGTCCCCAGGGGACCGTGCCAGGGCAAACACCACCTTATCTGCTGTGACGTGTATCTCACGGAAGTTTCTTCTGTCGCTCGATGTCTGTGCTTACAGGTACGTGAAAGCCTTCCCTTTCACAAGCAAGAGTCAGCAGAAGGAAATGATCGAAACCAAGGTCGTGAAGGAGGAGAAGGCCGAGGATGGCACCGCTAATGAGGAATCAAAGAAAACTGACAAAACCACAGATGAGCCCAAGAGTCCACCCAGAGCCACCGTGAGGTGCCTGGAAGCTGAAGTGTAGATGAGAAAGGAAGGAGAAGATACACCGGGGCTGATTTCTTCCTGATCAGTAGATTGGCTCCCCCGCCCCCACCCATGGGGAAACTAAAAGGATCAAAGAAGAAAGTCCACCACTGGCTCCTCATGGGAAAAGACTATGGGGTTCCCCAAAGGGAGGCCTCTTCATATTGCAATCCTCTCTGACCTTCTCCTCCTACCTCCAAAGCTTCCCACAGCCCTTCCAGCCTGCCTGTGTCCTATAATATCCCCAGTGGGAGGGAGAAGAGGGTTTTCAAAGCAGCAGGCCCTAAGTCAGCTCCTGGGTATACATCATAAGTAGGTCTCTAAGCTGCCTGATCCTGAGTTGAGTGAGGGCCAGAGTCTCTGAGACCTGGCTGGCTGCATGGCCCAGGGCCTTCCTGCAGCTCCACAAGGGAAACACTTCATGCCACCTGGCATGTCCCTTAGATCCAGGCATAGGTAAAGTAAGGAAGGGAAGGCGACGCCATTGAAGACCATGGAGATCCGTGTGACTTGAGACCTAATCTCTGGGAGGCCAAAGTAAACAGAATGCCAGAAAGAGGCTCAGAACACTGACAAGAGCCTTGTTAGCAGGACCTGTGACGCAGGCTGGGTCCAGGGGTCCTCTCGGTCAGTCAATTGGAATCTTTTTTTTTTTTTTTAGAACATGCACACACATTCTTTTCACTATTGCTGCTATCTTCTTTAGATGAACAGACTTTTATGGAAATAAAAGAACCAACACGGGGGCTGGGAGTTTAGTTTAGTGATAGATCACTTGCCCGGCATGTACAAGGTCCTGGGTTCCATCCCCAGCAACACACACACACACACACACACACACACACTACACATTCCTATTTTCATCTGAGTTAAAGAACTTGCCAAAGAAATTACTGCACTAAAAAGTAATAAAAACTCAACAAATAGTTGCCAAGTATTTTTGCCACAGGTTGAGTGCCCCTTATCTGAAATACTTAAGGGCTATCCATGCTTTGCATTTCGGATTATGCATAGATTTTAGAGTATTTCCATAGACATAATATCTAGCTTGGAAATGGGCTCTGAGTCTAAATGTGAAATTTATTTTTTAATGCTTCATGTTTATCTGCCTGAAGGCAATTCTATATAATATTTTTAATAATTTTGCGCATGAAACAAGGTTTCATGATGTGGAATTTTCCTCTTGGGGCATGATGGTAGCACTCAAATAGTTTCAAATGTTGGGGCATTTCGGCTTTTGGATCTTTGGACCAGACATGCTTAACCTTGATGCATCAGGCACTGTGTGCGATATTACCTTCTGGAATAGAATAGTACTCATCCAAAGGTTGCTCATACTGGATTGCCGTCTGGAGATCACATGTTTTCAGTTTTGATATCTCTAGCTTATCTATTTCCAAGCTAATTTTTTTTTGCTGAGATTAATCCATTAATTTTTCTCTAATATAACAACAATATAACCTTAATTTATTATTAACATACTCAAAAAGTATATTATTATCTCTACGCACCAAAGCATGTTTTTAGAATGCCATTTACCAATGTATCACCTCCCTCTTACTTTCCCAGCAGAAAGAGCCTAAGAGATGAAATATTTGTGCCCTAAATAAATTAATTAATTAAACATTTAGGAAACTTCTTTGCTCCCCCCCCTTTTTTTTGCATAGATGCATCACACCTCTCACGTAAAATTCAAGGACCAGATCATAATCTGGACTTGGCAAAAGCAAAAGGCACAATTTTGGTTGCTAAAAGGTAAACATGAATAAAGCCACAGTACACGTCACAGTGCTGGGCTGTCCTTGCTTCAGATGACCTCATCAGCTGATCAGTGTCATGGTCTGGTGTGAACTGTCCCCTACAAGCTCTTGTCCTTTGAACACTTGCTCCCCAGCTGATGGTGCTGTTTTTGGAAGTTTTGGGACCTTTCAGAGATGGGGCCTACCTAGAGGAAATTAGTCACTGGGGGTGAGCCTTAAGGCTTTGTAGCTCAACCTCACTTCCTGTCACTTCCTCTCTTTGCTTCCTGGCCTCTGGAGATGTGAGCTGGCAGTGCCAGGCTCCCACAGCACAGCCTCCACGCCTGCCTCACTATTGTGGACTGTACCCTCAAACTGTGAGTCAAAATAAATCCTTCCTCCCTTAATGTCAGGTACCTGGCCACAGGGGTAAGAAAAGTAACCCAGTCAAGTAAACATACATGTGTCCTTCACTTGGGATTCAGGTGCTACATCCCAATCCATTTCAGGGTTCACATGGGAGCTGAAGATTCCAGATAGCTCACTTGTCTTTTATAGCTAGCTTTCTCATTCCTTCTCTTTAGTCTTCTCCCATAAATTGCTAATTTTCTTCCTCCCACCATAGTGACTCTACAGTTTCAAGGTCCTTTTAGCCCAGAGGCCATAACCTGTGGGGAGTTTTTTGGTTAGCCTACAATTAAATATAGTTTATCTGTCAAGAAGTAAAAACCCAAATCTCGGGCTGGAGAGAGGAAGGGAGGTGAAGAGAAGCGAGAAGAAGAGGAGGGAGAGTTAAGGGTTACTACTGCCCTATTTCATTCATTATAAAGTTGGCTTTTAGGGGAGTTCACTTGTTTTGTAAGATCACCTGACTAATGATAAAAGTAGAATGTGATCCCAATTCAGATGTCAACAAAGCCCACACACCCCTTTCCCTACACCACAGTGTTTTTCTTACAGATTGCAATATGGGATGGGTGGAAGCTTCTGGAATGAAGTTGGTCTCTTGCCAAACACAACAGAGGTGAAAGAAACAACTCAGGACTCCTGTGTCAACTTCAGGGATCCCTTCTTAACCCCATTGACTGTGACAGAGGAAAAGAACTTTGCAAACTGCTCCCTGTCGATGGAAGCATCAACCCTAATCAAGTCCTGCCCGGCGTAGCTCGTGTGCTCAATGAAAGGCTCAGAAAACCAAGATAGGCTGAGCAGAGTAAAAGCTTTGAGGTTATGAGGTCCAGTCACAAACAGCCAGCAACGGAGCCTGGGCTGGAAGTCTCCTACTTCCCACACAAATTCTCTTTCCTCCCACCAGACGGAATAATGAAGTATACCGATACATCATTAGTTGAAGTCCATGCTTTATTCTGATTTACTTGGTCTTGAAACTTTTTATTGACAACTTCTGGACATATAGACAATATATCACTGTCATAGTCCTCTCTCATTGTCCTCTCTTTCCCCCTGCCGAATCCCTCTCCACTGAATCCCTTATTCTTTCCAGATAGTCCCTCTTCTAGTTTGATGTTATCAGATTTTCCCCTTAATTTTTAAAATAATTCTTTTAAAAAAATTTGTGCATGTGTGTGTTGTCTATGTTATGGGGGGCATCTGTGCTAGAGTGCACATGTGGAGGTCCAAGGACAACCTCGGAATGCTTGTCCTCTCCTTCCACCTTCTTTATTTAAAAAAATACATTGTTATTTATTTGAGAGAATGAGCAGAGAGACGAGAGAGAGAGAAAGAGAATATGTGTGCCAGGGTCTCCAGCCACTGCAAACAAACTCCAGATGCATGTGCCATCTTGTGCATCTGGCTTATGTGGGTCCTGGGGAATTGAACCTGGGTCCTTTTTTTGTAGCAATTGCCTTAAACTACTAAGCCATCTCTCCAGTCCCCACTTTCTTTTTATCAGAGAGAAAGAGAGGGAGAGAATGGGTGCACCAGGGCCTCCAGGCACTGCAAATGAACTCCAGATGCAGGCATCACTTTGTGCATCTGGCTTACATGGGTCCTGGGGAATCAAACCTGGGTCCTTTGACTTTGCAGGCAAGCATCTTAACTACTAAGCCATCTCTCCAACCTCCACATTATATATATATATATATATATATATATATATATATATATATATATATATATGTGTGTGTGTGTGTGTGTGTGTGTGTATAATTTATATATATTTATATAATTTAAGAGAGGCAGGGAGAATGGGCATGCCAGAGCCTGCTGCAACTGCAAATGAACTTCAGACTCATGTGCCACTCTGTGCATCTGACTTTACGTGGGTGCTGGGGAGCCAAACACAGATCATCAGGCTTTGCAAGCAAGTGCCTTTTACTTCTGCACCATCTCTCCAGCCCTCCTTCCCCTTCTTTTAGAGATAGGTTCTCTCTTATTTTGCTGCTGTTGTATGCAAGCTTCCAGACTCTCCTGGCTCTGCCTCACATTGCTGTAGGCGCATTGGGATAATAGATGTGTGTGCCACTTTGTGTTCAGCTTTAGGTGGGTGCTGAGGAGGATCAAATTCAGGTTGGTAGGCTTGCAACAAACAGCTTTAACCACTGAGCCATCTCTCCAGTCCTGATTTCCTTAGTTTTTATCTAATGTCCTTTTACTGGTCCAGAATCGTTTCCAGGATGCCATATTCACTTAGTCACGTGTCCGTAAGCTCCTCCTGGCTGTGGTAGTTTCCAAGACCCTACTGTTTTTGACACCTACGTTGTCTTTGAAGAGTCCTGGGTCAGGTACGTATAGAACGGCCCTAAGCTTGGATTCACTGATGTTTCCCACAACTTTGCCAGGATTATGTGCTTTGAGAAGGACGTGCTAGAGGTCAAGTGCCATATTCATCACTCCACATCAAGGACACTGTGTCAGCCACTCTTCTTGTTGCTGTGACCAAGAAACAGCTTGAGGACAGGTTTATAGGGACCGTTCAAAGAAACACAGTCCACCACACCAGGGTTGGCACTGGAGCAGGACTGTGAGGCCTCTGGTCACACTGCATTTTAGTCAGGAAACAGAAACAGGAAGTGGAGCCAGAATATAAAAGCCTCAGTGACACCTCCTTCCGTGGGGCTCCACTTCCTAAACGGTCCACAAACTACCAAGACAGCTCACCCGCTGGGGACCAAGGGCTCCAACGCGTGAGTGCATAGGAGGCATTTCACATTCAACCCCCAGCAGGCACATGCTGTCGGTATAGCCTTCTGCTCGTGATGTTGACCTTGAGCACCTGGCAGAGGTAGCTCGTTAGTGTTCTCCACTGGGGAGTCAACTTTGTCCTGTTTCCTGTACTGTATCCTTTGGAAGAAGTCAATCTGTATGGCCTCCACTTAAACAGAAGGGATTGTGCCCTGCCTCTGGGTGCGATATCCAGGCAGGTTATTCGGTGTTTGCCTACACGAGAGCTCCATCAAGTCTCCTCCATTCGTTTACTGGGCCGATTGTTACTTGTATCAGCATACACACGGGAAACTTCTTTTCTACTTTAGGCTGCAGTCCAATACCCTCCCATTCTGCCGCTTGGTTGGCTGCACTGTTGACAGTTGTGCGCTCCCTCTGTTTGGTGCTGTGCTGCTTGACAGGCGGCCATCCCTGTGGTTTCACTGGGCACTCCCTTACTTTCTGGAACTATAGGATGCTCCAGGCTTATGTTCTGTGCATTGTTCCCTGGTCCTTTATAAGAGAATGGAAGAAGCCAGTGTGTGAGCACTAGGTGAGAGCCTCACTTTAGGGATGCCATTGCTCTAGACCTCTTCCCAGAAGCCCAGGCAACACTGGTCTCAAGGATTTCCCACTTCATAGATCACAGATTGCTTTTACTGCTTGAGGAGCAACTCAGGGTTCCATCGCTTGATTTTTATTCAGATATCGAAAACTATACTTCTATATGACATCACATTGTTACTTCATGAAAATTAAGAGAAATGAGGGCAGAGAGATGGCTTAGTGCTTAAGGTGCTTGCTGGCAAAGCCAAGGGACTCAGGCTCGATTCCCCAGGACCCACGTAAGCACCTCCACAAAGTGGTACATGTGTCTGGAGTTCATTCGCAGTAGCTAGGGGTTCTGGCGTGCCCATTCTCTCTCTCTCTCCCTGCCTTTGCCTCTCAACCTCTCTCTCCCCTCTCATAAATAAATATTGTTAAAAGAGCAATAATATTAAATTAGAATAAGTAAAAGTCACTAAATATATCTAATTTGTGGGAAATTCATTCCACAGAGTCATTATTTTTTCTCATTTTTCTCTGGCCCACTCACTGATAAGAACCAATCCCCGGATCAGTATTTCTCAGTCCACCAGAAAGGAAAGAACTCTTGCAGTGGAAGAGAATCTTCTAGAATATTGTGGATGCACCACGAGCAAGGCTGAGCAGTGGGTTGGATTCAGCTCCTTGTACCCACCCCTCCATTCTCTCTTCCTCCACATCCCTCCCTTCCAAGCCAGTCTTGTGCACTACATACAGACTGCCACATAAAGTGAAGTCAGGACCCGGCAGAGGACAGAGACACTTTACAGCCTCATTTCAACCCAACTGAGCTAGACTGCAAAGACTATGGGGTCTCAGGGGGAACCAATTTTGATTTCGTTGATCTGCAAGGGTTTCATAATGATGGGGGTAGTGAAGCGGGCCTTTCAGGAAAAGTAAGATGTCCGGTGGGAAGAGGAAACAACCCTCTGAGCCCAAGGCTCTCGCACAGGCACAGGCATGTGAGAAAGAAAGTAGTCAAACCATCACAATAGAACTGCTCTATGACCAGCAATCCCACCACTGGGCATCTACTCATCACAGTAGAACTGCTCTATGACCAGAAATCCCACCACTGGGCATCTACTCATCACAGTAGAACTGCTCTATGACCAGAAATCCCACCACTGGGCATCTACTCATCACAGTAGAACTGCTCTATGACCAGAAATCCCACCACTGGGCATCTACTCATCACAGTAGAACTGCTCTATGACCAGAAATCCCACCACTGGGCATCTACTCATCACAGTAGAACTGCTCTATGACCAGAAATCCCACCACTGGGCATCTACTCATCACAGTAGAACTGCTCTATGACCAGAAATCCCACCACTGGGCATCTACTCATCACAGTAGAACTGCTCTATGACCAGAAATCCCACCACTGGGCATCTACTCATCACAGTAGAACTGCTCTATGACCAGAAATCCCACCACTGAGCATCTACTCATCACAATAGAACTGCTCTATGACCAGAAATCCCACCACTGGGCATCTACTCATCACAATAGAACTGCTCTATGACCAGCAAACCCACCACTGGGCATCTACTCATCACAGTAGAACTGCTCTATGACCAGAAATCCCACCACTGGGCATCTACTCAAAGGAAGAAATCAACAGCAAACCCACCACTGGGCATCTACTCATCACAGTAGAACTGCTCTATGACCAGAAATCCCACCACTGGGCATCTACTCAAAGGAAGAAATCAACACATCTAAGAGATATAGCACTCCTCTGTTTACTGCAGCCCTAGTCACATTAGCCAGGAAATGGAAAGACAGTGTGTATTTACATACATGCACAATGAACTAAAAGCAATGAAATCTTGTCATTTGCAACAGGGATAGAACTAGAAATCATTGCTAAGTGAAATAAACAAGGTACACAGAGAGAGAGACAAGTACCGCATGATCTCACTCGAATGTGGAATCTAAAAGTAAAGTTTATCCCAGAGAAGAGTAGAATAGTGATGACCAAAGGTTTGGGAGAGTGGCAGGGAGGGAGGGATGCGGATGGATTAATAAATGGAACTTAGTCATACTTAGATAGTAGTAAGAAGTTCTGATGTGCCATTGCATGAGAAGGTAGCCACAGACAACAATAAGGTGCCATATATTTTTAAAAGCTAGATTTGGAAGGTTTGCACCAAAATGAAATGAGGAATAGGTATGTTGAATTGGAACCATACCCTCTCACCTTGGCAATGAGGAATAAGTATCTTGAATTGGAACTGTGCCTTCTCACCTTGGCAATGAGGAATAGGTATGTTGCATTGGAACTGTGCCCTCTTGCCTTGGCAATGAGGAATAAGTATCTTGAATTGGAACTGTGCCTTCTCACATTGGCAACAAGGAATAGGTATGTTGAATTGAACCGTGCCCTCTGGCCTTATCAATGAGAACAGGCATGTTGAATTGGAACTGTGCCCTCTCAGAACCTAGGTATTAGCCTCCTGGTCTTCTAACAAAGCTATAGCCCAAAGCCGGGCGTGGTGGCGCACACTTTTAATCCTAGCACTCGGGAGGCAGAGGTAGGATGATCACTGTGAGTTTGAGTTTAGCCTAAGACTACAGAGTAAATTCCAGACCAGTCTGGGCTAGAGCAAGACCTTACCTCAAAAAATAACAATGACAACAACAACAACAACAAAATCTGCAGCCCAAATGTCAGCCAGGGCTATAGTTATCTACAGAAATGAATAGAATTCCCTTCCAAGGTCACTCCCCTGCTTGTTGAGAGGCCATAATTCTCTTGCTGCCCTCAGTTTTTTCCTGTGTAACATCTCCATTGGAACATCTTCATCTGAGGCATCTCAAAGCAAGAAGAGTGTGTGTGTGTGTGTGTGTGTGTGTGTGTTTCTGTGGGGGGGGGGAGTCATACTCTTATACTTAGTCTTGTAAGTAGCAATTTATTACTCTTGTTATATTCTTTTCACTAGAAGTAAGTACATGTCGAGCTGTCTCTTAAAGGATTATACAAGGCCATGAACACCAGGAAGTAGGCTTTTAATAAATGCTGAATGAGTGACCGCGTACAATCTTTGGGATTTCATGAGCTGCAAGTCAAACCTTCTACTAATTATCTACAACAAATGCTAAGAGCTTTTGTTACACAGTCAACTCTACCAGCCCACCTAAATGCTTATTTTTCTTAATGTATTTGTCTTAGTGTAGAATACCACTGTTAACTAACCACGAGAATGCATTAAGATGATTACACTTGAACTTTACTCTGTGAGTTGGCTATTGACTCACTTCTGCAATCATGACTGCAATAACTGTCAGCAAATATTTGATTCTCTGGGTTTTAGATGTTTTTTTTTTTGGTTTTTGTTTTTTTTTTGAGGTAGAGTCTCTCTCGAGCCCAGGCTGACCTGGAATTCACTATATAGTCTCAGGCCAGCCTTGAACTTACAGTGATCCTCCTACCTCTGCCTCCCCGGTGCTGGGATTAAAGGTGTGCGCCACCATGCATGGCTGAATTTTAGATTTTAAGCATATGCTACTGGTAGGCACCAGGGATACTGTCGAGGCAAAAGGCAAACCTGATCCTAACTTGGCTTTGCCTGCAGGGGATCTTGACCTACATCTGAAATCCCAGTGCAAGGAGATCAAAACACAGAGCTGTTTACTCAAAAAGACAGTCATTCAGTAGACAGGCTAGATGGTCCGCATCTGCATGGAAGATAAGTTACATGGGGTCCATCAGAGCTGGGCAACACTTCAAGCTATAGTATAAGCAGGAGAATATTCCCATCCTTGTCTGCTCTCACCTCCCACCTGTCCGCTGTCAGCCTCAGCTCCTGGTAGGGTCAGGTCCCTGCAGCCATTTGCCAACATCACTTTCATTTTGCATGTGTGTGGTTAGATAAGAGGATCTGTAACCCCTGATGCATCTTTCGTATTATGGATCCTACTTATGCCTCCAGATTTAGGCCATATGCTCAAAATCTGTTCTTTTTCAGAAGGTAGCAAGACCAGAGGAGATAAACTATCCCTCGCACTTCAGCCAAGCCACAGCTAAAACCACAGAGGAACTGGGGAGACAAGCAAAAGTGCTGCTCCAGGGCTGGAGAGATGGCTTAGCAGTTAAGCGCTTGCCTGTGAAGCCTAAGGACCCCGGTTCAAGGCTCGATTCCCCAGGACCCACGTTATCCAGATGCACAAGGGGGACACACACGTCTGGAGTTCGTTTGCAGTGGCTGGAAGCCCTGGCGCACCCCATTCTCTCTCTCTCTCTCTCTCCCTCTTTCTCTGTCTGTCACTCTCAAATAAATAAATAAATAAATAAATAAAGCGCTGCTCCCATGGTGAACCTGATAATCAGCACCAGGGCGAATGAGACAGACACTGAGGAATCTCAACACCTACCAAAGGATCCAGAGGCTCCTAAGAGCTCGTCACTGAGTAAACTTAAAACTCATCCACCACAGCTCAGGATATTTTGTGGAAGAGGGACTGAAAAGATTGTAGGCGCCACAGGTTGAGACATCATGCCCAGAGGCATTCCCTCCCCGTCCCCCCCCCCAAAAAAAAAACTGACTGTTGCTCCCACAACGCATAACCCACAGCTCTGTGGAGAATACCTGCAACCCCACTGAGGAGGGTCCTCAGTGCAATGGGGGCAGGGACAGGGGAAAAGAGGGTACCAACGCATGAGGTATCCATATGAAATATGTTGTTAATAATAATAATTTTAAAAGCATTTACAGAAAATAAATAAATAAAAATAAGTTAGTTCCACATGAACCTTTGCAGTGGAGGTCACTGGCTGATAGTAACAAAGTGTGGGTGAGCACAGAGGTAACTATCCTGGTTATAGTATCCAAACCTCTGTTATTCTCCATTCCCAGAATGACGGTTGGAGAACCCTTACTGTACCCTTCATTTCTCTGGGTCTGTTCAGCACAGGCCTACTGGTGTGAGGTGGGGTGGGGAGAACAACACTTCAGCTTTATCTAGAAGCAGGGCATTCAAACTTGCTCACAAGCCAGTGTGTTTACTGTCCAACTGACATTGAATTTTTTTCCATGGCTCTTGGTCTAATTCTACTCCAGTGGTGACTATTATACCTTCTGTGAAGCACCCAAGCCACTTCTGCTGCCTTTCCCGTTTCCCGATAAGCACTGTGACTATTTTCTTCAAGTGTCACCACTCCTCCCATGTCCACTGTCTCTATCCCCTCCAGGCACTGCTATGCCCACAAGGCCCCACTGACTTTGCCAGACTCTATGCTGCTTCCCTGGTAATGTCCTGAATATTACAGTGCCACCTCTCAGATGAGATCTGTCTTCCAGAGACTAATGCCTATTCCTTCAGCCACTATGGAATTCTCCAGACACTGTCATCTCTGCAGTTGCTCTTGCTGACACCAGCACTGATGCTCTGGGATCCTGAAGCCACTTGGATGTGGACATTGTTGAGTCTCGGGACTATTACTGTGGTCTGTTCCTTCCTATGGAGCTCTTCTCTGTAAACACAAAAATGCACTGCAATTGCAATGAAAGACAATAGTTGAAAATGAAAACCAATAGTTGGCAATGTAAAATTAATGTGAGAAATACAAGAGCTCTCAAATGTTTTGAAAATAAAAGCAAGGGTCTGAAGACAATTTGAGTGGAAGAAGGGGATCACATGAGATAGAGAAACCTCAAAGCATGGCTTCCTGGAAGATGATGGAGCTTTCGCTTTAATTGTGGGTGGCCAGTTGTCCCTCTGCATTCTACACTGCGAAGAGAAGTAGTACTGTATTATGAAGGAGAGTACTGGAGTAGTGACCTGGAAATTGAGACTCTAATCCAATTGAGTTCACTTACTCTGTACCTCTTGCGTGAATCACTTCCGTTTCCTCATCTGGGAAAGAACATTGGACCAGATGAGTGTTAGACAGTTCTTTCAACCTTGTGATTCCATCCATTACATACAGGAAATTGAAAACATTTACAGTCCATAGCCACTCATGGTCTTCCTCCAATATTCCCACAGCCCTGTCACAGATGTTTGGTGACCTTACAAAAGAAGCAGGAGGCCTCAGACATACCTTCCTAGAGAAAAATATACATTTCCAAAGCCAAGTTTTCCTGACCTTCACTACAGGAATGTGTTTACTATGACTGTATTGAAGCATCCACGTTGTCATTAACAGGAAAATACCTATAGAAACCATGCAAATCTGAACACCACTACAAACTATAAGACTTATTACAAAATGATGTCTTTCCTTATAAGATTAAGCAGTTTTTTCTTTCATAACTCTTACTATACTTATGGTCTTTCTACAAGTATCTTTCCTACACTTTTGTTATATGTAAGAAAATTAAGGGTCTCCTTATCCTACCTTCTACAAACTTCAGAAATGATCTTAAAATAACTGCAGGGGCTGGAGAGATGGCTCAGTGGTTAAGACATTTGCCTGTGAAGACAAAGGATCCAAGTTTGACTCCCTAGTTCCCATGTAAGCCAGATGCACAAGGTGGCACATGCCTCTAGAGTTCATTTACAGTGGCTGAACGGCCTGATACATTCATATCCTCTCTCTCTCTCTCTCTCTCTCTCTCTCTCTCTCTCCCTCTTTGTCCCTTTCTCTCAAATAAATAAAATATAATAAAAAATTAAGATTTAAAAAATAACTGTATAATTCCTATTTCATAGAGGATTGGAAATCTCTTTTGCTCTTAAGAATGCTCTTATTTTTAGCTGGAGGGATGGCTTAGTGGTTAAGGTACTTGCCTGCAAGCCAAAGGAATCAGGTTCAATTCCCCAGGTCCCACACAAGCCACACAAGCTGGTACATGCACCTGGAGTTCATTTGCAGCGGCTAGAGGCCCTGGTGTGCCCAGTTTTTTCTCTTCCTCCCTGCCTCTTTCTCTCTCTTTCAAATAAATAAAAATTTTTTTAGTGGGGAGGTTGAGGGTCTAACTCTAGCCCAGGCTGACCTGGAATTCACTATGTCTCAGGGTGGCCTCAAACTCATGGTGCTCCTCCTACCTCTGCCTCCCGAGGGCTGGGATTAAAGGCATGCGCCACCACACCCAGCTGGTTTGGGAACTTTTTTTTTGTTTTTTCCAGGTAGGGTCTTACTCTAGCCCAGGCCAACCTGGAATTCACTATGTAGTCTCAGGGTGGCCTTGAACTCACAGCAATCCTCCTACGTCTGTCTCCCTAGTGCTGGGATTAAAGGCGTGCGCCACCACACCTGGCTGGTTTGGGAACTTTTTAAACTGCAGAGCTGTTTTGTTTGTTTGGTATGTGTACGTGTTTGTATGTGAGAGTGGGCGTGCCTGTGCCATGTGTATAGGTCAGAGGACAACTTTTAGATCAGTCCTCACCTTCTGTCTTGTTTGAGGCAGAGTTTCTCTTTGCTCACTACTCCCTTTACAAGCTTCCAGAAAATTTTCCCATCTCTGCTGCCTCCCTTCCCATTCTAGAAGCGCTGGGGTTACAGAAGCCCACCACAGCTTCCAGATTTTCACTTGGGACCTGGACACCTGAACCTAGATAGTCAAAGCTTCACAGAAAGTCACTGGTGGTGATTTGAATCCGATGTCCCCCATAAACTCATGTGTTCCGAATGCTTGGTTCCCAGTTGGTGGCAATTTGGGATATAGAGTCTTGCTGGAAGAGGGGCATTACTGGGGGCACACAGTGTTATATCCAGCTCCCCCTTGCCAGAGATTGGCACTCTTGATGATGTTTTCCACCCACTATGGCAGAGGTGATGTCTACTGTCTGCTCGTGCCATGTTTGCCTCTGCCATCATGAAGCTCTCCCTTGAAACTGTAAGCCAAAGTAAAAACTCTCTTCCCGTCAGCTGCTTTGGGTTGGGCACTTTGTGCCTGCAACAGAAGGTAATTCTGATTTGCTTTATTATCCACAGAACCATCTTCCCAGCCCTGGAGAGTTTTTTGTTTGTTTGTTTGTTTTTGAGGGAGGGTCTCGCTCACTCTAGCCCAGGCTGACCTGGAATTTACTATGTAGTCTCAGAGTGGCCTCAAACTCACAGTGATCATCCTACCCCTGCCTCCTGAGTGCTGGGATTAATGCACCACCATGCCCAGCAGAGAGAGAAAGAATGGGCACAACAGGGCCTCCAGCTGCTGCAAAGGAACTCCAGACGCATGCACCATCATGCGTGTTTGGTTTTACATGGGGATTAAAGAATCAAACTTGGATTGTTACGGCTTTGTAGGCAAGTGCCTTAACCACTGAGGAATCTTTCCAACACAAAAGTTTTGATATTATCTATACACCTGTGAAATCATGACCTATAATCAAGAAAATAACTATCACCCCCAGAAAGCTTGCTCCCACCCCTTTGGAAGTTTTGTTACTGAAGACCAGTGACACAATATAAACATTAGCTTTTTCAAGACTCTTTTCTAGAATTTTGCAGGGAGGTCCAGCTCTGAGTAATTATTGAAGATTTACCTATGTTGTTGAGTTTATGACTCATTCAATGCTGAGTGGTATGCCATTGTGTGAATATACTGAAAATATTTTTCATCCACCTGGGTTGTTTCCAATTTAGATCTATTGCAAATAACGTTTTGATTATTTATGTTCAGTCTGTATGGATGTATGCTTTGTTTTCACTCCAGCTCAGGCTGACCTGGAATTCACTATGGAGTCTCAGGGTGGCCTCAAACTCATGGCGATCCTCCTACCTCTGCCTTCCAAGTGCTGGGATTAAAGGCGTGCACCACCACACCCAGCTTAGAAATAGTCAGACTCTTTTCTACAATGTTTGTATCATTTTATGTTCGTAACGTACAGTATATGAAAATTCCAGTTGTTTGACAACCATATCCACATTGTGTACAGGCCTTATACTTTGTTGTTTTTTTTTGTTTGTTTGTTTGTTTGTTTTTTTGAGGCAGGGTCTCACTCTAGCTCAGGCTGACCTGGAATTCACTATGTAGTCTCAGGGTGGCCTCGAACTCACGGTGACCCTCCTAAAGGCATGCACCACCACGCCTGGCTCAGGCCTTATACTTTTAGCCATTCTAGAGGTTAATGTAGGCAGGGGTGCTTCATTCCACTTCTAATTTACATTGCCTTAATGAATAAGGGTAATTCTGGGCATCTTTCCAAGTACCTACTTTGTCATCTATAACTTTAGATTTACCCAGTCTTCTGCTCATCTTAAAAACACATGGAGGGCTGGAAAGATGTCTCAGCAGTTAAAGCACTTGCCTGTGAAGCCAAAGTATCCAGGTTCGATTCCCCAGGACCCACATAAGCCAGATCCGCAAGGTGGCACATGCATCTGGGGTTCATTTGCAACGGCTGGAGGCCCTGGCACACCCATTCCATCTTTCTCTCTCTCAAATAAATAATTTTTTTAAAAAAAAACTAATTTAGGGATGGAAAGATTGCCTAGTGGTTAAGGTGCTTGCCTAATGAGCCAGGTTCGATTCCCCAGTACCCATGTAAGCCAGATGAAGTGACACATGCATCTAGAGTTCATTTGCAGTGGCTGAAGGCCCTGCTGCTCCCAGTCTCTGTGTGTGTGTCTGTCCCCCCCCCCTCTTATTTCTATTTCTCTCTCTGTTTGCAAATAAATAAATTATATTTTAAAAAAAAACATGATTTTTCCCTGCCTCCCACCCTCTCTCTCTCTCTCTGTCTTCCTTTCTCTCTCTCTCTCTGTCTCTCAAATAAATAAATAAAAATAAAGTACTAGAATAAAGGGGGCTGGAGAGATGACTTAGTGGTTAAGGCACTTGCCTGTGAAGACTGAGGACCTAGGTTTGATTCCCCAGTACCCACTTAAGACAGATACACAAAGTGATGCATGTGTCTGGAGTTCATTTCCAGTGGCTAGAGGCCCTGGCATGTCCATTTATTCTCTCTCTGTGTCTCACCATCCCTCTTTCTTTGTCTTAAATAAATAAACACAAATAAAATATTTGAAAAAGAACATATGGTTTGCCTTCTTACTGAGATGTAAACAGTCTTTGTATGTTCTAGTTAGAAGTCCTTTGACAAACAAGCGTTTTGCTTCTCCAAGTCTGTGGTTTGCCTCTTAATTTTCGTAAGTGTTTTGAAAGCAGAAGTGTGCTCAATATTGATGGACTGTTATTTATTATGTTTTTATTTTATAGTTTATGCTTTCTGTGACACATTTAAAAAAAACAAAACTGCAGCCGGGAGTGGTGGCATCCACCTTTAATCCCAGCACTCAGGGAGCTGAGGTAGGAAAATCGCTGTGAGTTTGAGGCCAGCCTAAGACCATAGTGAATTTCAGGTCAGCCTGGGCTAGAGAGAGACCTTACCTCAAATAACCAAATATAGATTGCACACATCTGTAATCCCAGAATTTGGGAGAATGAGGCAGGAGTATCATGAGCTCAAGGCCAGCCTGGGCTACATGACACCTTGGTTCAAAAAAAAAAAAAAAAGCTTTGCCATACTTGAGATTGTTAATATATTTCTCTGGTTTTTATTCTAGGAGCTCTGTAATTTCAGTTCTCACATTTAATCTACAATCCATTTTGAGTTAATTTTTATTTTTATTTATTATTATTACTATTATTTTGGTTTTTCAAGATAGGGTCTCACTCTAGCCCAGGCTAACCTGGAATTCACTATGTAGTCTCAGGGTGGCCTCAAACTTGTGGCGATCCTCCTACCTCTCCCTCCCGAGTGCTGGGATTAAAGGAGTGCGCCACCACACCCAGCTTGAGTTAATTTTCGTGTATGATGTGAGGAAAGAATCAGAGTCCCTTTCTTTGGCAATGTCATCCATGTTCTTCCAGCTTCACTTGTTGGTGCAATTATCTCCTAGTTCCATTGAATTGCTCTGGAACATTGATTGAAAATCCACCAATATTATCATGTATGTGCAGGTCCAACTCTGCTCTCTATTCTGTTCCCTCCCTCCTTGTCCATTTTCACCATAACACCAAGTTGTGTGCTGATTGCTGCAGCTCCCGTACTAAGCCTTGAAGTCAGGCAATGGAAGTTCTCACACTTGGTTTTCCTTGACTAAAGTCCTGGCTGCATTAGGTCATCTGCATTTCCATTTAAACTTGCCAAGCAGTTTGGCAGTTTCCACAGACAAAAGAGTTTGTGAGTCTCTGGATGTAAACAGGAATGATTCCTTGAAAATATGGACTTTGTTGGGTTTGGACGTGGTGGTAGAGTGTTTCGCTAGCATGCTTGAATCCCTGGGCTCAACTCCCAGCAATGTCAAAAAAAATATATTTTTTGTTACTTTTCTTATCCATAAACATAGCTCTATACATTTCTTTTAGCAAGGTCTTGTAGCTTTCAATATCTATGTCTTTCATATCTTTGGCCAAATTTATTCCTAAGTATATTACACTTTTTGCTACTGAATCTTGTTTTCAAAATTTTAATTTCCAAGTGTTCCTTGCTAGCTTTAGAGGAGCAAAACTATCTGTTAATATATTGATTCTGCATTCTGCAACTTCTGCCAACTCATTTATTAGTTCTAACAGATTTTTTAAGACAGCCATAGTATTTTTATGCAAAAAAGACACCAGTACATCTTCTTTCCTCATCTGGCTACTTTTTATTTCCTGTTTTATTGTACTGACTGGAAACTTGCAATATATGTGCATATAATATATTGAATACATAGCCGGGCGTAATGGCACACACCTTTAATCCCAGCACTTGGGAGGCACAGGGAGGAGGATTGCTGTGAGTTTAGGCCACCCTGAGACTACACAGTGAATTCCAGGTCACCCTGGGCTAGAGCGAGACCCTACCTCAAAAAACCAAAAAAAAAAAAAATATATATATATATATATATATATACATATATATACATATATATATATACACAATATTTTGAATACAAATTTTTTGTTTCTTTGTTGATTTTTGAGACAGGGTCTCATGTACCCTAGGCTGGCTTCAAACTCCTAATCCTCCTACCCTAAAGACAGTTTTTAATATTTATTTATTTATTTGAGAGGGGGAGAGATTAAGAGGGGGAGAGAGAGAGAGAGAGAATGGGTAGACCAGGGCCTCCTGACACTGCAAACAAACTCCAGATGCATGCATCCCTTTGTGCATCTGGCTTTATGTGGTTCCTGGGGACTTGAACCCAGGTCATCAGGCTTTGCAAGTAAGCACCTTTAACTGCTGAGCCATCTCTTCAGTCCTAAAGACAGATTTATAAAGAGTCATATTAATGACACCCAAACCCAGATTTGGCTGACATGTAGGATTTTGTTGAATTTAGTTAGATAATTTTTGGACTTTTACTTCATTTTCAAGCCCTTTCCTTTCCCAGTGTGCACATAGTCATCAAATGTTCAGATTTTGAACTACTGCTATGCTAAGTGTCAAGGAGACAAGAACACAAGCCCATGTCCTGGCTCTGACCAAGGTTTACCTCCTACTACAACAGTTTAAGGCCAACAGTTCAAAGCACAGACTTGGATTTGAATCTGATCTTCTCCTTGCGTGATTTTGGAAGAAGTAACTTTTCTTTTTTTGAGAGAGAGAGGGGTTCCTGTATCCCAGGTGGGCCTCAAACTCTAGACCTCCACCTCCCCAAGTGTTAAGATTACAGGCATGCGCACCACACCAGGTTTATGCAGCACTGGGGACTGAACCAGGCTTCATGCACACTAGGCAATCACACTACCCAAATGAGCCCCATCCCCAGCTCTATGCACTTTTCTTCGTCTATAAATGAGGTATTTGCTTACTTATTTATTTTCAAGTTAGGGTCTTACTCTAGCTCAGGCTTACCTGGAATTCACTCTGTAGTCCCAGGTTGGCCTCGAACTCACAATGATCCTCCTACCTCTGCCCCCTGAGTGCTGGGATTAAAGATGTGCGCCACCACCCTGGGCTAAAATGAGGTATTTACACCTAACTCAAACTATGCTATGAAGATTCAATGGATGAATGCCTTTAAAGTCCTTAGAACGGGATTTGGCACACAGTAAAACAAACAAAAACAGCAACAACAACAAAAAACTTCAGTAAATACTATTTACTACTGTAGGGCATGACTGGCACTTTACCTCATAAGTCCACAAATGGCTGGAGGTAGTGGTATCCAGACATTAAGTAGGTAACTTGCTGCCGGCCTTACTCTGCCGTTGCTATATAACTGAGCAAACTGCATCAACAGGAGCAATGCTTGTGAAACCTCTGGCACACTGCTCGGAGCCCAGCAGTTAACTAACATTCTCTGGAAAGCAATCTGGCCAGTATGTGTACATGAACTATCATTCATCATTGGGACCAGTAGTAGTCAGACACTTTCCATACGCTCTTTTGCGCATGCTAACCCAGGGAGGCGGGCCCTACTCGGCCATGTTTGATGGCAAACAAGATAATTTTCTCTAGTGTCCATAGAGGGAGGTGACCTGGTGGCTTGGAAGCCGACCTTTAACCAAACTCGCCTCGCAGTGCGATCTTTGTCACGCCAGCTGGATACTCTGGAAATGGTGCCAGGAGAGGCGGGAGTTGGCCAAGACGTCTTCTAGGTCGCCCCATGGATCCCGGATGCAGGCCAGCCTCGGCCTAGACGGTCACCGCTCGGCTCTCAGAGCGCCGCCTGGGCCGGCCGAAGAAGCCCACAAAGGCTGCCTGGGGGCGGGGCGGTGTGGAGGGCGGGGCGTGAACCGTCTGGGGGCGGGGCTTTAGGGGCGGGGCTTGGGAGGCTGGTCAAACGCAGTCTCCAGGCAACGCGCACGAGTGAGGTGGGGGCGAATTACGTCACTGAGGTGCGACCCGGGCGCCCACCGAGCCGCCGTCGCCTGGCGGGGTTGGACCGCGGGCTGAGGCGGCGCCGCCGGCGTCTGGAGCGCGATGCCTTGAACCTGGGGTGAGCGCAGCGCGGTCCTGTCGCCGGGTCCCTCGGTGGCTGCTTCGCGACCCTGGAGCTGGGAGTAGAAGCACCCGGCCGGCGTCGGCTGGAAGGCGGGCTTCCGCGGAGCTAGGCCCGGCCTCGCCGTGCAGGCTCCCGGGCTGCGGGCGCGCCGCTGGCGGCACAGGCGGCTCCGTGGACGCCGGTCCCCGACGGGGCGGCTTGCAGAGGCTGGGTGGTGGTGGCCTGCGCCGCTTTGGGGGGATGCTTCTGAGGAGCCAGGAGCGAGGTTGAACGACTCTTGGAACCCAGACCTGTTGTTTGAATCTTGCCGCCGACGTAGGCATTCTGTGCCCGGATTTAGCCGTGGGCGGAGCGGGCAGGTGCGCCGAGCACGGGCCGCGGCCGAGCGGGAGCAGCGGTGGCCCCGCCGGCCGCGACCCGCCCGGGGAGGAAACCCTCGGCGGCCGCGAACTCCTGCTTCTCTAACCCATCCTGGGCTGCTTACGCTTCCCCAGCCAGGGCTTCGCTACCTCGAGACCCCAAGAGCAAACAGAAAGGAAAACGTTTCCTTGCTTGTCGTAGTTGTAGGCAAAAGAAAGCCGCCTTTGTTACTTAGCTCGTCACGAAGTGTGCCGTTTGTCCCCAGCCTCCTCCTTAAATAAATGGCAGTGCACTTTGATATTCTTGCCCTGTCCCCTTTTCACGGTGCCCAGCGTGTCATTTCTTTCCTCTGACGTATATACAAAGCTTTAGGAAGACTTTCAGGCGCTTATGATTCTTGCATTCTAGTACAGTTCCCTGATTGCGTTCTCTTGCCTGGAGCGTGAGCTGACCCTGACAGTGGTCCTGAACTAGTCGTTTGTGTATTTAAGTTATTCTTAGAGAAGTGATGCTGTCTGAATTCAGAACCCAGAAATAGCGTAGATGTTTTTCTCCTCATGCTGGCTGGCTTCAGTTTCTAAACATTTGCCTGTTTGTTTGTTTGTTTTAATACGTTAATTCTTTGTCATTTGGCATAAGTGAACTTTATATTTGATTCCTTTTGGTTTTCTCTAAATAGGGAACTCTCCCTGTCCTTTTCCTAAAAATGCAGAAAAGGTCCAAAGAGAATCCCACAAGTGTCATGTATTTTTCTAAGTAAATGTATTTAGTAAGTGCACCGGTGGGTGCTATTAGAAATCCATTCTATCGTTTTGAGAATATGCTTGTTTTAATTTCTCCTGATTAAAGTCGTTGGTCACAGAATGGACATTCCAAATTCTATAGTTACTGTGATTGGCCCTGTTTCCCTTTCCTTTTATATATTTTATTTATTTTTATTTATTTAGAAGGGCAGAGAGAGAGAATGGGTGTTCCAGGGTGTCTAGCCACTGCAAATGAACTTCAGACACGTGCTACTCTGTGCGTCTGGGGAATGGAACCTAAGTCCTTAGGCTTTGCAGACAAGCACCTTAAGAGCTAAAGCATCTCTCCGGGCCCTCCCTCTCTTAATATTGTGTTAATTCCTGTTTTACAGTAACAGCTGATGCCTGCTTACAGATGTCGTCTGACTAAATAATTAATATGTCAGTGGGATCTTTAGAGACCTATATGTAGAATTTAATATTTGTTTCAAAAACTAAGGATGCTACAAAATTTAACAGATTTCAGAGGTATTTTGTAAATACCACACTACTTGTAAGCCAGCCATTTTGTTAAACTTTTGGACCTTTCAATTTTCCTGTAATTTGTTGATGAATGGATTATGGTTTAAATATTTAGGAAGTTCATCGTGTGTGTGTGTGAGAGAGAGAGAGAGAATGAATTGCTGTGATGTGATTGTTATATTTTATAAGGAATTTTTTTAACTACAGAAATTCATTTGTTAGGGAAAAAAAAGTGATCAACTTTATGCACCACCCACTAGAGAATGTGGCATTTTTGGAATCTTTGGTATTCTTGTAAGTTTCAAAATAATAGTTCTTTATTTAAAGAATCCTTGAAATATTTTTGGAAGCATATTTCCTTCTTGCTAGAAAGGACTGTGTTATAGGTGGCATGGTAGTTTGAGAGCTGCCAGTTCTTTGAGAAACCTGACTACAGACTTGTCTTTTACTGAATTTTATGACTCTGTTCCACAAATTATGTTCCTATGCAATACGCTGTTCAATGATTTCAAGGGAGTTGTCTTACTAACACCAAAATGTCAGAGCTGGGCTGGAGAGACGGCTTAGTGGTTAAGGTGCTTGGCCTGCCTGCAAAGCCTAAGGACTCATGTTCAACTCTCCAGGTCCCATGCCACACAGTGACACAAGTGTGCAAGGTTGCACATGTGCACAAGAGAACACACACATCTGGAGTCTGACTGCAGCGGCTGGAGGCCCTGAAATGTCAACACTCTCTCTCTCTCTCTTTCTCTCTTTTTCTGTTACTCTCACATTAAAAAAAAAAAAAGAGCCAGGCAAGGTGGAACATGCCTTTGATTCCAGCACTTGGGAGGCAGAGGTAGGAGGATTGCTGTGAATTCAAAGCCACCCTGAGACTACAAGAGTGAATTCCAGGTCAGCCTGGGCTACAGTGGGACCCTACCTCAAAAAACCAAAAAAAAAAAAAAAAAATGTCAACAGTATTTACTGCATTCATTCGGAAAACGTTATGCAACTGCGCACACACACAGCTAAATAACCTGAAGTAGCGCATGGAAGGGCCTCGCAGGTGACTTCATGGACTGGTCATGTGCTGTTTAAAGAGGTACACTGTCACCAAAGAGAGACACCGACAAAGCTGGTCACTAATGGATGGCTTTGACAGATTGGTTTGTGAATATGTACTCTTGGCTATGGTTTTATATTACATATAAATAATGATCCTATTTTTATACTAGTTATGAAATGTTAATATTTATTAATATTTTGTTTGTTGTTTTCAAACTCAACCATAAATTCAGTGTCCTTCCTCCTAAACCAGATTGAGAACCACTTTGTAGGCCTTTGGTAAGTCTCTAAGCATTGTTGGAATTTAATCCAAGGAGTCATTGATGAGGCTTTCCGGACACGCTGTGAAGTTACAGGAAAACAATGTGCTGCCTCACAGAATAAGCCCTAGCATTCACACTTAGGGCGGCAGCCAAACAATGGGAAACTTTTAAAATTATTTATTTATTTGAGAGGAAGAGAGAGAGGGAAAGAGGCGTAGATAGATGGATAGAAAGAAAGAATGAGAGAGAGAGAGAGACAGAGAAAGAGAGAATGGGCACACTAGGGGCTCTAGCCCCTGCAAACGAACTCCAGATGCATGCATCACCATGTGCATCTAGCGTATGTGGGGAATTGAACCTGCGTTCTTAGGCTTTGCAGGCAAGCGCTTTCAGCCTGAGAAACATTTTCTAATTCAAGAAAAACCACTAAGGTTTGCTTGCTGTCTTCCTTTCCTTACCTTTCCCCTCTCTCCTTTCTTTCTTTGAGACAGGGTTTCATGTATCGTAAGCTGGCCTCAAACCTATGGAGTTTGGAGTTGAGGACGACCTTGAACTTCTGTTCCTCCTCCTCCTACCTCCTTATTGATGGGATTACAAGTATTCACCACTGTACTCAGTTTATACAACTGTGGAGATTAAACACAGAGCCTCATACATGCTAGACAAGCACTCTGCCAACTGAGCCACATCCCTGCTCTGAAGTTGCCTATTTTAGATACAGTTGTGGTGAGCACTGTAGTGAAGGACACTCGGCTCTGAATTCCTCCGACACTGTAGGGCAACAAAATACACAACTTTGGCTTAAGATTTTTTTTTCTTTTTGATATTTTGAGGTAGGTTCTCTCTCTATCCCAGGCTGACCTGGGATTCACTATGTATTCTCAAGGTGGCCTCAGGCTCACAGCAATATTCCTGCCTTGGCCTCCCAAGTGCTGGGATTAAAGACATGCACCACCACACCTGGCCTTTGGTTTAAGAATTTATATATATGTATATATACATGTATGTATGTATGTTTGGGAGGAGAGAAAGGGGGGGAAGGAGGGAGAGAATGCACGAGGGTCTCTTGCAGCTACAAACAGACTGCATACGCATGGACCACTTTGTGCGTCTGTCTTTATGTGGATACTGGGGAATTGAATCCCAGCTGGCGGGCTTTGCAAGCAAGTGTCTTTCCATCTCCTCATCCCAAGAATTACTTTTTAAGTACTTTAAAAAGTAGCAGAAACAGGAAGTACACTTGAAGGCTGGGGAGATGGCTCAGTGCATAAAGTGCTTGCTGTGCAAGCAAGAAAACCTGAGTTTGAATCCCTAGAACCCAAGCGTCTGCAATGCGCATGTTCCTATGGCAAGATAGGAAGTGGAGATAGGAGAAGCCCTGGAAACTCGTGGGCCAGCTAGCCTGGCATGCTCAGCCACAAACAAGAAGAGACCCTGTGTCAAGACAGAAGGTGAGATCAGATGCCCTAAGGTTGTCCTCTGACCATGACATGCTTGCCATGGCGCGTGCGCGTTCACACACACACACACACACACACACACACACACACACAAAGATTTTTATCAAGTAAAACACGTACTGGAGCTTTCCTTAGTCTTCCCGGAAGTGGGAGGTGAAACAACTGTGTGAAAGGTGCCCACTTTATACTTGGGCAAGGAAGGCATTCTACTTTCAGCAGGCAGAGCCTTGCTAATCTGTACTTCCTGGCCAGTCTGTTCTGTGGATGTAACGTAAATCTGACTTCCTCTTCCATGGGACAGCTCCTCAAATATTTGAACAAGCCAGTTGTGTCCTTTCATGTTATCAGCAAGTTGCGCATGTCCACAGGAAATCAGGTCGTTTCTTTTTCTAGACCCAGAACGCCTCATGAGTATGTTTTACTTCATTAAATGTATGGCTGCTTTGAGCCAGGTGTGTGTGGTCAAGCCATTGCATAACACAGTGGGACTAGGAGTTTCCTTGCTATGGACATCTGGTTCTAGCAAGAATTTAGGGGCTGGAGAGATGGCTCAGCAGTTAAAAGTGCTTGCTTGCAAAGCCTGACAACCCGGGTTCTATTCCCTAGTACCCATGTGGAGCCAGAGTGGCACATGCATCTGGAATTCATTTGTAGTGGCAGGAAGCCCTGGCGTGCCTCCATTTTCATTCTCTTAAATAAATGAATAAATAAAAATATTTTTAAGTGTTTACTATTACTTAAGCATTTTTTATATCCTTTTTATACTTGTTACTTATTTTGTTCAAAAACCACACACCTCAGGACTGGGGAAATGTCCTGGTGGGTAAAGTGCTTGCTGCGCAAGCATGAGGGCCTGAGAATGGATCCCCAGAACCCACATAAAAGCTTGGTGTGTCAGTGGATGTTTATAATCCCAGCTCAGGGGAGGTGAAGACAGGAGACTCCGTCAGGCTCACTGGTTAGTCTAGCTGAATCAGTGAGCTGTGGGTTCAGTAAGAGACCTTGCTTCAAAGAATAAAGTGCAGAGCACTTGAGTACGACACCCAGTGTCAGCCTGTGGCCTCCATACATGTGCCCACACACATACAAATATGCATGCACACACTCACCACACACATGCACAAACAAAAGCAGACTTTGTATTTGAGCTGCTTTTAAGGACATCTTAACCTAGGTGTTTTTGTGCCATTGGCTTTTCAGAACATTAACTTTGCTGTATTGAGTGTATTTCAGTAAGTCCCTGTTTAGCCTTCCTTTAGTGGATATGGTTCATTCATCCACAAAATAGGAGTATAACATCAGCCTCTTAGGATTTTGTGAGCAATGCATGCAAAGTATTTATTTCAGTCTAACATGTAGCAAGCAGTCAGGAAATGTTCTTAGGAAAATACAGTCGAGAGAGAGAGAGTGTGTATGTGTGTATGTGTCTTGGTGGCTTTGGTCTTGGTAGAGTTATAGGAATTAGAGGTCCACCACTGTTCCATTTGAACAAATCCACCTTAGAGTCACACAAGTGTACCTTCCTCACCCTCCCTTAACGATTGGTAGTTTGGGGTTTTGTTTTCATTTTTATTTTTTTGTTGAAGAATGACTATATTGCTATGCTATATGATATGTTAAAGTAACGTTTACATTATTTTTGACAGAAACTATGTGAAGCAACACCTTGAACTGTAAAAGACATCATTTCATCATGGGACAGCAACTTTCAGATCAGACACAATTGGTTATTAGCAAGTTACCAGAAAAAGTAGCAAAACACATCACATTGGTTCGAGAAAGTGGCTCCCTAACTTATGAAGAATTTCTTGGAAGAGTAGCTGAACTTAACGATGTGTAAGGCTCACTCTTTCTTACTTGATCTGTCCTTTTTGTGTTTTCCCTCATTTGTCATGGCTTTTAAGAAGTAACCAGAGGTATTAATGGCAGGAGCTCATACTTTTATCAGAAGTTAGCAAATTTTGCATTGAGTATCTATTATGAGAAGACTTTCTGTGTAGCTGTGTTAAAATATGTAATGGGAACAGAAGAGATGGGAGGCAGGTAAAATGAAATTTGAAACACAGACCACAGGTATATTGAAACAATTCTATCATATAAAACAGCCCAACAATTACGTACGAGGAGACTGGATAGTTCGCTGTGTGGGGAGCACTTAAAGTGGTGCAGAACAGAAGGGGTATGCTGATTAGCCACTGGGCACGGGAGGATCGTGCAAAGCAGCACCAGCCCTAGAAGGTCCTGCACATCCGCTGGTTCTGCCGGGGTGTGTGTACACCCTCTGTGGTTGTTCACAGAGCCATCATGTTGCTAGACAAATTCACTAGTAAATCCTTTTCTTCACTCAAGAATAAGATATTTTACTTAATAATATTTTCTAATAAACTGACACCTTTAAATCTCTATGTAAACACTTGTGAATTTCTGTCTAAGATTATATTTTTTCCACCTTGAACTTAATCTTTTCTCAAAAATTTACTCTTTAAGCCGGGCGTGGTGGCGCACGCCTTTAATCCCAGCTCTTGGGAGGCAGAGGTAGGAGGATCACCATGAGTTCGAGGCTACCCTGAGACTACGTAGTGAATTCCAGGTCAGCCTGGGCTAGAGTGAGACCCTACCTCAAAAACACCAAAAAAAAAAAAAAAAAAAATTTACTCTTTATCATGTCAGTCTTTGTCCTTAAATGCTCTCATATACCAGTCTGCTTTTTAAATACTACCACTTAGTTTTTTCTCTAGTGACAAATGGGCACATGTCACCTCTTAAATCTCCCTCTAGTAACATCTACTTCTGCCTTCTTTATGCTGTGTCAATCTTCTGTCCCTTGGGAGTATAGTTAAAACTTCTGTAGAGGCTGGAGAAATGGCTTGGCTGTTAAGATGCTTGCCTGCGAAGCCTAAGGACTCATGTTCAACTCTCCAGGTCCCACATAAGCCAGTGACGCAAGCGTGCAATGTCACACATGTGCACAAGGGGTCACACACATCTGGAGTTTGATTGCAGTGGCTGGAGGCCCTGGCATGCCAATTCTGTCCCACCCTGTCTCTCCTTCTCCCCCCGCCATACAAAAAGGGCCAGTCTGTTGGACTTGCCTCAAAAAAAAGAAAAAGAAAAGAAAACTTATGTAGGATAAAGGTTCTTTCTTTTGTCTTTTCAGTGTAACCAACATTCACTGAGCATACATTTTAACTGAGGTCTAAATTGATTAAGTATTAAATAACACTTCCCGCTCTTTTTGGTTCTGAAGCTCCTTCCTTAACCTGTATTACTTCTTTAACCCCCAAAAGACAAGTAAAATCACCATGAAGCCCAGGACCACTTAGTATACATATTTGTAATAATGTCACTATTAATAGCTTATAGAGAGACATATGAACTTGGTCCCTAGGCTTTATGACAGCTGTGTTGGAAAAGGGACATAGGTGTCAATCTGAAACACACTAGGTAAGATAATGCTCTTGTTAGGGACATGGTTGGAGTCACTCTTCCAAGCCAGTCATGAAGAATAAAGAGAGTCTGAATAGTGGTTCTCAAGATTACTTTGTGAGAAAGGGACAGCAGAGCTATGTTTAATTTGTCAAATCATTTCTTTATTCAGCCAAGTTCCAAATTAAGAATCAAACCTTTTCAAAAAGATATGTTAATGTGGTTACTTAAACAGGCCTCAACCAAGAGCAAACTATTTTCATATAGCTACTTACACAGATCTGAGATAATAATCAAAATGTGAATGAGTGAAATTAGCAAACTTTTGCTTAAAGTGCTATTTTTTTCTTTTTCTTTTTTCTTTTCTTTTTTTTTTTTTTTTTTTTTTTTTTTTTTACTTTATTGTTGCGTTTGTTTTGAAGCAAGGTCTCTTATAGCCTGGGTTTCATCAAACTCCAAGGATGACCTTGAACTCCTGATCTCCTGCCTCCACCTCCCAAATGCTGTACTTACAAGTATGTGTGTCATTGTGTCCATTTTTGGACTGGTTTTTACTAAATGTCTTTGTTAGACACTGAAAGACAGTTGAAATATAATAATGTCAAAAAGAAACATAAATACTCTACCTAGCTATTGTAGCTTAAATCCTTGGGAATAAGTTGTATGTTTGTGTTCAGAACTTTCTGTCTTGGTGTTGCAAGAGTCTATACTGTCTTTGTATGTTTCTTTGTAGTGCCTTCTCTGTTTGAAAATGTTTCGAGTCTGGGTTTATAGCTCCGTTACTTTTCATGACTTGGCATAAAAGTTACAAATGTGCTTGCTTTATTTCAGAACTGCTAAGGTGGCTGCTGGCCAGGAAAAACATCTTCTCTTTGAGGTACAACCTGGGTCGGATTCCTCTGCCTTTTGGAAAGTGGTTGTACGGGTGGTCTGTACCAAGGTGAGATTGACAGGGTCTTCCACTTCAGAGTTTACAGTTTTGGTGGTCAGAACCACATTTAGTAGTATGATACACTATAATAATTAATTAATAATTTGGTAGTCTTGTAAAGAGCAGTATTTTCCCCTTTTTCTTGAAAGTATGGGATTATGAAAAGTGAAAGTGAAAGCACAGAATGCACTCCACAGGGCAGAGTGGACTCCAGCAAATGTGCTTCAGAGCTAATGCGTAGCTTTGACTCAGTTTTCATGCTGAGTCTCACTGATGGCCTAATTGCTGTAAAGCAGAGATTCCTGTGATCCAAGGAAGTAGTAGTCAGATATCCTTATCTTCTGTCTTTGTGGGGCTTTAGCTGACTGTGAGCCCTTGGCTGATACCTTGTTTATCTCTAAGATGATATCTTAAAAAATAGAGCTAGCTGGTTGTGGTGGCACATGCCTTTAATCACAGCAGAGATAGGAGGATTGCTGAGAGTTTGAGGCCTCTCTGAGACTGCATAGTGAATTCCAGGCCAGCCTGGGCTAAAGCAAGACCTTACCTCGAAAAACCAAAAAAAAAAAAAAATAGAGTTCAAGAAATCACCTCTTTTTTTAAATTTATTATTATTATTTATTTATTTGAGAGAGAGAAAGAGGAGAGAGAGAGAAAGAGGAAAGAGAGAGAGAGAGACGGAGAATGGGCGCACCAGGGCCTCCAGCTACTGCAAACGAACTCCAGATGCATGTGCCCCTTGCCCTGGCTTAGAAGATGTTTTCCTTTGAATCAGAGACTCTTTACCCTAATAATAGGTCACATGTCCATGGTTGGTTGTCACTTTTACCTCTGCTAAGTTCATTTCCAGTTTATTAAGGCAAAAATGTGAACACAGTTATACCAGGCATTGAGAATGCAGCACATAATAAATGAGGTAAATACCACATTCTCAAGGAAACTGTTTACAGTTGTTCAGTCCCCTTTCTCTTCTATCCAGGAAACCATTGAGTCTCTAATAATCTTCATACCTCCACACTCCTCCTAGGTCCATTTTATGCTGATGGGAGATATCTCACATACAGCTCCGATAGGCTCACTGCCCTGCTTAAATCTCTTCAGTAAGTCCTCACTGCCTGCAGACTCTTCTCTACTCACGAATGTGATATTCATGGCTTTCTGCAATATCTCCAAACTGTTCTTTTATTTAATAGTCCCTTTTAAATTCTTCATTCCTACCAGTCTTAACTACTTTAAGATGTTACTTTACCACCTCAGACCTTCTGCTTATTGAGTTCTCTCAAGTAGAATGTTCATTTCTTCTGTGATTTTAGTTGCCATCTGCTGCAGGTCACGGAAAGCTCCTTTTAAGATAGTTGAAATGAAAACAGTATTTGTTTTCTCACATCAGCAAATCTTGATATAGACTGGCTCCAGAACTGGGTAAAGGCCGAGCCGATCTCCTAAACCCATTGCTCTGTTTTCAGTTACATCTCCTTCATACCCATGCACTGGAGGAGTGTGTTTACCACGTTAGGTTATATCTGACTAACCGACATTGAGTCCTGAGGCATTTCAAGAATGAAGAATGCCAACGTGAAGCCAGGCTTGCCAGCAGCAAAAGTGGAAATGGTACTTGGGTGATCAGCTAGTTGTTTCTTCCACATCTTTTGTTTCTTTTTGTTCCTTTTTGAAACCTGGTATCTGTAAAAGTCCATCTCAAATACCATATCATCCATAAAACCTTCCCACACAAGATCTCTCTCACCTCTTCTGAACTCCAACAGCCTTCTCTCTATATTTCATAGTTAATATCCAACATTTAGAATAAAATTCTTTATTTAGGTTTCTAGCTTCCTGGTAGGTAGTAAGCTTCTGAGGACAGAAATGATCCTTCTATCCCCTGCTGCTAAAATCCCATGCTTTGCATCTGGTAACTCAGCTCTTGTTGAGTGACCAAAAATATTTTGAAAAAATACTCTTTGGGCTAGAGAGATAGCTTAGCAGTTAAGGCTCTTGCCTGCAAAACCTAAGGACCCAGATTTGATTCCCAAGTATCCACGTAAGCCAGATGCACAAGGTGGCACATGCATCTGGAGTTTGTTTGGAGTGGCAAGAGGCCTTGGCACACCTATATTCTCTGTCTCTCTGCCTCTTTATTTCTCTCTCTTTAATAAATAGATAAAACTATATATTTTAAAAATGCTGTCATTTTGCATGATTGGGAAAGGTTAAAGCTTTCCTTATGTTTTGAGCAGCTATACTACCTAAACTATATTCACTCTCCATCTTTATTTCATAAAATAACTCAAATTACATTGAAGAGTCCTCTCTAAATTTTAGAAAACAATCGAAATACAAAATGTATCAAGTTTCTGATTCTCTAGTTTCCAGGTATTCCTTTTTGAACAAAAAAGGTAATGTTTTATTTTAGTAAATTCTTTTTTTGTCCCAGTAGCTTTAACTATGTTACTATGTATTAAAATTTAATATTTTCCTTAAAACAAGATTCTGTGTAGAAAAGGTATAAAAGACAAAGGCAACTAGATATTTCTTTTGTGTGATTTTTTTTCTTGATGTTAAATGTACCAAATAATTTTTATTTGCATTCCTTAGTGTCGTGTGTGTGTGTGTGTGTGTGTGTGTGTGTGTGTATGTATGCAAAGGATCTTTGAGAAATCAGGATTTGCATTGGAAAGAGTTAAGTCTACCATGGAAAGCTAATAGGAAACTGAAAGTGTCATGTTTCCTATTTTTACTCAAGTCAGGGTTCAGTTCCCCAGTACCCATGTACAACCAGATGCACAAAGTGGTACATGCATCTGGAACTTGTTTGCAATGGCTGGAGGCCCTGACATACTCATTCCCTCTGCCTGCCTCTCTTCCTTCTCTCTCTCTCTCTTTCTGCTTGCATCTAAGCAAATAAACAATTAAAAAATACTGTACTAAGGTTTAATTCAGTTCTCCCATTATTTCTTCTGTACTATACAGTTCCAAAGGCACATTGGCCCATTTTCCTCGGCTCTGAAAGCACATTCTGTAAGGACCTATACATTCTCTGTCATGCTTAATTCTATTTGTTTGTTATTGTTCCATGTACAATCTGTTTATTACAAAGAACATTGTATATTTGTATTTCCACATAGCTCTTACCTTCCCAGAATTTAATCCATTTTCTGATTATCAGAGATGGAGATGATTTTATCATTTCATAATATGGAATCTGATTCATTTTTGACTTGCAGTATTTTTTTTTTTACTGCTTTCTTAAATAGTGCTAGAGAGATATCTTAGTCAGTAAAGCGTTTTCTATACAAGCATGAGGACTTGAATTTGCGCTCCAGAAGTCATATAAAAAAGCCAGGTGCGTATATACAGTCATGGTTGTTATAGCTTCTTTGATACCTTGACATTTTTATCACTATGAACAATCCTTTTTTATTTGTGGTAATACTTCTTGCCTTGAAGTTTTTGTTGTCTGATGGCATGTCAAGTTAATCTTCGTTTTCATCCTTTATTTTTAGTTTATGTTTTTATAATTAAAGTGCATTTTTTTGTTGAAAAAAAAAAGCCAGGTGGAGGTGGAGGTGGAGACAGGTGGGTCCCTGGGACTCACTGGCCAGCCAGTCTAACCTACTTGGTGAACTCCTGGTCAGTGAGAGGCCCTGAAATTCACCTAACTTGATAACTGAACAGGATAGTGCCTAATCAGTTCTTTACAATTACTTTGAGTATCAAATGAAAAAAAAAATGGGTAAGTGCTTTGAACTTCACAACTGAGGGGATGTGTATATTCATTTATTCTGACTCTTGTCTCTTAAAGTTCTGTTTCCTAGGATGTTTGACTGAATGTTTTATGTGTCACCAAACCCCTCCTTTTTTCCATTTGTACTTTTAGATTAACAAAAGCACTGGCATTGTGGAAGCATCACGGATCATGAACTTATACCAGTTTATTCAGCTGTATAAAGACATCACAAGTCAAGCATCAGGAGTGTTGGCTCAGAGTGCCACCTCTGAGGAACCTGATGACACCTCATCCTCTGTCACATCTTGTCAGGCTAGTCTGTGGATGGGCAGGTATTCAATCCATAATTACTGCGTTTGCTTGTCTTTCAGTCTGCAGAGCCCTGAGACTTCAGCAGTGTGTTTGCTAGTGCTCTTGGTGACACTTTGCATCCTTTTGTCTCAGTTGGTGTTATAGCCAGGATGCAATTCAGGGTTATTCTGTCCTTCCATTCATTTTACAGTGCCAGATGTACATGGCTCATACCAGGCAATATTCCACTCTGTCTCTTGCATGTGATGGCAGAGGAGATATAAAGCCTCCCCTTAATGGGTATTTGCGTTCTTAAGTAATGAAAGTGCTTAAGGATTTAGGTTCAAGAGTGTGGCAGCCTGGTGTGTAGACCTGCATTGGAAGTGCTAATTGCACCTTCCATGCCAGGGCAGATTATGTGTTAAATCTGATGGATGGTCGGATTTGCCATTCTTTTTATTATTAGTAGTATTGGGTTTTCAAGGTAGGGTCTCACTTGGCCATTCATTTATATATATATATATACTTTTTTTTTGGTGTTGTTGTTGTTGTTGTTTATTTATTTATTTGAGAGCGACAGACAGAGAAAGAGGCAAAGAGAGAGAATGGGCATGCCAGGGCCTCCAGCCACTGCAAATGAACTCCAGACGCATGTGCCCCTTGTGCATCTGGCTAATGAGGTTCCTGGGGAATCGAGCCTTGAACTGGGGTCCTTGGGCTTCACAGGCAAGCACTTAACTGCTAAGCCATCTCTCCAGCCCCATCACTTGGCCATTCTTTAATAAGCTATATTTCAGGTTGTCATTTGTTGCTTTGGTTTATAGTGCCTTTGTCTCCTGTCATTTGTGGGAGCAGAGTCTCACTCAGCCCCAGGCTGGCCTGGAACCCTTTACAGACCAGAAATCTCAGTCTCCCAGTTGACAGGATTAAGGATATGGGGCAACACACATCCTTAGGGACTTTCACTTTGTTGCATGATCTGTTTATTTTAATACCCACTCTTACATAAATGCTCTGTACTGGTTTTGCTTGGGGAAAAAAAAAAAAAAAGAATGTGGCAGGTTTGAGAAAATGCCTAATTGAAGGATTCAGAGTTTAAATACTGGCCCCAGGCCTTGGTAGTCCATTCAGGAATGCACAAGTAGTTAACACACATGTGCATGCTGCATGCCAGAAGGAAATGAAGATACCAGAGTTTTCTGTGACGTGCTGTTTACTCAGTCCTCGTACATTGTTGTGTCTGAGCTTCCTCATCCTTCTCGGTTATGCTTTTGGCACGTGAAAGCTCCCACCTCTTGCCATTTGTAAATACCTCATTGGAAAAAGACTTAGGTGGCTCCAGACATCCTGTCTTATTGTCATATTGGGTAGATCACAAAAGTATGTAGTAACAGTGTCCTTTATTCTAAGAATGTGTTAAACAAGAATTTCTCTGTTATTGCTTTATTTACAGTTGCATTTTCTAGTCTATTCTTAACTAACTGATGTCCAAATACTTTGTTGTCACTAAATTGTGTTTTTATTTGTAACTTCCTGTTTATCTTTTTAGTTTTCAAGGTTTGGTCTGTGTGTTACCAATATGCAAAATGAATTTTAGAACACTGTTTAGGCTTGGCTCTGCTTTTTCCTTTCTTTTCTTTTCCTTTCCTGTCCTGTCCTGTCCTTTGTAAAGTCACTTCCTCAGGAACAGGGGTGTTACTTTCTGCTTTTTTTTCTCTTCCCTCCTCAGAGTGCTAATCTTTTTTGAGTGTTCTGATAGCTGAGAGGGGTTTTTACCCTTGTACTTAAGCCGTGTGGTAGTAAATGAAAATTGAGCAACCCTTCCTTCTTTTTGCAGTCATCTGAATGAAGGCGCCAGAGTGTTTAGCCCTTCCTGTGCCAGCGAGACTGGGAAATTCAATACTCCATTGGTTAATTAGGCCTGCTTCTTGCCTTTGAATGTGTTTTGGCTTCTAGTGATACCCTGGTACACTAGCTGATAGAATAAGACTTCCTAGGGAGAAATGATCATAGAAGGAGGACTTTTATGTAGTCCTGCTTCATATCTGATGCATAATTTTATTAGTAGTTTATATTTGCTGAGGATTTGCAGGATACTAGAATGCATTAAATTCTAACAATAGTCCCACAGGAGTAGTTAGTAGCTCTTGTAGATGAAGAAAGGTTTAGACTAGGGCTGGAGAGATGGTTTAGCGGTTAAGATGCATGCCTGCGAAGCCTAAGAACCCCAGTTCAATTCTCCAGGTCCCACGTAAGCCAGATGCATCTGGAGTTCATTTGCAGTGGCTAGAGGCCCTGGCTTGCCCATTCTCCCTCTCTCCCTCTTTCTGTCTCAAATAAATAAATAAATGAAAGGTTTAGACTAATAAATCCCTTGATTAGAAATTAATCTAGCAGAAACTCCTATTTTGACTGCTTCAGTGTTATGTTACTCAGACTTTAAATTTTTCAGTAGTTTGGAAGAGGAGCCAGAGATTCTGTCAAGCTCTGAGATAGTAGCAAGTCTACTAACCACATTGTGTCAAGGTATACTTGCAAGTTGGACTACCACTAACCCCCACAGCTGTGTGACACTTATTGCCTCAGAGGAGTTTTTCCTTGTGCCTGTACCCCTAAGTCATCTAAGCCTGGCTCTCCAGAGGCAGCACAGCACAACACAGACTCTAGAAACAAGGTCCTATATTCAAATCCTAACACTGCACTTTCCTTGGTTTCTTCGTCTTTTAAAAGAGGTTGAGATTAAGAGTATCTGCCCCAGAGGATGTGGAGAAAGTTTATTAGAGGCACTTAGATGCTGACAGAGCTATGTATGTCTGTATAGGTATGTTTATGCGCACATTCCATTCATCTAGGTTTTTGTCTGATTTCACCATTTAAGTTTAGTGGATGCTCTCTCTTCTGCATTTATCTATTACCACATCCTAATTATCAGTCTCTTGTAGTGCTTCCTAAACAAGGCCTTGGTTTTCTTTCAAGTACTTTTGTTTGTTTTGTTTTGTTTTTCAAGGTAGGATCTCACCCTAGTCCAGGCTGACCTGGAATTCCCTATATAGTCTCAGGGTGGCCTCGAACTCATGGCGATCCTCCTACCACTGCCTCCCTAGTGCTGGGATTAAAGGTGTGCACCACCGCGCCCAGGTCAAGTACATTTTTTGAATAGGTCCTAACTGTTTTTCCTCTGTTCAGTATCCCTGTTCCTGGACTTCCAGTTGACCTTAAAGTACTGTTTCTGTGGTAATTGACCTTACCTTGATTAGATATTGATTCTAGTTTGCTTATCAGAATAAGATGAAAGTTACTGTCTTGGCATTCAAGAAACAGATTTTCTTTGCTTATATTTAATCTGTCTTTGCACTTAGTTTAACCCCTGTAGCACCATGCCAAGCTTCATATACACACACATTTTGTTTCCAACCTCTGTGACTTTGCTTATGCACTTAGAATGCTTTCTATCAAAATTTATTATTCCTCTCTTATCTTTCCAACGAGTGCTTTATTGGGCCCATGCTTCACATAATATGCATCTGCATTTATCTAGGTCATTTCATGGAAACCAGCAGATTTTAAAGTGCTACTGCAGTGTCTCACATTCAGCACTCTAAGTACATACGGAATGAAAACAACATCACACTTAGCTTCTGTACATAAGAAGAATGGCTGTCTTTCATTCAGTTTTTGAATAATTACCAAAGGTCATACATGCTTCATAAAGAACGCCTTAAGGTAGCAGGAAAGCACAACGAATAAAAATAAAATAAAAATTGCTTCAAGAAACATGTATTGAGAATCTAAGACAAAAAGGCTGTCTTCCAAAACCTAACTGTGTGGCAAGAACAACATGGGACAGACACATGCGACGTTTATGTCGTCTAAGGCAAATAGTGATTCTGAGAGCAGATGGAGCAAATATGCTGAGTTGAGCTGCTGAGGGTGGAGTTCGCTCAACGCAGAAAGGCATTCCAGGAAAGGAAAACACTGTGCAGCGGCGCCTGGCTCATTTGGGCATGCTCTGGAGTGTGGCTAGAGTGGAAGGTTCCCTGAGCCTCTTATCCCCAAGAAGATGAAAGTATTCCCTGGGGACACAGCCTCATTCTAACCCTAAAGACCTAGCTGCTCTCACTTCTAGGCAGTCAGCTTTGTGTCCATATGTGACTAGATTATGCAGTGGCTGAATTCATGTATG
This sequence comes from Dipus sagitta, assembly GCA_036346955.1. Lineage (NCBI taxonomy): Eukaryota > Metazoa > Chordata > Mammalia > Rodentia > Dipodidae > Dipus > Dipus sagitta. Next base: position 149,250,790 of record CM070772.1, on the reverse strand, counting down.
TTAAGTTCAATGTAAGTAAATAAAATGGGCTGAGTTATTTCAGAAAGACCTAAATATGTTCGATCTTTGTCCAGATTTTCTTTGCCAGCACAGCATTTAACTTGTATCCTATTTTTCTTTATGAAATGTATCCTTGTTCATACTTCTTCCCTAGTATATTTGCCATGTCTGAAAGATTAATTTTAGCCTGCTAACTTTACACATAAGTCATCTTGGGCTTCAGACTGGGTGTTTAGTAATGCTTCTAAGGCAATGAAAACAAATTGAAAATGCATGGGCAGAGACTGTTGATGTTGCAGCTCAGCGTTCACATTGCAGGGTGAAGCAGCTGACCGATGAGGAGGAATGCTGTATCTGCATGGACGGGCGAGCTGACCTCATCCTGCCTTGTGCTCACAGCTTTTGTCAGAAGTGCATTGATAAGTGGTAAGTCATCTGCTGTCTCCCGGATAGGCAGAGGTGAATGAGCCAGTGTATACAATAAACCTTGCAAATACAGAAAGGCTAAAGTAAAATATGAGAGGTTTCTATTCATTGCTGCTTTGAATTTTGTGACATGTCTCCTACCACCTCAAACATTTTCTATACCTAAAGTTTATGAAATGCGGGGATGTAACTTGGTTTTGATGCTTTCGTGTGGAGAGAGATGTGTGCCTGATTTGAGTCTAGAATCAAATGTTTCTTCTTCCTTGTGTTTTCTCATTTCTACATTTATCATCTCATATATTTAGACTAAATCTTTAATTACTGAATCTGGAGGAGACATTAAAGGTCAGCTTGGTTTTTTTGGTTGTTTGTTTTGGTTTTTTTTTTTTTTTTTTTTTTGAGGTAGGGTCTCACTCTAGCTCAGGCTGACCTGGATCACTATGGAGTCTCAGGCTGGCCTCAAACTCTAGGCCATCCTCCTACCTCTGCCTCTACCTCCTGAGTGCTGTGATTAAAGGTGTGTGCCACCACGCCTGACAAAGCTCATATTCTTAAAAATGGGGTATTTAGGAGAATTTATAATTGGCATACAATAAGCTACATATATCTAAAGTTTAATTTGCTATTTTTTGACCTATGTACACACCATGCAGACCATCATCACAGTCAAGACAAATAAGATGAGACAAGAACAAATGTATCACTCCCCAGTAATCTCACACACCACTGGAAAGCCTCCTTCCTCTCCTGGCTCTCAGGCTCTTTTCTAGGATTTTATAACTAGAATCGTACAGGATATACTCCTCTCTAGCTTCTCATTGAGTGTCACTTTGAAATTTATCCATGTTGTGGGCACAGATTAATTACAAATAAGAGCTTCCATATACATTTATGGATTAACGTTTTGTTTTGTTTTTCAGTCAGGGTCCTATTCTAGCTGACGTGACTAAAACTTACTCTATAGTCCAAGCTGGCCTTGAACTTAGGGCAGTTCTCCTACCTCAGCCTCCCAAGTGCTAGGACTAAAGGCATGAGCCATATACCCCGTGAATGACTTTTTTAAAAAAATTTATTTGCAAGAGAAAGAGAGAGAAAATGGGTGTGCCAAGGCCTCTAGCCACTGCAGATGAACTCCAGACACATGGGCTACCTTGTGCATCTGGCTTATGTAGGTTCTGGGGAATCAAATCTGGGTCCTTTGGCTTTGTAGACAAGTGCCTTAACCGCTAAGCCATCTCTCCAACCCAATGAATGGCTGTTTTTTTAATGGATGTGTATTTGGGGTTTTCTTGAGTAGATACCTAGAAGTAGAGTGGCTAGATCACATGATAGCTGGTATTTCTAACTTTAGGAGAGATTGTTAGCTCTTTCCCAAAGCAGTCTTAGGTTTTGCTTTGGTTTAGTTTGGTTGTTTTGTTTTGTGTTTTGTTATGTTTTGCTGAGACAGGGTCTTGCATTGTAGCCCAGACTGTCCTCAGTTTGGACCTGTGGTGGTTGTCCTGCATCAGCCTCCCAAATGCTGGGATTACAGGTGTGTGCCACCATGGCTAGCTCGGTCATCACCAACACTGCATGATGGTTCCAGTTGTTCCACGTCTCTCACAACACTTGGTCTGATCAACTTTGCTAATTTCAGCCATTTAATAAGACATGTAGTATCTCATTATGGTTCTAATTTACATGTCCCTGTTGACAGATGACATTGAACAACTTTCTACATGCTAATTACCATCCATATGTCTTCTTAGATGAAGTCTATTCAAATCTTTGCCTATTTCTTTGTTAAGGTTTTTGCACTATTAGATCCACAGATTTAATCTGCACATATTTTCTCCCACTCTGTGGCTTATCTTTTCATCCTCTTAAGTATCATATGTAAACTATTTTCTTAGCATAAGATGACAAAATATATTCTCTAGAAGTTTTGGTTTTACGTTTAAGTCTGCTCCACTGTGGGTTAATTTATTGAGAGAATTTTTTCATCACTAAATTGTCCCTGAACCTGTGGGCATCAGTTGTTCAAGTGAGGCCACGCATAGGCTCTTCTGTTCCTCTGATCTAGGTCTGGTTCACTTCTGTTCCATGCTGCCTGGTTAGTGTAACTTCATGTCTCAAAGGTAGGAAATGTTAATTTTTTTCAAAGGTATTATGAGTGTTCTAGGTCATTTTAATGTGAATTTTAGAATCAATATATCAAGTTCTTTAAAAAAAAAAAGCGGGGGCTGGAGAGATGGCTTAGCAGTTAAGCGCTTGCCTGTGAAGCCTAAGGACCCCAGTTCGAGGCTCGATTCCCCAGGACCCACATTAGCCAGATGCACAAGGGGGCGCACGCGTCTGGAGTTCGTTTGCAATGGCTGGAGGCCCTGGCATGCCCATTCTGCCTCTTTCTCTCTATGCCTGTTGCTCTCATATAAATAAATAAAGAATGAATAAAATATTTTTTTTACAAAAAAGCTTGCAAAGATTTTGATTGAGAATGTGTTTCCCAAATATATGAATTTGGGAGAGTTGGTTTCCAATCCATCCACACAATACATTTCTCTGTTTATTTAGATCTCCTTTCTTTTCTCTGAGCAGTTGTTATAGTTTTCAGTATTACATGTATTTGACAAATTTGTCCCTAGGTATTTTCATACTTTTGTGCTATTTTAAATGAGTTTTACTTCAGTTTTTTAAAAAATTACAGGTGTATATGCATGTGTGTGCATGCACAGCAGGGTCTGTAGCCTCTGCAAATGAATGCTAAATGCATGCCCCTCTTTTTACATTTGGATCTACATGGATGCTGGGGAATTGAACCTAGGTCTGCAGGCTTTGCAAGCAAGCACTTTTAATTGCTGAGCCATCTCCCTAGCCCCTTATTTCAATTTTTTTGTTTGTTTGGTTGGTTGGTTGGTTTTTCGAGATAGGATCTCACTCTAGCCCAGGCTGACCTGGAATTCGCTAGCTATTCCCAGGGTAGCCTCAAATTCACAGTGATCCTCCTACCTCTGCCTCCCGAGTGCTCGGATTAAAGGCATGCGCCACCACACGTGGCCCCCTTATTTCAATTTTTAATTGCTACATGTTTTGTATCAATCTTGTATCCTGCACTTTTATTAAGTTTATTATTTCTGTTAGCTTTCTTTTGTAGGTTCCATGGGATTTTATTAAATGTCTGAGCATTGTTTTTCCAAGGTTCTTTGTGATACAGAATTCTAGGCTAAGAGAACTTTCCATGAAGTCTGTTGCCTTCCCCCTCCCATCTTGCTTTGTTTTTCTAGGAGAACTCTGTCTCCTTTCTTCTCCTGTGAGGCAGTTGTCTTCTTTTCAATTCTGGGCTACTTGAAGGTTTTTATCTTTTTACAGCTTTTAAGCAATTTGAGTATGAGGTGCCTTTGAGTTGTTTTCATTTATTCCTCCTTGTTTCTTGTGCTTGGAGTTTATGGACTTGAAAATTTATGGTGTCACCAGTGCTGGAAATCTTTCAGCCATTATTTTCTCAAACCTTTTATGTTTCCTTATCTCCCTTCTCCTTCTGGGATCCCCATTATCATATGTTATCACCTGAATTTGTACTTCATTTTGGACAATCATTGTCTTTTCAAATTCACCAATATTTTTTGCCAGAATGTCTAACTTGCCATCAGTCTAATCCAATATAATTTTATTTACCTTACATATCTTAATTTTCATTTTTAATTAAATTTTAATAGCTTCTATGTCCTCCGTAATAGACTTGATCTTTCTTGTAGTGTTTTGAATATGTGGGATGTAGTTATGACTTTTATTATCTGGTACTTCTAATATCTATGTCAGTTCTGGTTTGTTTTGATTGGTTTCCTCCTCATTGTGGCTTATATTTTTTCTGCTGTTTTTTTGTGTACTTGGTAATTATTTTAAAAATACTTTATTTGTTATTCATTTATTTATTTGAGAGAGAGTGAACAAGAGAAAGAGGCAGAGAGACAGAGAAAACAGGCATGCCAAGGCCTTTAGCCATTGCAGACAAACTCCAGACACATGTGCTACTTTGAACATCTGGCTTTACTTGGTACTGGGGAATCAAACTCAGGTCCTTAGGCTTTGCAGGTACATGTTTTAACTACTGAGCCATCTCTCCAGCCTGGTAATTTTTTATTAAGTGTGACATTGTGAATGTTACCTGTTTGAACTGGATATTGTCATGTTACTATATGTATTCTTGAACTTTGCTCTGGAATATAATATGCTCAACCTATTTAGTGGCAGTTTGATCCTTTGGGGTCCTACTTTTATGACTTCCTAGTGGTGTTTAGTTTTGTGCTCCTTACGCCTCTCATGAGGCAAGACCTTTCAGTGCTCTACTAGGTGCTCCAAGAGAGGAACAGGCAAGACCCTGTGTCCTTTGTGAGCTTTGAGTACATCCTCCACCTCAGCCTCGTGACATTTTCTCACATGCACACCCTGATCAGTGTCCTGCTGGTATCAGGGATGGTGGCTTCTGTATCTTTAGAATTCTCCCTCCGTGTAGCTCCTTCCTGTCCCTGTGACTGGAGCTAGCTGCCTTGGCCTCAGGAGAGGCTTAGCTTCTGCACCAGGGAGTTTGCAGGACTCTTCCTAGGTTCCCCACTTTTGCTTTGGGACCTGGAAGCTCCCCCAAGGCAGCAGGCTGGCATTATAGACTCACTTTCTTTGCTGCCAACCTCTCAGGAGGGCTGTCCTTGTGGTCCCATGTCCTGTGCTTTGCACCACTATTTTAGGCATTAAAAAAAATTTTTTTTAATTTATTTGCAAGCAGAGAGAGAGAGAAGAGAGACAGACAGAGAGAGAATGGGCACGCCAGGACCTCCAGCCACTGCAAACAAACTCCAGATACATGTGCCCCTTGTGCATCTGGCTTACATGGGTCCTGGAGAATTGAACCTGGGCCCTTTGGCTTCAAAGGCAAATGCCTTAACCACTGAGCAATCTTTCCAGCCCCATTTTAGGCATTTTTGTCATGTGTTTTCATTGTTTCAAGTGGGAAGGTAACTGATGCCTGTGTGCTAGAAGCAGAAATGGACTGTTTTTACATTGTAATGTTTTATGCACTGAAAAGCATGTATTATCTTGTAAATTCTCTGGGGAACCAGAAATCAACCTCAGTAATATATGCCAACTCTAAATTTCACATTTTGTTTTTGGAGTTAGTTCCTAATTTTTTGCACAAAAGCCAAAGAGAAAGGTTGTAATTTGATTACTTTGATCCTAGATTTCACTGAGAGATGAAAAAAAAAAAACACACACACTTTTCCTTTGCATAATATATTTGTCACTCAAATTTGGTGTTTTCTTTTTTTTACATCCAACAAACTTTTTACTACATATAAGTTTAGTATAACATACATGTTATTCAACTGTTTAAATATACCTTTCAAATATTTAATAAGAAAACAGGAAAGAACAGAAGCACATTTTGTTAAAATCTACTGCAAGTTCCTGAAGGAGAACAACCACTTATGGTGAAAACAGCGACTTTTTACAATTACAGTAGACATTACTGCAGCTCCCACCCCTCTGTTCTCCCTTGCTGCTTTTCAAACTACTCCTGGATTTTGACATTCAATGCAATTCAGAATACTCGTAAGTTTGTTCAACACAACCACTCACACAAATAATACACATCAGTCCTGACTCACTGCTTAGTAACTGAGTACCACACATGATGAGGGTAATCAGTTACATTTTCATACATGCACGTTACTTATAGAAACATACATTTACATTAGTTAGAGTATTAGGAGGCAGATGCATAATATTCACATTAAAATCCAACATTTTTTTTTTTAATTCACGGCCAGCACTCAGGAGGCTGAGGTAGGAGGATTGCTGTGAGTTTGAGGCCAGCCTGAGACTAAATAGCGAATTCCAGGTCAGCCTGGGCTAGAGCAAGACCCAACCTCGAAAAACAAAAAAATACATGGAAGGAAAGATAGCTGTTAAAGAGTTCTTTTGTTTTAAACTTAGGTAAAGAAAAAAAAAATTGATCCTTCTAAAACAAAACAAAAACCCAAAATTAGAAAATAATCTAGCCTGAAAAATTTAGTTTTGTAATTGAACTAACTAATTAAAATTTGGTGTTTTCTTGAATTTCCAAAGTAATACTTGACAAAAAAAAATCTCTTTGGAAAACATAATAAGAAGTAATTGGGGGCTAGAGGAATGGCTTAGCAGTTAAGGCACTTGCATGCAAAGCCAAAGGACCCAGGTTCAATTCTCCTGGACCTACGTAAGCCAGATGCACAAGGTGGTACATGCGTCTGGAGTTCATTTGGAGTGGCTGGAGGCCCTGGTGTGCCCATTCTCTTGTCTGTCTCCTCTATCTCTCTCTGCTTACAAATAAATAAAAATAAAATATTTTTTAAAAAGAAGTAAAGAAAAATTATTCTTCTGCATATACATTTTACCTCTTAGTTTAAATGAATGCTCCATTTTATACAATTTCCGTATAAGTTTTCTTGTTTTTTAACTAAAGGATCTTTTATTATTATTATTATTATTATTATTATTAGATATGGACATATTTAGTATGTAAACAACACATGTTGGTACCATCCTTTCCTTCCTCCCTGCCCTTTTCTGAAGAGGCCTTCCTCATTGGTGATGCAGGTCAACCCCATGGGTATTGTGGGTCATGCATTATTGGGGGGGGGGGAGGCAATGTCTCTGTGCAAAATGTTCCAACTTGTGGCAATCTTTCTGCCCCATCCTCCGCAAAATTCCCTGAGCCATGCTGGGGACATTTTAAGTCTACTTGAGTGATGGGCACTTAGGAGCCTCTGGATTGCTGGTTTGGTAGGTGTTTAGTGTCCTCAGCTTCTTTCTCCATCACCCTTGTGCTGGCATCAGAGTTATTAAGAAAGCAGCACTCCTGCTCATTTCCCCAATTCCTCTGTGGTTTCAACTGGGGCCAGGGTGGAGAACACTGAGTCATTTATCTCTTCAGGCCCAGCACCCATCTGAAAAAGAGAAGCAGATTCTCCAGTGCAGAATGAAGTCAGCACCAGTTAAATGGGATAACCATTATTTTAATTCAGAGAGAATTTAAAGGGTGTAGACACTTTTATAGCCCAAGATTAGTGGGAGCTTGACAATGGAAAGCAAAATCATTATCTGGATAAGATTGTGACTTGTTTCCCAGTTCCAGATATGGTTTCCTTTCCACTGAGCAGATGTTAGCCAATCCAAGAGCAGTTGGTTACCCACCATGGCTGTGTGCCACTATTGCACTTGCGTGAGCATCATGTCAGGTTGTTTGCTATCCTTACTGGGGTAAGGTGGAATCTCATAGTTGTTTTAATTTGTATTTCCTTAATGGTTAGAGATGTTGAACATTTTCTTAAGTGTGTGCTAGCCATTTGTAATTCTTCTCTGAGAGCTCTCAATTTAGTTCTCTGCCCCACTTTTGTAGTGGGTTTTTTTTTATTGTTTAGTCTTTTGAGTTATTTGTAGATTCTTGATATTAGGCTTCTGTCAGTGGTATAGCTGGCAAAGATTTTCTCCCATTCAGTGGGTAATCTATTGGCTCTGCTTATGGTATGTTTGTGCAAAAGCTTTTTAGCTTCATAAGATCCCATTGGTTTAGTGCTTGTTTAATTTCCTGGGCTACTGGGGGTTTGTTCAGAAAGTCTTTTCCTAGTCCTATATCATGGAGAGTGCCTTCTGTTTTTTTCTTCCAGTAGTTGAAGAGTTTCAGGTCTTATATTGAGGTATTTAATCCATTCAGACTTGATTTTTGTGCATGGCGAAATGAGTGGGTCTGATTTCATCTTTTTGCATATGGTCATCCAATTTGTCCAACACCATTTGTTGAAGATGCTGTCTTTTGTGTGGTCTATATTACTGGCTCCTTTGTCAAAGATTAAGCAGCTGTAGTTAATTGACCTAAGGTCTGGGTCTTCAATTCTGTTCTATTGGTCTATGTTTCTGTTTTTATTCCAGTACCATGCTGTTTTTGTCACTATGGCTTTGTAATATAGCTTTAGATAAGGTATGGTGATACTGCTAGAGGTGGGTTTTTTTTTTTTTGTTTGTTTGTATGTTTGTATTTTGCTGTGGATATGTTTGGATATCTGGGGCCTTCTGTTATTCCATATGAATTTTGAGCTTTTTTTTCTATTTCTGTGAAGAATGATGCTGGTGTTTTTATTGGTATCACATTAAATCTGTATATTGCTTTTGGTAGATTTGCCATTTTCATAATATTGATTCTACTACTCCAGGGGCATGGGAGGAGTCTCCATCTTCACAAGTCCTCCTCTATTCCTTTCTTGTGTGTTTTATGTTTTCATTATATAGGTCTTTCACATTCTTGGTTAGTATTACTCTAATGTATTTAATTTTTTTGGTTGCTAATGAAAATGGGACAGCCTCACTGATTTCATTCTCTGTATATTTGTCCTTTGCATATAGAAAAGCTACTGACTTTTGTGCATTGATTTTGTATCTTGCCACTTTGCCGAAGGAATTTGTTACCCTAAAGGGCCTTTTATCATACCTTTAATTCTAGTTATATTGTCAGACATCATGTATATGTTACTTTGAATAGTAGTAATAATAGCCCATGGTGCTACTTGTACCCTACAGGTGCAGGATTGGAGCTGTAGAAGGGATTACATCTCTATAATGATGCAGGAGGGGGTGGGATAGAAGGAAGGCTAGGGAGAGAGAAAGAGGAGACACACTGGGCTCTGGGCTTAGGACCTCCCAGGCTGTGACTCCCAAGCCTCTGGTCCTTATCCAGATTTATCAAAGAATTTATGAAAAAGATAAAAGATGGACACTGAGAAGAGTAAAATGTGGAGGGGTTTTTAATGTAAGATAGATAGGAGAAAAGAAAAAGCATGAAAGCTCCCAAACCAAAAACTCCTCCCCTCCCAGGCAGCGGGATTGGGGGAGGAGAGGGAAAGGTCACCAACAATCTGCTCACATAGGTGGCTTAGGTCCATGTATATAAATTAGGTATCCAAGTAGAATGAGCCTCATTATCAGGTTCAATTGTGTAGGAAGGACCCTGAGTGGTTGTTGGGTGCCCTAGGAGCCTGCAGACTCAGGAAGAACCAGCCCACAGGTGCTGAGCCTGGAAACGTTACAGGAGAACCAGCAAGTTGCTGCTGCTTACAGACATCTTGGGTGAGATGAAATCAGATGGTAGTGATAGTTCTGCTAGGGCAGAGGGGCATCTACTTTTCTTTGGACTTGTCCTAGCTCATTACCTATATGAAAAAGCTATCTTTTCACTGCCCGTGGCCAAAAAAAGATTCCTAAGGCAGTGTATTCCACTTAAATACAAATAAGCGTTTAGACTTTACACTTTGACCAACTCTGCCATTAGTCCAGGGAGCTTCCTCATAGGATGCATGAGGAATGTTTATTATCAAGAAAAGGTCTCTTGATTTCAGGCAGGGATAAGAATGAATGGCGTTGCTGTGGTAGCACAACTACATATCATATCCTTCCATTGGAGACTAGCTAAGTACCTTCTGGCATGTTCACACGGCAGCGAGTGTTTAGAAAAGAATAACCACTGGCCAGGAGTGATGCAGAACGCCTTATAGTCAGTCCCCTGCAGGCTGAGGCAGGAAGATGGCTACTTCCAGGCCAGCAGAAGCAGCTACAGCAAGATACAGTTCTGTCTTAAAGAAAAAGAGAAGAAAGCAGAATCAAACAGCATGTGCTGGTCCAGAGTTGTCGACAAGACACGGACAACATCCAGATCCCTGGGATACATACACGCCTGCATCTGTTCAGAAGCTTGGGGTTTTAACCCATCGCTAGAATACGTATAAGCAACTGGCTAATTCTGGGGAAGAGCATTAAGGGTTGGAATGGGAGAAATATATTCTTCACTGTGTACTTTTGTGCTGTTTACAATTTTTAAAAGCCAAGTACACATGTTGCTTTTTAAATAAACCTTTTTTTTTTTTTTTTAAAGGAGGAATGAAAATAAGCTGTTTTTATTTTGACTTTCCTAACAGGAGTGATCGACACAGGAATTGCCCCATTTGTCGCCTACAGATGACAGGAGCAAATGAGTCGTGGGTGGTGTCAGATGCACCCACGGAAGATGACATGGCGAACTATATTTTGAACATGGCTGATGAGGCAGGCCAGCCCCACAGACCATGACTTGGTGGGAAGACTTTCATTTGATGCTGTGGGCTACGGTTACTGTAGTCATAGTGAAGGAATGGAGGGAAGTTATGGCACACACAGGAAAAACCACTCTTTCCAACCCTCTTATTTTTGCTATTTTGCAATATGTACCATTTTTAAGATAAATTTACCATGTCTTCCACTTATGGTAAACTAAAATTTGCTGTTTTAGGCCATATTGTCCTATGTATCTGTTCTAATGTGTCTTAGAACTAATTGCTCTTGAATTCTTTACTAGCAGATAATAGCAATATTTCCAGAAACTTGACAGGGCAGGAGGAATATTTGGACATCTTTTTGGTTAGGTTTAAAATAAGTTTTGAATGTTGAAATGTTGTAGCCATCTACAAAAAAAAAGAGATTTAAATGACAAAAAAAAAAAAATGTAGACTACATAACATCCAAGTGCGTGTTACTACTGCAGGTCTTTCTGCTGGAGCCTCGGGGCTGCGTGTTCTGCCCCCTGGTGGTTAATTATGCTCCTCTAACAGTGTGTGCTTGAAATGATGCAGGCACTTCAGAACTCTAACTTCAGCAGTGTGTTTTGGAACTATATATTTTTTACTTAAAAGTATTTGGGTAAGGACTTTAGACTTGATACTTTTTCTTGCTAATGGACTTCTGCTAGAAGAATCTTCTTGGCTGTTCTAGAAAGATATTTCCAAAGCTGGATAACTTAATTGGATTTTACTGCTGCTTAAACAGCTTGGATTTCCAGAAGGAAAATCTTCATCACAGGCTGCATTCTGTATTTCTGGGCCCCAGTGAGTCATTCAGTATTGGTTCAGAGTGCTTGCATTTTAAGGTAACGGCATCTCTCTGAGGCTTCAAATTCCTCATTTTTTTTTTTTAGTTTAAGAGAGAAAATCAGGTAGTTTTTGCACCATATATATGCAAAGTACCCCTGAAAATTAGAAGGTCTTTGGCTGGCTTACCGTTTCACTAGACTTCCCTCACAAGTCGCTGAGAAGAATATAGTACCAGTGGGATTATAACCTTCAGTAGCACTTCAGCTATTTTTAACATTGCAGCCTGTAATAAAACCAGGGAATGAGGTCTCCTTTAAAGGCATTTTAGCATTCCATGTAAATTTTCTGACCTATTACGGGTAAGTTGTAGATGTTACTATTTTCCTAGCTAACAGGTATATTTCCTAAGTGTAAAGGTACACAGTTTAGGTTGCCACTTACTGATGGCAGAAATTTGTGAATAGTAAAATTTTAATAAGCACACAAATGAAATGCATTTCAAGTAAAAATATCTGACTGGATCTTGTCCCCAAAATGCTGAAGACAAATCCATTGGCAGCCATGGTGGGGAGAATTAAGTTCTCACTGTTGGGGTTTGTGCAAGCAGAGTACTGAGCCTCTGCCATCAACTTGGCCATGCACTGGATGCTTTGGGGCCTTTGAGCAAGTCTTTGACTCTGGTTTGTGGTTCCTGCTTCAGAAACTGTTTGTGCTTTGCACACCATTGCAGCACTGGAACTTGGTTTCAAGTAAATTATTAGAATCTGTATGTACACAAGTGCTTGTACACACAGTACCCCACTACATAAAAATCACATTTTATTAATAAAAATTCCTTATGTAAAGTTAATATGCTATGTGGACTGTACCTAATAATGCACAGGAGATAAACAGCCTATGAGAATTTAATGAATAACAAACTTGTAAGATGGAGTTTTTAACATAAAACAACCCATTTTTGTCTGGCCCTAGGGATGTGGTTTAGTTGGTAATGTGCATGGGGCTCTGGGACTGACCCCAGTGCCACATAAACCAGGCACGCTGGCATGTACCTGCTATGCCAACGGTTAGAAGGCAGAGGCCAGACAAGAAGTTCAAGGTCATCCTCAACTACATAATGAGTCTGAGGCCAGCCTGGGCTTCATACAGCCCTGTCCGAAAATTTGATTCAAGTCACATTTGCAGATTACTGGATCTCCCCCATTGATTCTTGCCATTTCATGGCACATTATGAAATCCTTGGGATAAGTGAGCCTGCAGGGTGTTTTTCAGGTCTCAAATTTTAAATTGTCTTTTTGGATTAGACTTTCTGAGTTTAATTTAGATTGCCTAATTCTAAATTTTTTTTTTTAAATGAACAATGTAGTTTTATAGGTTTGGGGATCTTTCCAGGTACAGCCCAGAATCCTTCAAAGACCTGTAAAGGAACTAGTAAACAATGATCCCAGTGACGATGTTAGCCACACCCTTTTTCTTACAATGTGAGCTCCAACATACTAACTGATGTACTGTGAAATGTTTTTATTAGCCTTATCAAGAATATGAGCAGAGTTCTTTGTTCATTCCATTATACTGATTAAGAATTCTTTAGGTGGGAATGTTAAGTAGGTAGGTCCTACTGTCATATCTGATCATAAAGGTTGTAAATTTTAAACAAATGTACATTTTCTGTTCTGTACAGCTTTATCCTTTTAAATATGAAGTACTTAAGTGTTCTTACTATGATAGAATATGTGTGCCTTCTAGAATTGTGAAACGTTCTCATGTGCTCTAGGAATTGGTTTTAGAAGCTAAATGTTCTCACTGTGCTGACTCAGTAATAAAGGGTGGGTTCATGATGCTATGGAACTGTAGTTTCAGAAAGGGAGCTGGCTGAATATAGTGTCCATTTTACCCTTAGGGAAATTTATCCAAAGCCGGCGTGGTGGCACACGCCTTTAATCCCAGCACTCCGGGAGGCAGAGGTGGGAGGATCCCCATGAATTTGAGGCCACCCTGAAACTACATAGTGAATTCAAGGTCAGTCTAGGCTAGAGTGAGACCTTACCTTGAAAAAAAAAAAAAAAAAAAACTGATCAATTGTGCAATAAGTAAACTTCAACTAATTGAGATGTTTTCTTATGTGATTTCACAGTCTTCTATACTAAATATTTATATTCATTAGAGGATTTGTATATTGTGTTCTCTGGGGTAGTGGTATCTGTGTGCTGTTTTGAAATTCATTTCAAAGTGTACTTAATTTCCTTACATCTAAGATATATCTGTCTAATAAGGCTGCTTGGAATTCTCTTTTGGTTCAGTGATGTTTGACATGGAGAAGTTGGGTTTATTAAAAGAAAGTCTGAAGAAGTTGCATTTTTAACTGTTACGTTTGTTTGTGGTTTTGGTTTTTTGTTTTGGTTTGGTTTGGTTCGTGGCGTGGGGGTGTTTCTCAACTGAGGCTCACTTTGTCCACCCAGGAACAAGTAAAGATTAGCTGACACCCCCACTTAGGATGAGCAGCACGTGACAACACAGTCTACACAGCGACTGTAGACTCAAGATTTGTTTTCAGGACTTTTTACCCTATTTACAGTAAAAATAATGGATAAACGCTGCACCCTGGCTGTTTAGTATTTTCCTGGTGAAAGCATTTCCAAGGCTCTGAGCACCTTAGTGCTGAGAAGAGAGAAGCATGAGAGGGAGGGAGTGGCAGCCTCTGTTCCATTTGCTGGCGTGACCTCAATCATGCTCTTCCAGTCACACATTCTGTTGATAATTGTGCTGCAGCTTTACAGACTTCCTCTCAGATATCCTCTAACAAAGTTCCTTAGAGACTGAGGACACAAACATTTCCAACAAGCTGTGTTATTTGGTGGTTTGTGTTCCTTTTATTGGGTTAGTTACACCTCATCTTTCTAACAGTCACAGTTCAGGGACAGGACACTTAGGCGTATCACCTCCCTTTGTGTTTGCAAACCCAGAAGAAGAAGAGCACTGCTCACCAGCACACTGCTCAGGAGCAAGAAGGCCAGGCCGAGGGCTCGCTGTTAGCTCTGCTTGGATGCCAGAGGAAGGGAGGGAGTGCTCCAACGGGCAGGAGCTGCAGTGTGCCCACCAGCAAGAGCGCTGCTGGGGACTGTTTCAGCAGTACATCCCGAGTAACCCAGGATGCAGCTTCAACCCTGTGGTAACACCCTGAAACCGGGCCTGTCGTTCCATCTGCAAGCGCATAGGAACGTAGGCACTCACCCACCCACCCCCCAAAAAGCCAGTTAAGTATAACACTGTAATGAAAGTGCAAAGTGCTATAGAAAGCTTGCAGGACAAAGAAAAAACCAGGCAGATGTGTGCCCTGAGGATGAGCTGCTAGCAGGCAGAAACCAGAGAAGCATGGTGGAGGTTGGCCTTCTGGGTCTTCTGAACCGCAGCGTGTAGACTGGGTTTCCTGGTGGGGCCACCCATGGCTCAGGGACGGGTGACAGTTATGGTGGCTTTGGTTGTTACAGAATATTTTTATTTACATGTTTTGTGTGTGTATGGGTGCCTCTTCCCACTGCAAACAAACAACATGCTTACACCGTATTTTGTATCTGGCTTACATGGGTGACTTGGGAATTGAAACCAAGCCTGCAGGCTTTGCAAGAAAATGCCTTGAGCCACTGAGACATCTTCCCATCCCTTCAGTTACTCTTCAAACAAACTTTTAAAACATTTCTTCCAGATAGTAACTTCATTTTCAAATGATCTAGTCACAGTCCTAACAGACTGGAGTTAATAACTTTTTTAAAGTGTTTGACACAGGTAAGATGACAATGAAAACCTGTACAGTGCTTGCCAGGTTAGGGAGGCTTTTCAAAAAGAATCATTCAGATAGTGAAGCTCATAGTGAAGCTTCATAATTAGCTATGTAACCGAATGTATATTGGCTTAGTGGAAAAATGATCATAGCTCCATATGCTGAGCTGACCACTGGATAGACAGGCATGACACCGTCATAGGACGAGCTAATATGAAGTCAAATAAGCAAGTTCCAAGTAAAGAGAAAGGTCCTTCTAACTTGATACTTATCAAAAGGACTTCCTGTAGTCTGAATTTGCCCACAAACAGATAGGAAGGGCCTGGAGCAGTTCGTTGAGTACTCAACACATAATAGCAAAAGAGAAATCATTCGATGTGCATTTATTAAACACCTACTGTGTACTAGGCACTAGGAGCACAAATGACTTCAGATTGGTCTTTAAAAATGCTTTTGAACTGGCCCCTTGGGACCACTTGTAGCTTCTGAAGAAATCTTTTGTATTACGTACATGAGATATTTTGCCTTTAAATAAACTGTACCATGTTAAAGTGATCATAAAAAGTCCCACATCTGTGAGGCCTAAAGGAGTAGTGGGGAAAGGACTAGGAACAAGGAAGCCCAGTTCTGCCCCTGTTTTCACTGCTCCGGTCTGACTTCAGAAGTGATACGAGGACAGCAGTCATGCAGTGCCAGAGCCAAAGGACCTGGGGTCGTCTGGTCCTGTGCTTCTCAGGAGAGCAGGAAGGCAGTCACTTTGACAGCCCCAGAACCTCACGTTCCCCATTTCTTCCCCAATCCTGGAGTGTGCCATGAGGGGTATTCACAGAACACATCAGAAATGACGCATTAGTCATGGGTGAGGAGCACGGTGCCACAGGTGCTAACGGGTGCAGTTGGCATCCTAACTAGGAAGGAGGGAGGAGTGCTAAACAAAACAGGTTAAAAGATGAAATTTTCCAGAAGGCAGTCTTCTACTCTCAAGGTGGCCCCTTTATGAAAGGGAGCTCTGAAGTTAATCTTGTTTAAGGCAGCCAGCCAGAGGCTGAAATGACAGCGATCCATCAGCCTACGGGGCCTGCCGAGGAATACAACAGAAACCTTCACACCTGTCACTTGACTTTCGATCAGGGAAAATCCTGGCCCCGATGACTGAAGCACTGATGGTTACAAGAGAAATGTGTGGAATACGGGCACAAGTGCTAGCTTCCAGGTCCCCAAGGAGAAGTGACCGACTCTCACGCTAACAGAAGTAGACATGTTCAGTCCTGATCAGGAGTTTGAAATGTCTTCTGGGGCATCCTCCTCATAGAGGAATGCCCGAGTTCCATACCTCGGAACTGTTAGCTCCAACAGACCTGAAACTGAGCCCCAAACTGAAGGTGATTATCAAATGCTGGGTCTATTTGGTCAAGGCCGTGATCTCATCTGACTTCATGGCATCAGACAGGAAGCTGAGCTCATTGCATAAGGTCTCATATCGGAATGCCATCCGGATCTGAGCGACGTTCGTCTTTCGAATGTCATTGCCTTCCGGTCCTTCTTTGTAGTAATTCTGTCCCAGAAACTTCTGCTTCTCCTGTGAGCCAAAAGAAACACAAGTGAGACCATACACCTCCGACCTATTTCGGTGTCCAGCGTACAGACTCCTCCCCCTGAAGCAGATCCATTTAGATGTCTTCCTCCCACAGGACTCATAAAATCCCCACCCTGAGCCTCCATGTTCTTAAGGATGTGTCCTGACCAAATTATCCATTTCCTCCATATCCTGTGACTTCCCTGACCAGAAAACAGAACTGCTAAGAGCTGCTGGTGTGGAGACGATGAGGGGAAGGTGCTAAGACTTAGGAATCCCTCCTGAGAGCTGACGTGGGTGGACAGTCATGCGATTCTGAGAGGCTACGTCCCGGGAACAACTCCTGCAGAAACTTAGGTCTTTAACTGCCTCACCATCCTCAAGAACAGCACCTAAGGCAGCCTCTTCCTATTCCAGTGACATCCGCCCACCACCAGATGCCCAGCAGGCTTCCAGAGCGTGGCTCCCAATATTGGCTCCACATCTGAATCATGCAGAGAACCATACAAAAATTGCTGCTGGATACCACAGATGCATTTCATGCCTACTGTGTGCTAGGACTATCTTAGGACTGGGGGCTAGAAAAATGGAGTGAACACCTGGGCTCAAAGCTTCCATTCTAGAGGGAAATCAAAAAAATCTTAAGCAAGGCTGGAGAGATGGCTTAGCAGTTAGGGTGCTTGCCTGCAAAGCCTAAAGACCCATGTTTGACTCTTCAGATCCCACATTAGCCAGACGCACAAAGGTGAGGCAAGCGCAAGGTTGCAAATGCCCAGTAGGTGGCGCAAGTGTCTGGAGTTCAATTTCAGTAGCTAAGGCTCTGGTGTGCCTATTCTCTCTCTCTCTCTCCCTTCCTCTCTCTCTCTCTCTCTCTCTCTCTCTCTAAACATAAATAATACATAAATATATTTTTTAAATCTTACAGAAATGCACGATACAATGCCCATAGTAATACATGTTTTGAAGAAAACTAGGTTGAGGGGAAAGAGGATGATGGAAGTGTGGCTGCTTCAGAATGGGTGGCCTTGAGGACAGGTCTGAGAAAGGTGGGACAGCCCATCACACAAGTACCTGATGGGAGAGGCCGCTCTGCAGCACGCTGTTCCTGGCGATCTCGCACAGGTCGCAGGTGCTCAGCTTCCACACCTGAGCCGCGATGGCATACTCCTCCATGAGCGCTTCCTGCAACCTCCCAAGAGCACGCGGGTTAGAGGGGAGAGCACGGCTCACTTCCAAAGTGGGAAAGAGCCCACACTGCCCCTATCTTCTTTATCATAGAACAAGAGCACACCTTAAATTCTAACCCCCCACGATGTGCTTGTTTGCAATCAAGGGTTCTAGTACTAAGCACGTTGGAAAGCCAGGTGCTCTGCTCTCCTGTGAAGAGCCTTACTGAAAGGGTAGTTTCTTAAGCCAATGAAGGTCAGTAGAGTTTATTCAAGCAAAACAAAACTAAGGCTGGGGAGATGGATAGGTGGTTAACAGCGCTTGCTTACAAAGCCTACTGGCCAGGGTCAACTCCTCAGTACCCACATAAAGCCAGATGCACAAAGTGGTGTAGGCAGGTGTGGTGGTGCACGCCTTTAGTCCCAGTACTCAGGAGGCAGAGGTAGGAGGATCGCCTTGAGTTCGAGGCCACCCTGAGACTACATAGTGAATTCCAGGTCAGCCTCGACTAGAATGAGACTCTACCTCAAAAAACCAAAAAAAAAAAAAAAAGTTGCATGCATCTGAAGTTCAATTGCAGCATGCACTTGTTCTCTCTCTACTCATACAATAAATAAAAATATTTTTTTAAAGAAAGAATGAGCTAAGCATGGTGGCCCAAGCCTTTAATCCCAGCACTTGGGAGGCAGAGGTAGGAGGATCGCTGTGAGTTCAAGGCCACCCTGAGACTCCATAGTGAATTCCAGGTCAGCCTGAGCTAGAGTGAGACACTACCTTGGAAGAAAAAAAAAAAGAAAAAGGATGCATGATGAATGGGTAGCTCCCCAAAACAGCAGGTTCTGAGAGTTCCAATTAACAAAATGCTCAAAAGCTTTTACAGAAAAACAAGTGGGGCAGAGAAAACTTCCCTGGCTACAGCTGTCAGTCAAGAGCTTAACTGGTTAACTGGTTGCAGCTTAACTGTTTGGTCTCCTATAACTGAAGCCGAGTTACAATGATTAAAGTCTCTATCAGTTTGGGTTGTCGGGGCCTCCTACAAAAGTTTGCCACCCTTTGGGTCAGGCACGTTTTTAGAACCTGTTCTTCCACGTTGCTTTATGTCTACTAAGAATGTCCAAAAGTAAAAGTCAGTATGAGCAAAGCACTAGGAGCAGAAGTGGAGCGTGAAGAACGAGAACAGATCCTGGGCCAAGTGGGGAGATGGGGTAACCCCAAAAGGGCTGAGCTGGAGCCATGGTCTGCGTTATCTTCTGGGCTGGGAACTGTCGGCTGTGAGTCCGCGGCCCTCTCTTTACCTCTTCCCTCGCTCACCCCGTGGCCTCTGTCTCCTACAGCAGTGCTTCTCGAAGTGTGGTCCGAGGACCTCTGGGACCTAAAAGCCTTTTGAAAGGCCCTTCGTTTGCCAACTATGTATCTTTGAGAAGCTAGATTACTTTCACATACTTTTCAACAAATTGAGTCCAGAAACCGAGATGGGAATCCAGCTGTCTTCTGTTAAGACATTAAAGCAATTTGCAAAGTTGCAAAACAATGCCCCTCCTTTCAGTATTTTTGTTCGGGGGAAATGATAATGTTTTATTAATATTTGCTATTTATATAATACTTAATAAGTCCATTACTGTGTTTTGTTATTCCTTTGCTATTTGAGACAGAATCTTGCCTTATAACCCAGGCTGGCCTCCAACTTGAGATCTCCCTAACCCAGCCTCCCCAGCACTGGGATTACAGGCAAATGCCACCATACCCACATTAATATTCTGTAATGAGTTACTATTTTTAAAAATCCTGGCCTGGAGAGATGACTTAGTGGTTAAGACGTTTGCCTGCAAGGCAAACGGATCTTGGTTTGATTCCCCAGAACCCATGTAAGCCAGATGCACAAGGTGGCACATGCATCTGGAGGTGGTTTGCAGTGGTTGGAGGCCTTGGCACACACATTCATTCTCTCTCTCTTTCTCTCCCTCTCCTCCCTCTTTCTCTCTGTCTCTCAAATAAATAAATAAAAATAAATCATTCGTAGGGGCTGGAGAGATGGCTTAGTGGTTAAGACGCTTGCCTGCGAAGCCTAAGGACACAGGTTTGATTCCTCAGATGTACAAGGTGGTACATGTGTCTGGAGTTCATTTGCAGTGGCTAGAGGGCCTGGCATGCCCATTCTCTCTCTCTTTCATAAATAAATAAAATATTAAAAAAAATTATTCCTGGTTTCTAACACAGTGGATATATCAGTAGATATACACAACAGGTCTTTAAAGGCTTTAATTCCTCAGCTCGAAGGATCCCAAGCCCAAAGAAACTCCAGCCAAGAAGACTGGTACTTCTATTTTTGCTAACCAGTGACTGATCTTGTCAACACATCACAATGTTCTAGGAACCCTTATTGCTGATCTCCACACATGATATCACTTCTGATATCACTTTGTCCAGACAGCCAAAGTATAATCATACAAATATAGTTAATTTAAAAAAAAAGCTGGGTGTCGTGGAGCACGCCTTTGGTCCAAGCACTTGGGAAGTTCAGGTAGGAGCATCGCCAGGAGTTTGAGCCAAGCCTGGGGCTACAGAGGGAGTTCCAGGTCAGCCTGGGCTAGAGTGAGACCCTACCTCAAAAAATTTTTTTGAGGTACCTAAAACTTTGTGTGCATGCTTTATGCAGCCATAGTGCACCTTGTTAGACTCTGATGATTTAAATGAAGGCAGAGACAATCTTATGCCCATTTTACCACTGAAGAATTCGAAATACAATACAATGGGGTGTAATAGGTTTCCTTACCAAGGTAACAAAGCTACAAATCTCAATGAAAGGGAAAATGGAGAGAAAAGCAGAAATGAAGTTGTGCCTCTTGGGGTTTAAGGAGCTCAGAGGGCTCCTAGAAAAAAGATTTCCCCACCTGGGGCTCACCCACTGTCTTCCCTGAATCCTAAAGCCAAACTGAAGCAGGGCCTCACTCGGGTCCTCTCAGTGGGAGGACAGGCCAGGATGGATGCCTGCTGGGATCCCAGCGGCCTTCCCTTCCCGTGTCCTCACCTTCGTGTAGTGAAACTGCATGGGGTCATCGGTGGAGAGAGAGACGTGTAGTCCCTTGTGCAGGAATTCCCGCAGAGGGTTCTTGGAATATTCCAGGAACAGGCTGTTGTTGCTGAGAGGAGACATGGCAATAGGGATCTGAGCAAGGTAGTAGAGATACTGCAATACCGGACTCTGCAAAAGAACCACCAAGCTCGTGTGACACGCGGGACACGTGCCAGAGGAGAGGGAGGGCAGAGGAGCAGCCACCTATTCAGGGATTGGGCAGTGTCTGTAGCAGGTCTCCACCAAGCCCAAGTTCCCCAGAGTCAGGATACACAGACACCACCCCCAACTCACATGCACCCTAACCCCTTGCCTACATCCCAGGTAGGGCATCCTGCCCGGGCTGGCTCAGAATACGAAAGACAGTGGCCATATCTTATACCCCCAGGCACTGAAGTGTGGGGCCAGGAAGCCTCTCACCTGAGTGGGTTGGTTGCTTTGACAGCAAGCATTCAGGTTGAGACAGTGTTATTTGAATATGAAACACCCCTCTCCCGTAGGGTCATGCAGTTGAGTATTTGGTTCTCCCCATAGTGCTGTTTTGGAAGGTTGGGAATCTTTGGGAGGTGGAGCCTCACCACTGACAGAAGTGGGTCACTGTGTGTGTGTTGGGGGAGGGAGCTGGCCTCTCTGACCTCCTGTCCACTCCCTGCTTCCTGTGACCAGCTATGATGGATAGACAGAATCCTCTCAAACTTCAGTAAGCCAAATAATTCCCCCCCCCCCATGCTGCTTCTCGTCGGCTGTGAGTGAACAGCCGACAAGAAGAGCAAAACGTCGTAACTGTAAACACTTCAGCCCCTCAGAGATCAAGAGTGGGCCTGGCTGGGCTCAAGTGGCCTTTGCATGTAGCGCCCATCCCACATGGACGGACGAGTGACCTGAGACTGGGCCGGCCAGAACCAGGGCCAGACACATACAGAGCAAACTGCACTATGGGAAGACTGAGCACCCAAACAGTGTTCCCATGAGGGGATAAAGCTGGATGGCCCCCATGCCCATCACTGGGACTAGGTGAGTCAACTATAGACCACGTGACGGACCTTGTGATCCAAAACCTTGAGCGGAGGAGCCCGGAGATACCACGGCAGAAAACAAGCTTTGCTAGTCAGTGTTAAAGAACAAAGATTAATATTGCAGCTATGTTCAAACACGCTGTAGATAAAAGACGGCGCCGGAAGTACTACTAAGCCAATGCCGCTGTTTCTAAAAGCAAGAGCTTTTTTTTTTTTCCTTTCTTTCATTTTTTGGTGTGTGTGTCGGGGGGAAGGAAAGTCTAAACCGTGAAGTATCTAGTTAGTTTAAAAGAGAAACCAAGATGACTACATCTAGTCCAGCCCTCAAAAAAGGCATAGTTGTATAGCATCAAGAGGTGATAGGAGGGCTGGAGAGATGGCTTAGCGGTTAAGCACTTGCCTGTAAAGCCTAAGGACCCCGGTTCGAGGCTCAATTCCCCAGGACCCACGTTAGCCAGATGCACAAGGGACCACATGCATCTGGAGTTCGTTTGCAGTGGCTGGAGGCCCTGGCGCGCCCATTCTCTCTCTCTCTCAACCTCTCTCTCTCTCTCTGTCTGTTGCTCTCAAATAAATAAATAAAAATTTTTTAAAAAGAGGTAATAGGAGCCCCTGAGCCACCCTAGGCATGTTTCTGGAAGAAGTTCCCTTACCTTCTTCTTTTTTTAATCACTTTTTTATTTGTGTGTGTGTGTGCGCGCGCGCACACGCGCGCACCTGTAGAGGCCAGAGGAGGATATCGGGTGTCCTCCCCGTCACTCTTCTACTTTGTACCTTATTTCCTTCAGACAGAGTCTCTCACTGAACCTGGAGCTCACTGTTTTTCACTTAGACTGGCTGACCAGAGAGCCCACCCGACCCTCCTGTCTGTGTCCCCCGCAGAGCTGGCATTACGGGCGTGCACAGCCGTGCCTGGCATTTTCCGTGGGTTCTCAAGCTCGAGTCTGAGCGTGCTTGCACAGCAACAGCTCTTGCCCACTGAGCCGCCCGGCCCGCCCTGCCCTTACCTTCTTGAGAAGCAGCCCATGGGAGATGTTGTCGGCAGTCAGGAAGGCGGACACAAGGTGGGTGATGGAGCCGGCCTCCCCACAGTGAGGCCGGAAGAGGAAGGTGCTGAGGCCCCGTTCCCTGTAGGAGAAGGAAGACCCTGGTCAGGAGCTCCCCTAGTTCCCTCTTCCTGAGGCTTGCAGCCCCAGCCCACTTGAGGGAAGAGCATCATCGCCTGTGGGATGGCCATGGCTGACTCACGGAGCCCTAGAAACAGCCTTCTAAAATGCAGAAGCCTGGAGCCAAGAGACATGACCTCCAGGACAGAGAAGGGGCCCAATACAGAGAGAGAGAGCCTGGTCCTCCTCTCTTTCTACACTCCTTCCTTCCCTCTCCACCAGACCTGCGGCCCCATCTACAGACCTCGGGAGCAGGAAGCACCACAAGAAGCCAGCAAGTTCAACTCGGTTATAGAAATGGGCACCCCAGGGCTGGAGAGATGGCTTAGCGGTTAAGCGCTTGCCTGTGAAACCTAAGGACCCCAGTTCAAGGCTCGATTCCTCAGGACCCACGTTAGCTCCAGGTGCACAAGAAGGCGCACACATCTGGAGTTCGTTTGCAGTGGCTGGAGGCCCTGGCGTGCCCATTTTCTCTCTCTCTCTATCTATCTATCTGCCTCTTTTTCTCTCTGTCTGTCGCTCTCAAATAAATAAATAAAAATGAACAAAATAAAAATAAAAAGAAATGGGCAACCCAAGGCTCACAGAGTGACATCTGTGTTCAAAGCCACTGTGCAGGTGAGTGGCAAAGTGACAGAACCCCATGTCCCAAAGCTCAGCTCAGGACTGCCTCCACCCCAGCCCCAGATCCCTTCTCTCAACCAGGACCCCATTCCAAACTTTCACACCATATCAGGCCCCGCCAGTGAGGCACCAAGGCCCGATGAGGGTGGGTGGGATACAAGACTTGTGAGGAGAGGAATGGCTCTGTGTCCTGTATCCCGAGCATGTGACCCTGTCAGTGTGTGCAGTGTGTCCTCTGTCTGGTTGGTGACACCTGTGCATGAGACGCACCCGTGAGATGTACATGAATCACATTGTTTACTCTGTCGCCTGTCCGGTGCCTGTACCATGTTTATCACAAAGATGAAATCACTTGTCCAAAGCTGGGGTAGTGTTAAGTGGACCATACATGCATGTTGACATGTCCCTGCTGTCTCAGGGATGTACAGTCCTGTCATGGTTTGAATGACATGTCGCCCATAATTGCACGCGTCTTGAATACTTGGTCCCCTGCTGGTGGCAACTTGGGAAGCAGAGCCTTGCTGGAGGAGGTGCATTGCTGGGGGCGGGCTTAGAGGTATGCCAGCCCAGCTGCCCCTTGCCAGTGCTAGCTAGCTCACTCTTGCTGCTACTTCCTACCTGCTGCGGAAGATGTGATGCCCAGCCTCTGCTGTGCCATGCTTTCCTACCATGATGAAACTTGCCCTGAAATAAACCCTTTCCTCCCATCAGCTGCATCCGTTCAGTTGTTTTGTCCCAGCAAGGAGAAGGTTAACTGCAACGGTCCACATGGACATGTGTGTCAGTGAATGTGTACCTAGGAACATGTATGTGTGTTTGTGTATCATCATACGTATGTTACATAGGCATGAGTCTTGGAGTGGGTAAACTATTTGAAACCTGCAAGTATCCGCGTGGGCTTCAGGACGTGTGTTGGCTGACGTGTGCCCAGAGCCGTGTATCACACGTGTGCGGAGCACAGGCTCACGTGGGGGACGGCCTCACCCACCTGCGGAGGTTGTTCAGCACCATGATGTTGGCGTACATGTAGTACAGGTAGTAGCTGTAGGGTGGGTTCTGCTCGCTGGTCCACAGGTCTGGGCTGGGGCTCTTGTCTGAGAACATGTGGTCGCTGTGCTTGGACTCGTCATCCACACTGTCAAACCCTGTCACCTGCATGGAAAGGGGAGGGATCTTGACTATGAAGCCAGAGGTCAGCATGTTGTAACTGTGTGGCTGACAAGAAGACACGATGTGCTGTGTAACTAGGCCAGGCAGCAAGTACTCAACAGATGTGAGACACCACCTTTTATCCAAGTACCCATCTGTCTCCAGAGCTGCAACAGGCTCTGGACTCTCATCCCGCCCCTGCCTGCACCTGGAGCCTTCTTCTATTCCAGTCTTCCTCCGTCCACAGTCAGAAGGATGCTTGTATCAAGTAAAAGTGACGCCCCCCAGTTTGCCCAAATGCTTTCCAGACAGGCCCTACACACCCAGCCTCAGCCCGCCCTGGCCCTCTGGGCTCCTCCCTGTCAGACACCATCCTGGACCCTAACTTGCTGTCTTGCTGTCCTCTGTATTCTCCCCTTTACTGGGGTACCTGGGCGGGGGGACCAGCTCCTGCCTGTCTCTCTCCTTCTCAAGTCTCTCTCCATATCTTTCTCCTATAACTACCCAAATAGTGTCGAGAGCTAGTCTTTGTGATGCTTCTTGTACTAACCGGTAGGACCCGGTTTCTGGTAAATGTGAGTTGAGATGACTTCCTGTCTGGAGGCTCTATCAGGCGAGCCCAGCTACAAGGGTATACTTGACCAGAAACCTGTCCTCCTCTATGGGGGAAGCTCATCCCCTCTAACAGGGCACACAGCTTCGGGATGGAGGCACATGGGGGAAGGAAGAGGTGGACACCCATCTAGCCAACCATATCAACCCTGGTGACCAAGAGGGCGGCAGATGTCACAGCCAGATCGCCCTCACATCCGAGTTGAGATGACTTCTGGGAGCACCGCTGTGGG
The DNA here is from genome assembly GCA_036346955.1 of Dipus sagitta. Classification (NCBI taxonomy): domain Eukaryota; kingdom Metazoa; phylum Chordata; class Mammalia; order Rodentia; family Dipodidae; genus Dipus; species Dipus sagitta. The sequence continues at coordinate 149,225,066 of CM070772.1, read as the reverse complement.
AGCCTGGCACTGCCTGGGGTAGGATCCAATCCGCCTCAGCCAAGAGGCAGCTCTCAGTTCTTGCCCACTGCTGTCTTCCCTCCCAGGGGACGCGGCGGGCCCCAGCCTGCCAGCACCCACCTTCAGGGCTGCCCTGGGAGAACAGGCCTCCCTTCCCTTCCTCATTTTAGGAGTTAGCTTCTCAGGGCTGGCAGCCCCATGCCTGGGGCACAGGGGTGACAGGGGCTGGCAAATGAACTAGGAAGGAAGCCTGACTGGCACCCAGGCAAGGTGCCCTCTTCTGCCACACGGAGCCCACTGACGGCCCGGGCACTTACGTATTTGAGGAAGAGGTGAAGCTCCCGGTAGTCTTGGGGGTTGATGGTGGCCTTGAAAAGGGGCAGGAAGATGTTCTCCAGCATCTTCGCAAAGCTGGGCAGCAGCTTCTTGGACCTAAATATGTCACTGGGGAATCAAGGCTGGCTGGTTACGTAGTCCCCTTGGCCTGAAAGGTCAGCCCCAGTTACTTCCTCAACAGAGAAGCACCCGGAGGTCATTCCAGGAGTGGGGTGGTTGGATCCAGGCTGGCTAACACCTGAGAGAGGAGCCCTCAGATTTCCAATGATGGAGACGGTGCCATTCAGCTCAGTCTCCCTAAACCTCATGCCCCGCTCACCCGGGCAGGAGAGAGTCACTGTGAGTGATAGCCAAGATAGGGCGCCAATGTGGGCCACTCCACATCGCCTTATACTCTGGGGTCACCCTAGCCTTTGTGAGAAGAAGGGTGGCAAGGGTGGTAGCCCGAGCCTCAAAGCCTTGCCACAAGTGTACTCTTCAGAGAGCGAGGGCGAAGGCTCTTGTGAAGGGTGAAGCCCATCTGAACTGACCACTCCTCACTAGGGAGGCCTGCGCTGGCATAGGAACGGGCTCACCCCCCAGCAGTACATCATGTGGCACAGGCTGCGGTCCCCAGAGGGCACAGGGGGGATGGGGACATGCACTCACTAGATCCGGGGCACCTGGATGATCCAGCGCATGTTGGGCGAGTAGACCTTATGCTGGATGAACCAGCGGGCCAGGTTGGACCACTCCTCGGGGTTTCGGCCATAGATGGAGAGCCGTGGCTCAGAGTACTGGTACTTGCTTTCCTCCAGCTCCCGGGCCACCTCCTGGAACCAGGAAGAACCGAGTCAGCCCAAGGGCCTCCCAACTACATGGAAGACCCCTGTGCCCAGCTAGGCCCTGGACTCCTTTGGTCACCCGCATGCAGAGAGCAAGGCCACTCTAAATGCCCACTGGTGCCATATAGGCACTCATCCCCGTGGAGGCTTCTGGGAAAGGCCGTAGGTCAGCATCAGCGTGCTGCTGTACCAGGCCAAGCAATACCCACGTCTGTGGAGCTCAGGATGCAGACAGACAGGGATGACCCCAGAGTGCTGCAAGCCCGTCCCTTCTCCCCAGTTCCCTACTTCAGTTGGCACACCCAGCACTTCCTGCCTGTGCTCAGAAGGTGGAGACTGGAGTTGGAGCTCGAGCACCTAGGCTCCCAGCACTGGCCTGAGCTGGATGGTGGAGAGAGGAGCATTGGGGGGGAGGGCAGGCCACATAGGTCCCCCACTCTTTGAAGGCAGGAGCTTTCAGGTGTCTGAAGAGGCCTTGGGAAGGCCGAAGTCACTCACCTTGACCATCCGAGCAAAGTACTCTCCTCCCAGGTAGTTTTCAGTTTTCAAATACAGGTCCCGAAGCTCACTGGCCCCCACAGGGTTGTATTTGGAGTTGAACTTGTCAAAACGGTGGAATGTCTGCCGGCCCTGTGGGGAGGAGACCACCAGCCTGGTCCACCACATTTTTCGGCAGCCACCAAAGGTGTTTGTTTCTCTCTTCACCTTTGCAAGGTGCAACACTAAAAAATGTCTTCCATGTCATTTCTTTTGTTGTTGTTGTTTTGTTTTGCTTTGAGAGAGGGTCTCAGGAGCACAGGCTAGCCTCAAACTCACAGTCCTCCACCTCATCATCCAGGGTGCTGTGATTACAACAAGCACGTGACCCCATGCCTGCTCCACTTCACTTCCAAGACCTCAGAGTCCTTGGATGAGGCTTTCCATGAAGGAGTATCGGGGCCCAAGGAACCTTGGCAAGGAATGTGGCTGGCATAGAGAGCAGAGGATGCCAGACCACAGAATAACCAGGAACGAAGCCCTGACTAACCCTTTCTGAGACTGAACAATATCCCAGTGTCTGCATCTACCACATTTTGGTTACTCATTTGTCTATGATCTCGTGAATAACACTGCTGTGAACTTCAGTGTGCCAAGTGCCCAGTCAAGTCTCTGCTTTCAGTATTTCGGGTGTACACCAGGAAGCAAAGCTGTTGGGTTATATGGTAATTCTATAACCACCATGCTGTTTCCACAGCACATGGCCCAGCCTTCAGTGCTTCAAAAACTGTGAGAATTAACAAGGCACATGGAAAACACCATTTTATAGGCAAGGAAGTCACTCAAGAAAGTCACCTAAGAGACAGAGTGGGATCAGAACTTAGACCCATCTGACCCCGACATTACACACCCTGCCTCTGTCCATGGTTTCTCCCCGTAATTCTCTGACACCAGAGTCCCTCCACAGCCTCCACCACAAGCAAAGGAAGAGCTCCTTCCCCAGCCAGCCGCTCTCCAAACTCAGCTAAGATGCTTCCCAGGGGCAGAGCGCCCCCTGCTGGAGGCACCGGGACAGAGGCTCACTCACCGCGTGGACATCCAGCGAGTCCACAGTGAGGTCATAGGGGTCCATGTGCAGGCTGTCGAACACCTGCCGCAGGGTGATCTTCCGACCCAGCTTCTCGGCCACAGTTCTGTCGGGCTCCGTCTGGTACGTGTGCTTGATAAAGCGTAGCAAGTGCTTCTGGTTCATGCACGCTGCTGCGTGAATGTGCGTGTCCACCTGGAACACAGTAGCCACTGGCCGGTGATCCGGGTCCTTCTCTCCACCCCCAGAGCCTCAGCACTGTATGAGCCGTGGAGACAGTGTTCATCAATGCCTGCTTGCCCCTTCCATCTCTCCTCTGGGCTGCAAACTTGTCTCCTCACCTTGCTGCCCAGTCCACCTCCTGACGGCATTAATAACGTATTTTTTTTCCCATTGATAACTTATCAGTGCCCCCCCACACACATCCACAAGATGAAGCCCAGACCTTAGCCTAGGATTCAAGGCTACTTCTAAACTTATTTTCATCTAGTGGCAGGCTACCTCATAACACGTCACTTTTGCCCACGCCTTTTGTGGCGGTTTGAGTTAGGTGTCTCCCACGAACTCATGTGTTTTGAAGGCTCGGTGCTCGACTGATGGCAGTTTGGGCGGTGGGGCCTTGCTGGAGGAGGTGTGCTACTGGGGGCGGGCTTAGGGATGTTACAGCCAGTTTCCCCTTGCTAGAGTTTGACTCACTCTCCTGCTGCTGTTGGCCAGGAGGTGATGTCCAGCCTCTGCTCATGCTACCCTTTCCCCTGCCGTCATGAAGCTCCCCACCCCCACCCCCGCAAGTCTGTAAGCCAGAACAAACCCTTTCCTCCCACAAGCTGCTTCTGGTGGGGTGTTTTAGCCCAGCAACACCTTCCCTCACCCTGGAATGTCTTCTTTCCTCCCCACCAGTCTCCTCCACCTCGTCCCCCCTCCTCCACATAAAGCCACTCTTGAGCACAGCTGACCCACTCTTTCCCTAGCTCAGCCCCAGCATCCTCCTGACCCCTCTGCTATGCTTCTGTCTGCTCCTCCACTAGCCCACGAGCTCCCCAGGGACACGGACCATGCCTGCTGCACCCGAGTCCCCAGTACCTAGCCCAGGGACTGGCAGTGAGTCGGTGGGTGGATGGACAGACAAACGAACAGGTTCAGCGATCTCCAGCGCTTTCATAATAACCAAATGCTACATGCAATTCGCTCTTTCCACTGAATTCTCTGGGAGGCCCCCAAAGTGGGGCCCCAAGCAGAGGTGGATAAGCTGGTGGCTACCACCTCACCCTTCTCCATCAGTTCCACCTCACCCAAAAGCCAGGAAGCAGCAGCAGCTCTCCTGACTCCCAAGCCGTCACGTGGACTCAGGACCCAGAGCGAATTTTAGAGCTTGGATCCTCCCGCACTCGGTGGGAAGGTCACCTGTGCAGAAGCCACCTGCAAGGAGCCCAGCGGGATCTTGGCATCCTCGTGGAACTCCTCAGGGCTTCCATGTCGTGCTGTATTCCTGTGGCATCAAGCTGTCCCCTTGCCTCTCTGGCTTCTCCTTGGCCTTCTGAATAATCAACTCACCCTCACTGCCGCACTCCAACTGCGAGTGCCTCTGCAGCCTGATCCTCTCGCTTGACCCTGTCTCCAAAGGTGACCTGCCTCTCCACACCAACCCCCAAACGCGGATGAGCAGCCCGAGGTTCAAGAACTGTCCCTGTATTTGCCTGTCTGACACCCCCGCTTGGGTAACTCAAAAGCTGTTCAAGTTAACACAGGCAAAAGTGGGTTCTCCATCCCTGGCCCTGACCCAAACCTAAAAGTCTCCCAGGTTTCCTTATCCGGGACATAGTACCACCTGCGCTTACGGGTTCCTTCTCAACCCTCCTCTCTCCCTTCTCTCAACACCAGCCGGTCCCATCAGTTCTACCTTCCGGACTGACGCCAGCACCATCCAGTGCTCGCCAACCTCGTTGCCACCACATGACCCCAAGACTGCATGCTCTCACCCCTAAATCCAGGGTGACTCCATGCTCGCCTCACAACTTTTCCCTTTGCCTCAACCCATTCATACACAGAAACTAACGGGTCTTTTTTAAAGGATAATTTGATTCTGTTACTAACAACTGTTACTAATCTTAGGATAAGGGCCCTAGTGATGTTACCCAGTCCCTACCCATCTCATTACCCCATCTCTCTCCTTTTTAATTGTACTCAATAGCTAAGCTAAGAGGTGGCTTGAAGTCACAGAGGGTATGTGAGTCCCCTTTCACGAGTACAAGGGATCCAAGGGATGTCCCAGGAAGGAAGGCCAAAATGTTCTAGGCCACAAGCCCACACCCTGGAGGTAATGGCTGGCACTGGCTGGGCTCTCTGCCAGGCCTAGGGTGAGGAGGTGCTGACGTCAGCCAGGGAGTGCTGTCCACAGCTGGTAGGCTATCTCTACATCATGCCAAACAGACATTTGCTCCGTGGATATCATCTCAGCTAGCCTATGTTGTTAGACACATCACTCACTCGCTGGGGTCCTTCCTGACATCAGTACTGCCACGCCTACCAGGAAGACAGACTACTGAAGCAGCGCAAAGCTCTGAAACCCAGAACATCACACGCAGCAGAATGTCAAGGCTTCAGCCCTTCAGGGATGTGGCTGGGCTCTTGGGGGACGCGCTGGCTTAGCGGTCAGCCTGCGCTTACTTCAGCGCGACACAGCTGGGCTCTGCTACCTCAGCATGATTCAGCACATTCTGGGCTTCTGTTGTGTCCTTTGGCTTTCCAGTGACACACCGCGGGGGTTTCAGCCTGTCCTCACCCCCATGAGTCACAAGACACAGAAGGAAAACAACTAAAACATACAGCCATCAGCCGTTCCAAACTCCAGAATCTCAAAGGAGACTGGCTCAGGAGTAAGAAAGGTGATTGGAGATCGGGGTTTTCAGTTCACCAGATCTACATGACGACTCTGCTGTCCTCTAAGATCCAAGTTTACACAACACTTGGGACTTGAGCCGCCACTGGCCATCATCAAACCCATGGTGGGCATCTTTAATCCACGTCAGCATTCTTTTCTCCAAGCTGGAATAACATGGAGGAGCCACTCCCGATGGGTCAAGTCTGGCCCAGAAGACGGAACCTATCTGCTCTCCCTGACATGGCACTTTAGCCAAAGTGGGCAATGTTCAGTTCTAACCAACACGCAGCTCCCAGGCAGTCAGCCCAGCCCTTCTGTGTTAGCTCTGGGCAGAAAACACATGTCTCAGTCACACAGGCTGGCTGGTTGGCACTCGGAGTGTCACTGACCCAGCTCCTGCCACTCACACAGACACGTGACCATGCCCCAGCATCTGTCCTCCGAGTCTGGCTCTGGCTGGACCCAGGGACATAAGGGCCACCTCGAAAACAGGGAGGTTCCCTGCCGGCCACTGTGGATTTTAGAAAGCCAGCCGCCTTCTCACTGTAATACAGGCCGTGAGGAGGGAAAGCAAGCAGGGCCCGGGAGGCTGGCCTTCCTGGAGGGGCGTGAGCACCAGCCTGACTCAGCAGCCCCGGCCCGTGTTTATGGACGGACTGAGGTGCCAGAGGACACTGCTGTGTCACAACATGGGCACGAACCCCCAGGCTGACAGGAAGCCTCAGCCCCACACCAGGACTCTCTTCCACATCACAGCCAGGAAGCCATGGGGCTGTCACAAGCAAGCTGTCAGAGCCAGCGCAGTCTGCAAGGCCAGCTTGCCCCCGGGGCAGCAGGACTCAGGCAGGTCTAGAGTCTTCTTCACCTCACTGCCTACAGAGGGCAGGGCGGCGCTGGGCTGAGCGCGCAGTGTCTGGGGACAGCTGCCAGGGCTCGTGCCGGGTGCTGGTGCCGCAGACAGGGCTGAGTTCTCACGGTGGCTGCGACACCACCTGACTGAACACCGAAAGCTCACACAGAAGGAACAGGTGGTGCCTACAATGCAAAGGCCACGCTGCCCACGTGGGTGGTCTACCTCCTGATCTCTTATCTCTACCCAGGGATTCCCAAGACACTGCCAGGAGCCTCTCAGAGCCCATAAGCTGAAGCCAAACTCTCACTCCTGAAGCTTCTTGTTTCCATCTGGGCGAGAGTCCGTGTGAGGCCCTCCAGCATTCTCTGAGAAACCCACGGCGTCATGGTAGAGCCTCCCTCTGGCTCTGCAGCCACCTCCTCCCACCCCGCACCCGGCCCTGCCAGCTCCTGAGCTCCAGCCTCACTGCCCTGCTTACACACTAGCCTTTCTTCTTCCTCTCTCCTGCACAGGGATGCCACCCCTTCTCCCCCTACACCTTCCTCGGCCTGGCTAACTCCTACTCACAACAGCTGAGCTCTGTCCTCCCCTGGAAAGCCATCCCTGTGACAACATATACCCCTGAGGTAATAGGATGGGAATTCTTGTCAGCAGGAAGTGACTCTTGCTCCCCATCAAATGCCATGCATGGTCAGCATGATCCCAGGCCTCACCGTCTTTACTTACCTGGAAGGAAGAGGGAACACTCAAGGCCAGAACCCTTTAGCATCCACCCCTCTTGCCCCTGATGCTGCCCCTGCAGGCAGAGGGGGCCAAAGCCACTCAGCCAATCAGTGGGTAGAAGAGGGACAGAGATAGGACAATCTCCACGCTTTTCTTTAATATGCCTGACTCCCAAGGATATAAACCCACATACCCCCAAGTCCAAAGAGGTCCTAACAGCCTTCGCCCTATGTGATGACTCTAATACATGTACTGTCCTAAAAGGAGCCTGTGTTGGGACTTTCAGGCTGTGCTCTGCTTTCTGAGGGCAAGGACACTTTCCAACAGAGGCATATCGCAGGTCCTAAGGTGGTGCCAAGCTGTGGTGTCACAGCGTGACAAGACGGTGCAGCTTGTTTCTTCCACACACGCACATCACATACACACCAAGTACCCCTGGCCAAGAAGGCCCGTCATTCAGGAGCCCTGAGGCTCAGCAGCTTTGGCCCAAGACAGGCTCAGGGCACCCCGGGGGGAGGGATCAGGTAAGGGGCTTAAACACTGGCCATGACGCACTTTTCTCACGTTATAGAAGTCTCGGTGGGGGTTACTCTTCAACTCTTTAAACTCGGACATTTCATTTAACATCTCGTGAAGGCTGAACTTGGATTCCAGAAAGTTCAGTCGCCGGTGGCAATAGGTTTTCCTGTAGGTTGGTGAGAGGGAGAGGCCGCGGTGAGCAGTTGTATAAGAAGTCAGTTAGGACACCTCCAGCTTGGGCAGAGGCAAGGGTGAGACTCTGAGGGAATGAATGGAGCAGGGGAAGGGGAGATGCTGCCAGCTCTCCACAGACCCAGCCAAGCTGGCCAGCATACATGTGGGGGCATACAACACACACTCCAAGACCCCATGCCTTTTTTTTTTTATTGCTATCTAGCTACATGTGTCTGTTTGGGCAATTAACATGAGCCTCCGCTCCCAGGAAGAACCACCCCATGCATAGATATGGAGACAACAATGAGCCAGGCTGAAGAAAAGAGTTAGGTGTGTTTACACCTGTCTGCATAGAGAAGACATTAAGTCCCTCTCCTTTGTCCCCTCCCTTCTTTCCTCCTACCTCTCCCCAACCACCTTTAATGCCTTAAAAGATGGGATTAATTGCCCGGGATACAAGCAAGACAGTCAGACGACAAGGCACAGTCTGCCCAAATTGATGTACCCAGATCCTGAGATCCAAGGGCTCAACGCTGAGGCTCCAGGACAGCCAGAGGCTGTTGTGAGTGAGGGCAGATGAGGACTCTGGGATAGAGAGCTGTGCTGGGCTGATGGCCCAGGCTCACCCTGCTCAGACAAAGTGCTCAAAGGTAGGGAGTTTCCTTAGACAGGAAAAATAGGGCCTCCTGGCCTGGAGCAATGGCTTAGGGGTTAAGCCATTTGCCTGCAAAGCCAAAGGATCCAGGTTGGACTCTCCAGGCCCCACATAAGCCAAATGGACAAGGGGACGCACACATCTGGAGTTCGGTTTGTTTGCAATGGCTGGAGGCCCTGGCGTGTGCTCTCAGTCTCTCTCTCTTTTTCTCTCTCTCAGATAAATAAATAATAGCCGGGCGTGGTGGCACACGCCTTTAACCCCAGCACTCAGGAGACAGAGATAGGAGGACTGCCATGAGTTCAAGGCCACCCTGAGACTACATAGTGAATTCCAGGTCAACCTAGACCAGAGTGAGACCCTACCAATAAATAACCAAAATAAAATAAATAAATAAAATATATTTTTTAAAAATTGGGCTTATGCCGGGCGTGGTGGCGCACGCCTTTAATCCCAGCACTCGGGAGGCAGAGGTAGGAGGATCGCCTTGAGTTCAAGGCCACCCTGAGACTCCATAGTGAATTCCAGGTCTGCCTGGGCTAGAGTGAGACCCTACCTCGAAAAACCAAAAAAAAATAAAAATAAAAAAAAATAAAAATTGGGCTTACTACTATAAGGTGCCTGACTGCTTGCCTGAGTGGCCACAGGGAACTGACCACGATTCCTGCCATCCAGGCCCCGCCCCTCAGAACAAACAAGCAGCCACTGTCCTCACATCCGGTCACGTGGGCTCCATAAAGAACAGCCACAGACAGGCAGCGGGTGAGCTTGGGAGGGGCTCACGGTGAGAAGTGAGGACAGAAGTCACCTCCCCAGGAAGGACACTCCTGAGCGGCCGTTGAGGCACAAGGCCAGTGCCCCCACACCAGGCTGAGGAGGGCCCTCCAGGCACGGCCCGCCCTCTCCCAAATCTCGTTCCCACCTCTGATCGGGGGGACACCCAGCTCCCAGGCTACAGTCTGCTGAACCTCCGTCACTGGTCAGCTCAGGGGCCCTCCAGGAAGTGAGTGGACACAAGCAGTTACGTCTGCCAGGTCAGCTCGAGCGCCAAGTGCTCAGGCTCCCTGCACACTCCCCTCCACAAACACAGAAAGCCCAAGACCTGAGGCTAGAGTCTTCACCACTCCCCCCCCCCACCACCACCAAGTTCACCCATGTTCCGGGCTGGCATCTCTCTGCCAGGCTGGCATTCTGCCTGCGGAGAGGGGTGGCAGCCAGTTTAAGGTAGGCAAGTGGTCACTGATGGATGTGGAAGGGCAGACAATAACAACTCTGACCTATGCCAGCCCAAGAAGGCACATCGGAGTGGTGTGCGTGCAGCCATGGCACGAGAAGGGGCATGGCGGTAAGTGGCTTACGTGGGGCCATCGGTGATGAGGGCCAGGATGTGGCTCATGTCCACCGTGTAGGTCTCTAGGTCAGGGTAGGGCAGGCTGTGGGGCTCCTGGCGCTCCAGCATTGTCTGGTCATCGTATACGAAGAGAATGCCCCCCTGCATGCGGACCAGATAGTCCAGGTTGGGGGGCGCATCATCCAGGCGGTAGGGGTCTTCCTGGGGCAGTGGGGGAGGGTGGAAGTCTGCAAAAGAGGAGGAGAGATGGCCGAGTGCCCCTGACCCTGTGGGCTCGCACGCTGACGTCGGCTTCCCAGGTCTGCTTTGTCTCCGTGGCCCTCACGGCTGTGTGAGACAACTGCCCTTCATACCTTTGGCCTTACAGGTTCTCCCTGCTCAGAGTAGAGACGCTGCATGCAGAAAGACTGATTTGGGTTCTGCTGTACTGCACTTTCTAGAAGGTGCCAATCCCTAGCAGGTGTCTAGTACTTAGCAATGCGAAAGAAGACCGGCTGAGTATTCTCCTAGCAAGAGACTAAACATCACTGGGAGTTCCCATGGGGGAATAACTGTCCCCTACCCTCCGCATCTCCCTGAGCCCAGGGCTGCCAAGGAGCGAGATAAAGAAGTCACCCCACCCACAAAGGAGCAGGGAGGGGCTGTCTGCTCCCCACGGGATGGTGTTGTGTGGACCTGGGCTGAGTCAACCCACCCCAAGCAGAAAAATGCCTCTTTGCTATATATCCCAGCTGTAAGGCTGAACGAGATCTATCTAAGCCAGGGAGCCCCTGTACTCTCGTTCTTCTCACAAGGAGTTCCTGGCTCTTGATACGCCCAGTCTCTGGTCAAGGAACAGGCTGGCGCTACACAGCTGGAACTGGGAACTTCAACTAGCTCAGATGGCCAATGCCATCGGGCCATGGCCAGACCACCAGCCAGGCAGGGGGAAGCCCAGCTCCTCATCAGAGGAAGCCCCTGAGGCAGTACATCCTGCCTCGGCACTCGGAGCAGATGTGAGGACCACAGAGGGGCTCAAGCACAGCAGAGCTGGGCGCCACTGGTCCCCAACAGGCACTGCCTCAGCCCAGGACACCCCAGATTGTGCCCGTGGTGTGTGAGAGGTGCAGGCAGTTACAAAGGCCTGAACACTCAGAGACGGTGCTGCCTCGCCACACTCATGCCCAGGACCCGAGTCCTCTGCCTATAAAGTACACACCTGACAGCCACTCCTGTCTTCTCCTGCCAAAACCAGGGTAGTGTCTTCAAGCAGACGGCTGAGGCCTAAGACTTACCCAGGCTGAATGCTACAGGAAGCCAGACACAGGGGCAACCCGGCACCCCCCAACACCACCACACACATACACCTACTATACTCAAGGCAGCCAGGGTCCTGGCCTGAGTGTAGACCCCCAGGCTCATCTGCTCCCACCCCTGGCTTTCAAGAGTGGGGGCTCCTATTGTCTATTGTCCCTAGGACCTTCACAGTCCAAACAGACTCCACCAGGAAGCCACCCTGTCTCCCCGTTCCCTGAACTCTGCAGCATAAGTGTGGACACCGCTTATCGAACACTCTGGAGGCCAGCGATGTACTATACTCCTCACACATTCGCCAGTTCAATCCTCACAACAGTCCTGGGAGAGAGATGTTGTTGGTGCTCCCATTACACCAATTGCAAGACTAAAATTTACAGAAACAGCTTGTTCAAGGTCCAAAAAATTGCCGGAGCACAGATATGAACATCAGTATATTTGACTCCAGAGCCTGCTTCCCTTGCCTCTATACACACTCCCACGCTACCCATCCAGTTCACCAGTTCAGAATTATCCACTTGATAAATGTGCTGTTTTATATGTTATACAGGAAGCTGTGGCAGACTCCCACAATCAGGGAGTGCCTTCTTTCATACAATTCATTCTCTCTCTCTCTCTCTCTCTCCCTCTTTCTCTCTCTCCTTCCACAGCTCATTTCCACACAGGATCAGGAACACAGCATACTCAAAGCCAATCCTGGGGGAAAAACAAACACTTTTGTGCTGCCGCAGCCAACATCAGGATCCCATCCATAGGGAAAAAAAACAAATCACCAAGGAAAAAATCCTGAGCCTACAAAATCCCAAAGGACTCTTGGACCAGGCCCACACACGGGGTCCCATCACCAGCCAAGGCTCCCTACCTGGAAGACCTTCTTCCAAGGGTATCGTGCCTGCCCCCTGATGAGCCAGGTACTGTGCTGTGGTCCGTGGGAAGCGGTGGTAGGCCAGCCGTGCGTATTTCTCCCGGATCATCAGGGCCTTGGCCAGGCTCTTGGCAGCCTGCTCATAATCCTCCACAGTGATCTGCAGCAGGGCGGACGGAGGAAAGACCTGAGCCTGCTGCGTCGCAAAGATCTGCATGCAAGAGTGGCTCCCAAGTGGCACGAGAGGACCTGGATTTCAGGAGGGCTCTCTGAACACAGCGAGAGGGACTCACTGTCTAATCTGCTTCGTGCTGGGCACTGGAGTTCCTTCTACAGATGTGTGCCCAGCATCAACATGGACTCCGAGTCACTATCGAGCACGCCTGGCAGACAGCACATGACATCGCACCACACGCACTATCACCAGTGTGCGCTGACAGCATTGAATCTTTGTGGTGCCTCCGCCAAGAGCGGCCCTTGGGAAGACTGTCCTGGGGTCCTGCAGACCTCCCCTGGGTGCTCTTTCCCTTTACTGCCTTGCTCTGCGACCTTCTTCTGTAATAAATCCAAGCTATACAATTAGGTGCTGTGTCCTGGGAGTCCTATGGGTGGTCTTGGAGGCTGTGGCACATGGGACACAGGAAAAGAGAGACGTTACTGAGAGGGAGACGGACAAGCGCACCGTCTACACACCCGGAGGCTGACCTTACTCCCCACAGGCTGCTGGGCCCTGCCCCTCATAGGGATGACCACCACCATTTTTAGCTGAAAATTTTTTTAAAAAAATCCATGGGTCCTTCAGATGCTAAAAGAAAGTGAAACGTTTGTGTGCCCAGCCTGCTGCTCTGCAAACCCCCAGCTTTCATTAAATCCCGTGACCCATGATCACCCTTCCCAGGCTGGTTCACACCAGTTGTCTCAGGAAGGATGAGCATTACCACACAAGTGTGAAGTTGCTCAGGGAGAGGAAGAGCTAGACAGGCGAGATGAAGGACAGGGGACACAGACGGGGAGGTGCAGGAGGCTGGGGGAACACAGAGTGGAGAAAGACTCTTGGGGCACCAATATTCACATTGTTCATAATTGCTTCAGATGTCTTACAGGTATAAATAAACAAAGCATCACAGGTAAGGTGCCCTCCTGTCTCCCTGGCCCCATTTCATCCTCAGAGGGAGTAGATGAGCACATGACTTTCCCACACGTTTTACCAAACGACTCCTTGCTTTCTGTTAAGGTGGGTCTCCCTCTCACCTGTGTCCCCACAAGGGCAGGCTGATTCCCCTTTGCGTCTGTGGTGGTCTGAATCAGATGACCCACATAAGCTCATGTATTTTGTTTATTATTTATTTATTTGAGAGTGACAGACGGAGAAAGAGGGAGAGAGAGAGAGAGAGCGAGAGAGAGAATGGGCGTGCTAGGGCTTCCAGCCACTGCAAACGAACTCCAGATGCATGCGCCCCCTTGTGCATCTGGCTAACATGGGTCCTGGGGAATCGAGCCTCGAACCGGGGTCCTTAGGCTTCATAGGCAAGCACTTAACCACTAAGCTATCTCTCCAGCCCAGCTCATGTATTTTGAATGCTTGGTCCCCACATGGTGGCAATTTGGAAGGTGGAGCACTGCTGCTGTTGTCCACCTGCTGTGGCAGAGGTGATGTCCGGCCTCTGCTCCTGCCATGCTGTCCCCTGCCATCATGAAGCTTTCCTCTAAGACTATAAACCAAAATGAAAACTTCCCTCATATCAGCTGCTTTGTACCAGCAACAAGAAGATGACGACAACAGCATCTCCCACGGGCCGGCCTCAGAGTGGCCATGGTAACAGGTGAGTAGGCACAGACAGCTTAAATAAAACCACATCTCCGTCCACAGCAAAGCCCATGGACTTGGTATGACAAGAAGCTTGGGCGATGGCCAGGGAGATCGGAGGGGCACTTGGGATCCAGGGGAAGCTGCAGCCACTAGTCACTTGAAGGCACTGCAGACCCTGTGGCTGGCTGCAGACCCTCTGGGTGCCAAGAAGATCTGCAAAGTCAGCCTGCTTCTCACGGCTACAAGGTTCTTAGAGCTGTACTGCTGGGCCAGGGGCTCCTCCCCTGCTCTGTGCATGACTGGTAGAAAGAAGGGAGGGGGCTGGAGAGATGGCTTAGCGGTTAAGTGCTTGCCTGTGAAGCCTAAGGACCCCAGTTCGAGGCTCGATTCCCCAGGAACCACGTTAGCCAGATGCACAAGGGGGCGCACGCGTCTGGAGTTCGTTTGCAGTGGCTGGAGGCCCCGGCGCGCCCATTCTGTCTGTCTCTCTCTCTGCCTCTTTCTCTCAAATAAATAAATAAATAAATAAAAATGATCATAAAAAATAAAAAATAAAGAAAGGAGGTAACCTCTAGGCTGATGTTCTCTGTTCAGCGAGCTAGCAGCCCACTTACATTCTCCCTTTCCACTGAGCTGCCCGCATGGCTGAGGTGGACACCAAGGCCTGCTCATGAGGCTGCGCTTCAGACAAGGCTTGCATTGATTCCTGCCTAAATTCCCATCCACAGGAACGTAACACACATACGCTACATCCACGCAGCGGAACGTTACAGGCTCACCAAAACAACGCACGGCCGGGACTGGAGAATGGTTCCGTGGGCAAAGTGCCGGCCGTGCCACGCAAGCGTGAGGACCTCAGTTAGCCCCGTAGCGCCCACTTAGAAAGAGCTGCGCACGGCCACGCAACCCCCAGTGCTGAGGGGACCGAGACAGCAGATCACCAGGGCTCCCTGGCCAGCCCGGCTCACAGAAAAATGGCACAAGCTTTAGGTTCAGTGACAGATTTCATGTCAGAAAAACAAGGGGGACGAGCAATAGAGTTCAGCTGATGTCCTCTAGCTCTGCGCATGTGCACACACACACACACACACACACGTGCATACAACACACACGCTCAAAATGCCAGGCAGAGCGGCGCATGCCTGTCATCCCAGCATTGGGAAGGTGGAGACAGGAAGCTCCCTGGAGCTCTCTGGCTAGTTTGCCTAGCTGAATCGGTGAATTGGTGAGTTCAGCAAGAGACCCTGTCTCATAAATATAAGGTGCTGGGCTGGAGAGATGGCTTAGCGGTTAAGGCCTGTGAAGCCTAAGGACGCATGTTCGACTCCCCAGATCCCACGTAAGCCAAACGCACAAGGTGACGCAAGCACAAGGTCGCACAGGCGCACTAGGTGGCGTAAGCATCTGGAGTTAGACTGTGGTGACTGGAGACCCTGGTGCACCAATCCTCTCTCTCTCTCTGTCTTTCATAATAAATAAATGAATAGCTAAATAAATAAGGTGCAGAAATGATAGAGAAAAACACCGAAGTTCTTTTTAGATTGCTATGACATCAACTCTAGAGGAAACTGCTGAGTGAACAAAAGCTTGTTCCCTTTCTCATAGTGCCCTGTCCTCCTGGCTGGGGACTCTAACCTGTATTTAAGGATACTTAGCTAAGCATGTAAGAAGAGATCCATGTCACACCAACCATTTGGATGTTAGGGACACTGATGGCCCAATCAGCTCCCTTCTCGGAGGGTAGCATTCTGGGCTTGGAGGACACAGAGGAACACAGCCACTGTGTGCCAGGCCGTGGTCCTGGGCTCTCAGCACCAGGATGGGGCAGCTCTCTAGACACATCCATACCCCAGAACCCCCATGAGGATTCTCCTTTTCAGACTCCTGGGCTCCTCTCCACCACCTCCCAGACACCCAAAGACTTGGGCCAGGCCTCAAAAGGGGGTCTAACCCAGTGATACTCAGAGCCCAACAATATACCCACTGGCACCTTACCCCGGCACAGTAATCTCCGCTGATAGTGACCCGCTGGTACTCAGGCATGGCATAGGGCACTGGCGTGGGCTGGGTAGTGGCTCCAGTGACCACAGGGGTTGCCGGAGACATGGCCGGGCTGATGTTTGGAGGACCCTTCCAGTCTTGCTGGGTTGGCATCTGCAGAGATAGCGACTGAGACCGGATCATCTTGAAACTCTTCTTTCTAAGAACCAAGGACAAGGCACAGAGGGGACATCAGCAGACTGGGGGAGTCTTGCAAGGCACACGCTGGGAGCATTGCTCCGGTTGGTACAGTTGGTGCCAGCTGTGCCACTAAGAAGTTTCTAGTTACTTACACCCGTCTGTAGGAGGAATCGCACAGCCCTCCTGACATCTCACCTGGGGTCACACTCCACTGCTATGGGACACATGACAGTAAGTAAGGACCATAGGACATGGATGGACAGACACAGACCATATTACAGGGATCCCAACGTCAACTCAGAGGCTTCCCCTGAGGTGCCAACAATATGATGTCTTCAGAGAGCCCAGACGTGAACAGTTTTGGGACAGGAGCACGGGGACACGGCACTGCATCTCACAGTTAGAAATCTGAGCCCTGGGACTGGGGAGATGGCTCACTTGCCACACCAGCCTAAGGACTGGAGGTCAGACCCTCAGCACCTATGTAAATGCCAGGCAGGGGTAGCAGACCACTTGTAATATCAACACTCATGGAAATAGAGACGAGCGATTGCCAGGGTAAGCTGGCTGGCTAGACTAGTTCTGTGTTAGAGTGGGAGCCCTTATCTCAACAAATAAGGGAGAGAGTGATTGAGGAAGACAGCTGACGTTGACCTTGGCCTGCACATGCACACGCGTGCACGCTCACATACATACAGGCACACCACACACATATACACACACAAAAAGAGAAAAGAGGGCTGGGGAGATGGCTTAGTGGTTAAGAGCTTGCCTGTGAAGCCTAAGGACCCTGGTTTGAGGCTCAATTCCCCAGGACCCACGTTAGCCAGATGCACAAGGGGGCGCACGTATCTGGAGTTCGTTTGCAGTGGCTGGAGGCCCTGGTGCGCCCATTCTCTCTCTCTCTCTCTCTCTCTATCTGCCTCTTTCTCTCTCTGTCTGTCACTCTCAAATAAATAAATAACTAAAAATGAACAAAAAAAAAATTTTAAAAAGAGAAAAGAAATTTGAGCACTGGACTCAAAAGGACCGATCAATAAGGGGATCAATCCGGCCAACCTCCTTGGTTATGGCCCAGAAACAGACAGTGTCTTACACAGTCACACAGTAAGGTGGCCACTTGCCATGGCCATCATTCTGCTTCTCTCTCTCTCTCTCTTTCTCTCTCTCTCTCTCTCAAGCCTGATATTTGCCATCCTGGCAGCAGCAGGAGCTAGCCTCAACTCTGCCACAGCAAAGGGGTTGACGCTGGACCTATCCCCTGGCACCAAACGATGGCTTGGTTCACGCCAGGACACAAGGCTGGTTTAAAATGCTGCAGGCTCATGCTTGCTTGTAAGAATCATTTCTGATGACTTCACTCCCCTTATTAACAAAATAGTAATGTTTCAATTGACGTCATTCCCAGGCCTGGAATCCTCAGGAAGGAAATTACTCAGCACTTGGGTGAGGCCACCAATAGTATTTACCTTTAGTCTCATTCTGCTCCCAGTAGAAGCCAGCTTCCCTGCCATGCCACCCCAATGCCCAGTGCTAGAGCCCAGCTGAATTCTGGGTCCATCTCTGCCCCCAGGCCCAGCAGCCCCCTGGATATCAATTCTACCACAACCATGGCCCATAATGACCATGACCAATCACAATGCATCAACCCTCCTTTTTCTCCACACCCTGGTGACACAGAGTGTCAGTTCATCTCACACAGCTCACCAGAAGCAGCTGGCTTCTTACCTTACCAGCTAATCTCCTCAGGAACCTTCCAGAAGTGCAGTTCACCTCCATGGCCTGCCACTGGCCTCACCAGTCTACATTAAGAACCTGTGTTTCCACCTTCTTGAGACAAGGCTATTTGACCTGAGATAGAAGTGGCCCCTTTCTTGGGTCCCTTTGTGTCCCAGCTCGCATAACAGACACACCAGGCTGTGCAGAAAACTCAAGTGGAATGCCCATAAGCCCACCCTGGTCTTCCCTTGGCATGCCATCCATCACACGGAGCTGAGCCAGCACCCTGCACCAAGGAAGACACCCATTCACGCCAGCCAATCATTCCTCAGTGGTCGTAGATTCACCCTGAGCTCAAAGGTTCCCTGGCCAGCATCCCTGGGACATTCATACCTGTGGCTTACTCTCACCTCTGATAAGCTCAGCTCCATCCCATGAGACTCTAGCCTCTGTGTCACTCTCATAGCTGACTGTCACCAACATTACTCCCTTATGCCTCAGAGCCCAGCCTGGGGTCTGGTCCAGCCAAGGAGATGGAACAGATGACTTCTCAAGTGAGCAGCAAGTAAGAAAGGTTTTATGTGTATCTGACTTTACACGAGTATTGAAGAATCTAACATGGGATTGTCAGGCTTTGCAAGCAAAGGCCTTTAACCATTGAGCAATCTCTCCAGCCTCTAAGAGAGATTAGTTTAAAAAAATACACATGCAGGCAAAAAACTGGAAGGCTGCCTAAGCCAGCTTGTCTAAGGAATGTCCGCATTCACCCATCCCAGGCATCCATCTAGGCATCCATCAGGTGGGTACTGAGGAAGCCAGTACCCATCTGATGGTGCCTAGAGAACCATCCTTTCTTTTTTTAATTTAGTTAATTTATTTGCAAGCACAGAGAGAGATAAAGAGAAGAGAGACAGACAGAGAGAGAACGGGCACACTAGGGCCTCTTGCTACTGCAAATGAACTCCAGATGCATGTGCCCCTTGTGCATCTGGTTTACATGGGTCCTAGAGAATCGAACCTGGGTCCTTTGGCTTCGCAGGCAAATGCCTTAACCTCTAAGCCATCTCACCAGCCTGAACCATCCTTTTTGCAGCTACATAGTCATTGTGGCTCCAGCCAGAGTATCAAACATGAACATCCACAGGCTGGAAGTCAGTCTTGACGGCCCTGGGGGTAGGTTTAACTACATTCTCCAGGGCCACTGCCCCGGAGCTGGGGCTTGGGGGTTATCAGGAGCTAACCGCTGAGCGAACTAGTATCAGAAGCAGTTGGAAACTATTTTTTCTACCACTGCATAACAAATGTGGGGGTTTAAACCAATTTATTAGTTTCTAGGTGTGCGGGTAAGAAGTCCAGCTAGGCTTGGCAAGGCTCCGTGTTCCAGGCACCCAAAGTCCAAAAGGAAGATGTTGCCCCTACTGGGCCTAAAAGAAAGACTTCACTTCCAAGATCAGTCAGGCAGGTTGTTGGTAGAAGTCAGTTCCATGTGGCCAATTCCCTGTTGATTGTTGGCCAGAGGTCACCTCGGCTCCTACAGATGGCACTCTGGTTCTTGAGAATGGCCGTCTGTCTTCAAAACCAGGAGCCCTGCATTGTTCTGTGGCCCCTGACTTCCCCTTCTCTACTCAGCTGGGGAAGCTCTGCTTTGAAGGCCTTCCTTGTCTGTGGCCATGCGACCTTGAAGGCCTTTGTTACGCATCAGGCCCCCTGACAGCCTCCCTATCTTTTTTTTTTTTATTCTGTTTATTTTTATTTATTTGAGAGCTACAGACATACAGAGAAAGAGGCAGATATAGATAGAGAGAGAATGGGTGCACCAGGGCTCCAGCCACTGCAAACGAACTCCAGACACATGCGCCCCCTTGTGCATCTGGCTAACGTGGGTCCTGGGAAATCAAGCTTCGAACCCGGGGTTCTTAGGCTTCACAGGCAAGTGCTCAACCGCTAAGCCATCTCTCCAGCCCAGCCTCCCTATCTTAAAGGCCAACTAAGAACTATTTCATAACAGAATCACAGGAGTGGCAGCAAAGATTCACAGGGTCTGGAGATTATAAAGGGACATCTTAGAGATTCTATCATCAAGAAAACAAATGACAACAAATGCTGGCAAGGATGTGGGGAGAGGGGAACCCCTTATTCACTGTCACTGATGTGGCAGTGAAAACTGGCGCAGCCACTATAGAAATCAGTGTGAATTTCTCAAAAAGCTAAAAATAGAACTACCGTATGTCCCAGCTACATCGCTCCTGGGCATCTACCCAAAGGACTCCGCATCCTACCAGAGACCGTTTGTCCGTGGCTATTGCTGTGTTCTGTACAGTAGCAGTGAAATGAAGTCAGTCTAGATGTCCATGGAACTCTCTTCAACTATGAAGAAAAGATGAAATGTGCAGGAAAATGGGTGAAATTGGAAAACATTATACTAAGCGAGACAACCCGTATTCAGAAAGATAAATGCCTCATGTTCTCTGTCACACGTGGATCCTGGCTTTGAATTTTTAGAGTTGTATGTTTAAGCAGAATGTCAGTAAGAATCCAGGAAGCTGAAGAGGAGCCATGGGGAGGGGGGTGTTTAAGTGGGGTGGCACAGTAGCACACACACAATATGAAAAGCAGAGGGGGATCCTGGAGGTGGGAAGATTTCAGTGGAGATGGGGTACAGGCGATTGGTGGAAAGGAAAAGGCTTGGGGTGGGGAAGGCCAACCAAATAAGCCATAAGGAAACCCACTACTTTGTAAGCTAATTTTTAAAAATATACAGTTTGGGCTGGAGAGATGGCTTAGCAGTTACGGCACTTTCCTGTGAAGCCTAAGGACCCAGGTGAGATTCCCCAGGACCCACATAAGGCAGATGCACAAGGTGGCGCACGCATCTGGAGTTAGTTTGCAGTGGCTGGAGGCCCTGGTGCGCCCATTCTCTCTATCTGCCTCTCTCTCTTTCAAATAACTAAGTAAAATATATATGTATACCTTAAGAGAGAGTGTATTTGAACAAAGGTACCCTTACTCAATGGATCATACTGCCCTCAGAACCTATCAATTATTAAACCCAGATCGCAAAGCCTGGGGTGGGATACCGCCCCGCGAGTTGTTGCTCGGGGAGGGCCCTGAAGCCCTGCACCCCACAAACAGCACAGGTTATTGCCACTGCTCTCTCAGTTGCCCATCAGAATGGGGAGACCCTATGGCTGAAGATATCACCCACATCAATTGCTGGGATTCACTTACTCCTGGCATGGGGAACCTGGTCAAAAGTCAGTGGCTGGGAACATCACGGGCCCTGGAGAGGAAGTTACTGCTGTTGTTTTGCTAAATGAACACGTGCCAGTCAAAGCGTTCTAAATACTTATATATTTATTCCCACAGATCAGTACTGGTTTCAGCCTTGGTCAGAGGAACTTCCTTTGGTAGTGGGCAGCAGTTATTACAGAGACTCATAACAGCTCAAAGTGTTGAGAATAAGTGACTGTTGAACGTGCTGACCTAAATGAGACAAGGAGACATGTATATTACCACCTGCACGGGGTATCATAGGGCGGGGGCGGGAATGTGTAAGAGCTGAAGGAGGGGAGGAGCTCTGAGCAGTACTGTCTTCCAGACGTGACATGGTCATTGCACTTAGGAACTCACTGCACCTGTGGTTACCTGCACAAGCTTGGGCCTACCAGCCATCCGTCACGGCGGACTGGAGAGGGCCTCACAAGGCCTCCCTCCTCCCGGAGGAGCTACTGGCAATTACTGGTTGGGAGGAAAGTTTTCTTCAGTGGTGCACCCACTGGTAAGCTGTCCATGCTCTGTTAAGAACCTGCCCCCCACCCTGAGTCATGCTCATGAAAATAGAAAGTGGATTAGTTGGGAAGAGGAAGGGGTTTGGGGTTCAGTGGGTGTGGGTGGGAAACAACAGAGGGTAATAGGGGGTGAACAGCATAAAAATACATTATGAAGCTCAAAAAATAAGGAGCTGGGTGTGGTGGCACATGCCTTTAATCCCAGCACTCGGGAGGCAGAGGTAGGAGGATCACCAAGAGTACAAGGCCACCCTGAGACGACATAGTGAATTCCAGATCAGCCTGGACTAGAGTGAGTCCCTACCTCGAAAAACCAAAATTAAAAAATAAGTACTTGGGCTGGAGAGATGGCCTGCAAAGCCCAAGGACCCATGTTCGACTCTTCGGATCCCACGTAAGGCAAACACACAAGGTGACGCAAGGGCACAGGTTGCACACGCACAGAGGGTGGCGCGCGTGACTGGAGTCCAGTTACAATGGCTGGAGGCCCTGGCACACCGATTCTCTCTCTGTATTGCCTTGTTCCTTCACATTAAAAAAAAATAATTAAAAGGGCTGGAGGGATGGCTTAGCAGTTAAGCACTAGTCTACGAAGCCAAAGGACCCAGTTTCGATTCCCCAGGACCCACACAAGCCAGATGCACAAGGTGGTGCATGTGTCTGGAGTTCGTTTGCAGTGGCTAGAGGCCCTGGAGCACCCATTCTCTCTATCTACCCCTCTCTCTCTCTTTCTCTTTCTCTCTCTGTCTCTCTACTAAGAAAATAAAATCAATAAACAAATTAAAATAAAAATAAAATTAAAAAGGGGAGCAGCCTATTGGGCTTGCCTCAAAAAAACTAAAAAATAAATAAATACTTTTCTTTAAAAGAATTTTGTTAAAGACCTACTTATAATAGGCCATATACTAATATCCACACACAGTGTGTGCACTTGTGTACACACAGGTGCATATACATGCAGCCTCCAGTATGTTCCATTTTCCTTCACAAGGTTCCCTGAACCACTACATGCGCCACAATAATAAAAGAAGGACAAATAGCCGGGCGTGGTGGCACACGCCTTTAGTCTCAGCACTCAGAGGTAGGACGATTGTTGTGAGTTCAAGTCCAGCCTGGGACTACAGACTGAGTACCAGGTCAGCCTGTACTAGTGTGAGACCCTACATAAAAAAGAAAAGAAAAGAAAGAAAAGGACAAATAGAAGTTGCTACACCTTATTTGAATTAGAGAACCATAGTCTCTAATAGCTTGACGCCCTCTCATACTTCCAGTGGCCAAGTGACCTACATTCCTGAACAAGACGTTCATTCTGGAAACATTTACCAGGCACCTGCTCTGGACCAGGCCCACGCTAGTCACACACAAACACAGAGCGGAACACTGTCAGTACTTCCTTGCGATGGGCCCAGAGCTGTCTGTCCGCAGTCCATCTGTCGCACCTCCTGCTAGCCTCTGGGGCATCGGGGTAAGCCAACTTGCTCTGCCGCAGCTGGCCCGCCCCTCCTTCCTCCAACCACCTGGCAGAAACACATGACTGCCAAGCAGCTGGCACGGAGTGGCACTGTAAGAACACCAGCTCTGCGCCAAGCCCGAGCCCCCGAAGGCTGGTCCTCCTGGGCTACAGGGAACTTCTTGCTGACCAGGATCTCCTGGAATCCCATCTTTTAATACCTGTCCAGTGTACCCACCTGATCTGTGTCCTTTGGCTGTCCCCAGCTGCCCCTGTCATTCACCATGACCCCACCCCACTCCCCAGAGCCTTCCCATAGCAGCTGATGTATGTGCTAAACCCAAGCCCGGAAGTCTCCACGGGGGACGTTCATTGCTCTGCTCTTTCTTGGAGGACCCAGCGTCCCCTAAAAGCTTTCTGAAGCCCTCTGCCTTGTGCATGTCCAGGGGCAAGCAGCCAGGCAGAAGCTCCAGAGCCTTCCACAGGCTCTCGGAAGTACACAGTGAGTTGGGGACCTCCCATGAACCCCACTTCATGCAGCCCCATAGAGCAGGCCCCAGTGGCGACAGGTAGATCAAATATAACCCCTGATGCCAAGGGCTGCCTGGGCCACAGAGATGGACCCAGACTTTGAACACATATTGTGGTCAGTGTCATGAGATATTTTGGGATCCCAAAGGACACACATAATCCGGTGGGGCGGCAGGGATGGGAGCGAGGAGCCACCTCAGGGTGGGAGGCTTGGTTGGCGGCCCCTCCACTTCAGCCTGAAGGGAACTGGCTAACAAGGTCGCAGCGCGCCATCTCCACGTCCACGGGTCCAGCTGCCCCTGTCACTTCTGCAGTCGCTGCGCTGTTCCACATTGAATTGGGACCCGTGGTCAAAGGAGTAGCTGAAGAGCTGGCACTTGCTGTGTGACTGAAGCCAGGGGTCTACAGACACAGGGAGGGTACAGGGAGCCATGCACTGTGGCGTGGTCAGGTGACCAGGAGCCTGGCCAGAAGGGTGCAACTTTTGTGAAGACTCACAATCAATCTTTCTCTCCCTCTCTCTCTCTCTCTTTCATGCATGTTCTTTCTCTTTCCCTTTCTCTCTCTCTCCCCGCCACCTTGGTCTCTCGCCAGCTTTTTCCTGTCCTCCCTTCCCAGCCTGACCAAACACAGACCCCATTTGTCTCTTAACTATTCCCCTGGCCTCCACCACCCTTAGCCCAGCCCTTCCCGGTTTTTCCTTCCTCCCTCAAGGCCCCAGAGGCGTCACAATCTCGACTCTTAATTTTAAAAGTACATGAGTTGGCTAGTTATTTAAAGCTCTGTCAATAGCTGTAAATCTAAAAAAAATAGAGTTATACACTCCTGGCTTAATAAACCTCATAAAACAAAATGATTTAGGGACTTGGATGTGGCTCAATTGGTGGAGTGTTTGTCTAGTATACAGAAAGCCCTGGGTTGGATCCCCAGCACTACCTCCTCCCTCGCACCCCCAAAACAAGAAAGGGGGCTCATATGTGTAATCTCAGCACTCAAAGGAGTTGGCAAGGTGATCAGAAGTTCAAGGTCATCGTCAGCTACGTGACAATTTTGAGGCTAGCATGGGCTATATGAGGCCCTGTCTCAAGAAAAAACAGACAACATTTCAACTATGCTATGCTTGATTCGCAACAAGTACTTGCTTATTGATTTTACCCAGAATCTTCTCAGAGAAGGAGCCATTGTGAGCAGCCAAATTTTTTTCAACAAAGGCTATCTCCTTTATATTCTAATTTAAAAAAAAATAAGGGCTGGAGGGATGGCTAAGCGATTAAGGCACTTGCCTGCAAAGCCAAAGGACCCAGGTTCGATTCCCCAGGACCCACGTTAGCCAGATGCACAAGGTGGCGCATGCATCTGGAGTTCATTTGCAGCAGCTGGAGGCCCTGGTGCATCCATTCCCTTTCTCTCTCTCTCTCTCTCTCCCTCTCTCTCTCTTTCACTCTGTCGAATAATATTATATATATATATATACATATATATATAATTGTGGTGTTTTAAGTAATTCCTGCACTCACTGTTAGCCAGAGAGCATGCTGAAAGTAACCTGAAGTCCTCTGGGTGACTTGGATCATCCCTACATCAACTAGTCATGATCTTAGAGACATCTGTCCCTAGATTGCTGTGCTCTGGATTCTTGTGTCTATTTTTCCTCCCTCACTGGTGGCTGTCAACTAGTAACAACAACAACACGAGGGCAACAGGAGGATGCTCCCAGCACTGGGCTCAGCAGTTTCTGTGTAGCAGCTCATTCAATTCTCCCAAGGTAGGGTCTTTGCTCACACTTATCCGACAAATCAGGACACAGGCCCAGGCAGTTAAAAGCCTTGACTAAGGCTACTCAGTGGTAAGTGACAGGCTGTCACTTGAGCCCAGGTCATCTGACTCCAAAGTCCACATCCATAATCATCACACTTCATTTCTGGGACCTGAACCTGTATAGGAATCCTTCAACCTTCTTCTAATTTGCTTTTTCAGCTCTGCCATGGGGGACTGGAGAGATGGCTCAGCAGTTAAAGGTGCTTCCTTACAAAACCTGACAGTCTTGAGTTCAACTCCCCAGTATCTATGTAAAGCTAGATGCACTAAACGGTGAATGGATCTGGAGTTGCTTTGCAGCAGCAAGAGGCCCTAACACACCCATTCTCTTTCTATCTCAAATACATAAATAATTTTCAAAACCCAAATCTAGGCCTGGGGAAATAGCTTAATGGTTAAGGCACTTGCCTTCAAAGCCTAAAACTCATATTCAAGTCTCCAGATCCCATGTAATCCAGATGCACAGTGATGCGAGCACGCAATGTTGCACATGTGCATGAGGGGCTGCATGCATCTGGAGTTTGTTTGCAGTGGCTGAAGGCCCTGATGTACCCATTCTCTCTCTCTCCCTCCCTCCCTCTCTCTCTCTCTCTCTTATCAAATAAAAAAAAAAAATCTGCCATGGGGTTGAAAACGAAGATAGACATGCTTATTAGAACTATGCCTAAAAGTCAAAAAACAGAAAGAAAGATGGGAGGATTGAGGTGTGGTGGCTCATGCCTATAATCCCAGCACCAGAGAGGCTGAGATAGAAGGATAGCCAGCCTGGGCTAAAATGAGACTCTGTCTCAAAAAGTGTGTGTGTGTGTATGTGTAGTATTAGACCAGACAGGACTACATAGCCAGCCATTGTCTCAAACAAACAAAATTAATTAATTAACATTTATTTATCTATTTTTAGTATTTTTTTTATTTATCTATTTTTAGTATTTTTTTTAATGAGAGAGAAAGAGACAGAAAGAGAGTGAATATGGGCATGTCAAGGCATCCTGCCACTGCAAATAAACTTCAGACACACGCACCACTTTTTGCACTGGGCTTTGTATATAGGCTTTGTATATGTGGATGGGTACTGGAGAATGAAACCCAGACCTGCAGGCTTTGCAAGCAAGCACTTTTCACTGCTAAGCCATCTCTCCCGCCCAACTGCGGCTGTTTTTTCTCTAAGTAAGAGAAGCCAGGTATGGTGACGTAAGAAAAGCCTCCTCCGAGCCCCAGAGGTATTCAAAATAACCAGAACAAGGAAGGGCTTTTCCCAAACCAGAAACTTTATTCCTGTCAGGATTGGAAATGCCATCTCACAGACTGGGTATGTGGAGACCTGCTGCTACTTGCAGGCAAGTTCTCCTTTCAGAAAGGCACCATTTACATCAGAATTTCAGAAGGGGCCACCGGAAGAGAAGGAGCTAGAAGGTGTCCTGTCTGAAGATGGTGACACTTGAATGTCTGCATAAAGGCACCTCGGGTGAGCAGCGAAGTTGGATGCAAACTTGGATGTGCACAGCTCCAGAGGACTGGGCACATCTGGCAGGTAGTCCAGGGACCAGGTAATCTTCTCAGAACTGGAGTGCTGGCTGGTGTCCCTCTCTGACACTGAGAATTGAGGAGGAGCACCCGGTGTATCTACACACAGGAGCCAGACTCCACCCCTGCCTGAAGTGTGGGATGTAGAATCGGAAGACATACTCTGACCCTAACTCGTGACCTTGTGCGAGTCAACTTCTCTGACCTTGACTTTCCTAGTCAGCAAAGTTGGGACACTGAGAACATCCGCTCTAAGCTTCCTGTGAGGATGAAGGAATGAATGCAAACTGTGATCCACGACTCAGTCCACGGTCCACATCCAGTGCCGGGAGGCGCTTCTCTGCCCATCTCAGCAGCAGGAGGCTGAATGGTAACAACACATGATGAACTATGACCCAGGCGTGTCCTAAGCCTCTCTCACACATGTTCACTCCTTCATGCTTCACATAAAGGCAACACACGAGGAAGCAACTGGGTCCCAGAAAGGTCTCTCAATTTGCCCAAGATCTCAGAGCATGATGGCGATGGGGAGGGGAGAGGCAGAGCCCTTTCCTCTGCAGACACCCACCACCCACCAATGTGGCTAAGGCCTAGGCTAGTTCCTGGGCACCCAGATGGAGACAGACACAGTCCTCAAGGAGTCAAAGAGGGGCGGATGTAAACCTGAGTGGTATGACCTAAAAGGAAGAGACAGAACAAATTTCTGGAGAGGAATTTGCAGAGAACTTTCTGGAAACCACAGAAAGCCATTTGGACAGAGAGTAAGAAAGCCTCTATTTTGCCCTGAGCCTGGACCCTGATGGAAGAATGCCGTCTCTCTGCAGCTGTCAGGCCAACCTCCCTCTAACAGAAACTCGCCTCCGATACTTACTGTTCTTAGTAAAAAAAAAAAAAAAATGCCGGACCTCCTCCTCACATTATGAGGGTCCAGAATGCTCAATTCATAACACACAGAAGGCCCTGCAGAGTTCAGTCCCCGAGGCCAGAACTATGATACTGGTGCAATGTGGGCCAGGGCCTCCACAGTCCCATCCTTCCTTACCATCCGCAGGGCTGGGAATGGGGCCGCCTACCTCACCCCACACAAGCTTGGCACTCAGAGTGGAGTTGGCCTGCGGTAACTTCTTTGGGGGGGGGGGCTCATAGCCCATCTGAGGAAGGCAAAGCGCTCTCTCACAGACGACTAGGCTCTGCTCCTGCCTTTTTATCTCTATCTGCTTCTTCCCTCCCTCCAAAAGCAGTCAAGGAAATGCCAAAATCCTATTCTGCCAAGAAAGGAAAGGACTTGCCTTTTAAAATAAGGTCCTTAGGGAGCTCAGAGAGGTCTCTGAAATCCAGGACACCAGCTGTTGTGGTCCGCAGTGCACAGGGGCAAACAGAGACCCTGTTAGAGCCCTACTGAGCACTTCCTGCAAGCTTTCTTCCTCCCTAATTCTTCTCTCTCCAAAAGATACGTTGTGAAACAATGAACGTTGCCCACTGCTCTTCATTTAGACCCAAGCTACCTTCCAGAGAGCTGCTTCCTCTGACAGACTCTAACTCCAGCAGTCTCCCTGCAGAGCCTTTAGGGGTCCCTGTTCTGTCTGATCCGTCTACCTGTGAGGCGGCCACCTGGCCACCCACAGCTAGCTCCTTGGTACTTTTGAAACATCTGCTGAAATGTCAAGAGACCACCCTCAACTATCTAGTCTATCAAGACAAGTTCATTGCTCCTGTAACCGCAGTCCCACAGGGGAGCAGGGGCCTGAGCATCTCAGAGCCCCACAGGCTCTCGGGTCAATCAAAGGAGATCCAGCTCAAAACAAGACCGGGCAGAAGAGTAATGGAGCAGGACACCTAACATTCCATTCCAACCAGCACAGGCAAGCGACTCCTGCCAATGACACGTGTATGGGGTATTGCAAAGGCACATGTACGTGTACACACCACATACCACACCATATTTTACACACGCACACACAATTTAAACAAAAAGATTTCTAAAGTTCGCCGGCTCGCTCGCCTCCTCATTCATCTACTTCCTAGTTGTTGTGCTGGTCTTGGGCCTGTTTGTTTGTAGATTGGTTCCTCATCCTCCCCCATCTTTTCCACGGGGTTCCAGCTGTATTAGGTTTGGCCGATGGCGGCCACTGGAGGGATCAGGACGGTCCAGGAAGGGTAGAGTGAAACACAGACTCTCTCCGCCCTGGGAAGCCACTCTCAGCTGCTGTCTCCCTTCCTTGGCCCATTCCCACAACTCTCCCTAGAGACCCCAACCCACCCCAAGCTGCAGCCACATCTCCTCTTCCTGTTGTTTCTCTACCGTAGGCTACAGTGGTGGCTGCTTGCCCCTACTTCACCCAGTCTCTGGGCTATTTTGTCCCAACTTGGTTTCTCAGCTTTCTACGACCCATGTAACCAACTGCTTGCATTAAAATCCTATTTTCAATATTCAAGTCATTTCTGCTTTTTTTCTCATTAGACCCTGGATGATACAGCACTTATCACAACTTGTCAATCTTTTATTAATTTGTCCAGTTACTTAATTAATATCTCCGCCCACTGAGAGCTCCGTAGGGGCAGGGACCTTATCTATACTGAGCATTGTGACATAGACAGTCCCAACACAGTCCTTGGAAAATAATGAGCCATGCTAATAAATAATGGAAACAGGTAATGGGCACAAGTGACATGGGTGTTTCCCTGAGGAGACTCAAAACTCATCAAAGCAGAAGAAATAAGAGGCTGCCAAGACCTCAACACTAAAGGACATTTTTCACATGCCCTCCAATGCTCAGGGAACATTGTAGAAGAGAGGACAGGAAGAATGTAAGCGCCACAGGGTAGGAAGCTGTGCTATGGGGCACTGTCCGCCCAACATGAACCAACCAGTGCATTTATGTCCCCACAATGACTACTGATACTATTTGAAATGGGGCTGGGGAAGAGGGGACAAAAGAGAGAACCTGATGGGACTATGAGCAATTTACAGTGCATTTCTGTATTAAAATTCACAATAAAAATTATCTTTAAAAATTTGTGTCCTCCCCCACAAATCTTCAAATTAACAAAAAGAAAAGGGAAATTCTGTGGGAATATGTTTTTTGGGGGGGTTGTTTTATTTTTCAAGGCAGGGTCTCACTCTAGCTCAGGCTACCTGGAATTCACTATTTCACTATGTCATCTCAGGGTGGCCTTGAACTCATGATGATCCTCCTACTTCTGCCTCCCAAGTGCTGGGATTAAAGGTGTGCACCACCATGCCCAGCTGGGAATATGTGTATTTTTGCACATTGTCTGATATTAAAACAGCATCAGAAGAGAGTGGGTTTTGAACTCTTTTGAACCAAACAGAGGCACAAGGACATCCTTCAATAATATGTGGTGAGTGAAGTGTCTTGGTTAGGAAGTCACCACAGCCCCAGGCACATGCCGGCTCCCGTAGGTGCCCCAGTTCAGAACACACAATTGTACACACACAAGATCCGGGCCCTGGGAACAGACCTTTTCGTAGTCTCCGCTGACTTCTGCTCGGCCAGCTCCTTCTCCAGCTCCCTCTCCTTCGCCTCCTTCTGCCCGATGGGGCAGTCCTCGGGGACAGTGAACAGGGACATGACATCTTTGCTGTCCTCCTCTCGGAGCACTTTAGCAAACACCTTCTCAGCCAACAGCCGGACATGCTCGTCCACTTCGGAGATGTTTAGCTTGGGGAATTGGCGCGGCATCTCGGCTGGCAAAGAAAGCACAAATGTGAGCCTTCCTAGCTTTAGGGATGTCCTGAGGTTCCCCGAGGTGGACAGGAGGTGCTGGTGTGAGGCCTGGTCTGTGGGTCAGCCATGGACGTGGACGCAGACCAAACCTAGCAAGCCAGATTTCAAAATTAGCTCCAGAAGTAATTGGGTGTGAAGTGCACGGGGCAGCTCACATTTCAGGAGACATCTCATGGACTGTTCCATTTCCCCATCCTGGGAGAACACGCGGCACATAGCAGCCCCGCCCTGCTGACCACTTCCAAGATGCACAGCGTCAGGTGAGCACTCGGAACGGCTCTCCTCTAGACGGCAGGGGAACTGCCAGCGCTGTGTGCCACCCTTATCTCGTGCCCCTCCTCCTGGAGGAAATGACCAGGCTCACAGGGTCAATAGTGAATTTCAGACCCCACAAGAGCGAAGCAGAGTGCTGGGAGATCCAGAGCTGTGTCTACTTCTGCATAGGAAGATTTTCTAATCACCTGATTTCTTCCCTCCTTCCCTCCTCCCTCCCTTCTTCCTTCCCTTTTTTCCTTCCTTCCTTCCTTCTTGTTTTATTTCTTTTGAAAATACTTACATAGCACTTAACATGTACATTTTGCCAAGCGTAAATGCATTAACTTTTAATCTTATTACTCCCATTTTACAGGTGAGAAAATGAAGGCTTACAGCGTGAACTTGCCCAAGGTCATGTTTGCTAATAAGCTGACAGAGGTTCTCAGCCTTTCTCTCCCCTGTCCCTTTCTTCTCTGAGCTCTACCCAGAGATCCAAAGCCAGGAACCTGGTTCCACATCGGTGTTCTTAATCACCGTGCTGTGTCAAGACTCTGTGTCCCTTTGCGTACATGGTCCTCAGCATGTGCAATGGGTGAATTCTACCTCCTTGTCAACAATCCACCTGGTCCAGAGCAGCTCTGGAAGGGGAGTTTCCCAGTCACCACAGTTTCTTTGAGGCTGGTTTAGGAGACAAGTGCCATTGTTGGCCAGACAGGCAAGATGAAGGTGAGACAGAGCTTTGGGGCTATCTGGCAGGGACAGGAAGCAATTACAGGGGTGGGGCTCACTGGCATCCTGGGGACAGTTACTCTCCAGCCAGCCTCGCAATTTTGTCACTGTTGAGATTAAGGCATGGTACTAAATGGTCCCTAAGGCCCTCTCCATTGTAAGTGGCGAAATCCAGACAGGTTTCCAGTACTCTGAGAGGCTTCTGGTGGCCTTCTCTACGGTGTGTCGGGCTAAGTGGTGGTGCCCACAGGAAGGAGAAAAGCTGGCTAGCAATGGGCAGTCACAGCCCTGTCTGGAACCTTAACTCTGCAGTCAGTTTTTCTCCTCCCTTCACACCCAGGGATGTGGCTTTTCTTTAAGTGAGTCTCTCGCTTAAAGGAAGCTGAGTGGGAGTGCGCAGGTGTGGGGTGCAGCCTGAAGCACCACAGACCTGCCCCCTGCAAAGAGGAAGGGGAACAGACTTGCTGGTGGAGACTTCTGTATCCAGAATGCGGAGAGTGGGAAGCTGGGGGCCCTCGGAGCAGAGGCACAGGAGGAAGGTGATGGGTGAGGGGAGGCTGGGCCGGCACAGAGAGCCAGGCCCCCGAAGCATCGCTGAGCCATAGCAAATCTGGACCCTGTCCCCCAACTCCAAGTCCATGGGCCAAGTGCGATATCCCAACACCTGACGCCACATCTCAGACGTACACGTCGAATAGGCAGAGGGGGAGCAGATACCCCTGCACTGCTTGACCAAGCAACCCTGCTTCTAGAAAGCTCGAAGACAAGAATGTGAACCAGGGAAAAGGCACACACACACAAAAAAAAGTTTGCCTGCACTCTTTATATAAAACAAAATGTTGAAATTAGGCAGGCACCCACTTGAAAAAAAATTACTAGGAAACCAATATTATGAGAATGGTGCAACCACATTTTAAACACTTGTGAAATGATAGTAAGTAAAAAATTAATTCACCGAATTGCTGTACTTTGATTACAGCGATGTAGAAATGCATTCCTCAGGGCCGGATGGCCAGATAGCAGAACTGCCTGTGCACTGGGGGATATCTGATTTGTTCTTTTTTTTTTTAGACAAGGTATTGTCAGGTAGCCCAGGCTGGCCTGGTGCTCACGATGTAGTCCAAGCTAGCCTCAAATTCACAGCAATAGGAAGCTTCCTGAGTGGCGGGATTATAGATGTGAGCCACCATACCCAGCTGGGATATCTTATTCTGATAATGACTGCTATTATAATTTCCTTTTTGTTGTTTGACAGGGGTTCACTCTAGTCCAGGCTAGCCTCAAACTCATGGTATTCTCCCTACCTCAGCCTCCCAAGTTCTGAGATTACAGGCATAAAACGCTACACCCAGCTTTCATAATTTCATAGTTTAATTTTGTTTGTTTATTTATTTATTTGAGAGCGACAGAGAGGAGGCAGAGAGAGAGAGAGAGAGAGAATGGGCGCGCCAGAGCTTCCAGCCTCTGTAAACGAACTCCAGATGCATGCGCCCCCTTGTGCATCTGGATAATGTGGGTCCTGGGTAATTGAGCCTCAAACCGGGGTCCTTAGGCTTCACAGGCAAGCTCCTTAACCGCTAAGCCATCTCTCCAGCCCAAGTTCATAGTTTAACAAATGCAGGGCTGGGAGAGATGGCTTAGTGGTTAAGGAGCTTGCCTGCAAAGCCTAAGGACCTAGGTTTGATTCCCCAGGACCCACATAAGCCAGATGCATCACAAGGTGGCACATGCATCTGGAGTTCGTTTGCAATGGCTAGAGGCCCTGGTGCACTCATCCTCTCTCTCTCTCTCTCACTCTCATAAATAAATAAATCACAATGCAAACAAACGCAAAGGTGATATAAAGATGATTATATTTAAACCTTATATAAGAAGAGAGAAAAGGGCTGGAGAGATGGCTCAGTGGTTAAGATGTTTGCCTGCGAAGCCTAAGGGCCCAGGTTTCAATTCCCCTATACCAATGTAAGTCAGATGCACAAGGTGATGGATGAGTCTGGAGTTCGTTGGCAGTGGCTAAAGGTCCAGGCATACCCATTCCCTCTATACACACCCCACCCCCCCCCCGAAGGAGAATAAGGAAGAGAGAAAAATAGGAAATAAATCGAACACCTTCCTCCAACAGGCTTTACAATTAGGACCTCTCTTGCCTAGAGGGCGTTGCACTACTGAAAGCTTCTCTGTCTAGTTCCCATCCTGAGTGGAAACCTTCCTGTCCCCTCTACCCCCAAAACACACACAGCTTGACCCAGACACACTCTTCTGTACTCCCTGAGGGATGGGCATGTGAGAAGGCCCTATGCCTGAGGGTGCTCACACCACAGCACACCATCTTTTTTTCTGAAGCAAGCTCTCAAAGCACAAGCAAGAGAACACACTTTTGGTGACCTGTTTTTCTATAAAAGATTCCCCCCTTTCTCTGTAGCTTAGATCAGCCTTTCTCAAGCCGGGCCCCGTAAGAAGTTGATATACACCGCTGTAACACAGAGCCTGTGGGCAATGTTGGGGAGATGCTGTACCCTGCAAGCCTCAAGCCAGATCCACAAGACAAATTAAAATTCTACGGGCTCATCAAG
This sequence comes from Dipus sagitta, assembly GCA_036346955.1. Lineage (NCBI taxonomy): Eukaryota > Metazoa > Chordata > Mammalia > Rodentia > Dipodidae > Dipus > Dipus sagitta. Next base: position 149,190,901 of record CM070772.1, on the reverse strand, counting down.
TAGTATTTTCCCATAGGACTCTTTTCATTTTGTTTTTTGCTTAATTTTTATTAGCATATATTCACTGTACAAAATAATGGGCTTCGTTATGACATTTTCATACATGTCTGTTATGTACTTTGATCACATTCACCCAATTATCCTTCTCTTTTCCTTCCTGCCTCTCCTACAGAGCTCCTCTTTTTTTTTTTAAACAGAACTCATAGGAATCCCCTGTAGACCTATCACTAGTCTTAGACAACTGGGTGAAGGCTTCACTCCATGTCTTAGTGCAGACCCGGTAATCAGATGGGTGCTGGGCTATCTCAGCAGTCCTTGAAGCGTGCCGCAGGTCTGCTGCCCTCTGGCCATCCTAAGCAGACAGGCCCCCACCTGCCAGATCTCCCCTCCCAGACCTCCGGCACCTGCCAGACCAAGCCTGCCAAAGGAAAGCCCACTCTGCTGATGCCAGGCAGAGTCCAGCTCCAGCTGCCCGATCACGTCTGGCTCTGGACCATTTGTCATCTGAAGCCAGCAGGCTTGTGAGGCTTAACTGTGAATTCACCGGCACCAGCCAGCTAATGATGCGGCTTATCTCGTTGCTGCAGACTGACACCTCTGAGGCGCGCGAACAGGCTCCCCAAAGTTAGAACGCTCTAAAATGCCACCAGTTTCAACAAACAGTAGCTCCTCCAGAACGGAAGCCCAGTGCCACCGGGAGGCCTCCTAACACAAGCAACGCTGTTTTCTGTCCTAGCCCCAGATGCTCATTGACAGAACCCATGACACAGACCTGAGCCTGGCGCTGGAGTCTCCATGACTGATCCCGGGAACGCCACACGGGCGACACACTGGGGCCAGGTGCTGCGTGATGCCCTGGAGGCTGAGCTGAGTCAACGTTAGAGCAGCTAGCTGGGCTGCGGCTGGGGCGGGAGGTCTCTGCTTTGCATATCTGTGAGCAGGAAAAGACGGGGCTGGAAATTCTCCTGTGAATACGAAATGCAAGTGGAAAATTTCCAAGAGTCCTAAAGGCCCAAGGTGATGGATGCTGGCGATCCAAGGCAAAAAAAAAAAAAAAAAAAAAAAAAAAAAGGCCTGAGGATCCTGACTGCTGGGTCCTGGCCGGGCTCCCAGCCCTCACCAGAAGAAACTGAAACGGTCAGCCCTGCGCAGCAGCCCCGGGCAGGCACGCAAGATAAGCCGGCCCTCCCTCCGACGCCCAGGCTCCTCCTGAGAGCCCAGGGCAAGGACAGATACGCTCAGCTCCGCGGCTTCCAATGTAAACCCCGCCTCAGGCCTGACCCGGCAGGGGGCTCATCTCTGGACCAGGATGGCTCTGCCAGCTCTGGGAAGGAAGAATTTGCCAAAGTAACCCTCCGGAAGGCACCCCGCGGGGGCTCACGGTCAACACCTCCTCCTCCTTCCCCTCCCCCTGTACAAGAGGGAAGGACCATAAACTGCTTCCCCCTTGGCCAGGACCGGGCAGAGCCTGGGGACGGGAGGCGACCTCACCACGCAGGGTCAGCCTGGATGAAAGAATCCGCACAGGGCAGGTGACTGGACAGCCTGACAAGCTCTTCCTGACCTCCCATGCACACACACACACACACACACACACACACTCACACGCATGGACACACGCGCACACACGCACACACTGCTACTACTAGGACGACTACCACGCAGAGAGCGTGGGACACCTGCGTGCACCCCTCCCTTCCCCTTCCTATTGTCACTTACAAGAGCTTCCCAAAGTGCAGGCTGGACTCTGCCACTGTACTTTCTCAAGTGATCCCCCCCCCAGAAGCCAACCAGATGGATTAAGACTTCTTTGCACCCCCCTTTCCTCTCCTCAGAAGGCCCGGAAGAAACACACAGCCTTCTGGAGACTTCCACACACTGTGTGGGTCTGGGGAGTGCCCGTGAGTGAGATGGCTATTTCCGTGGTGCTGTTGAAATCCTGGGGAGAAGAGCCCAGAGGAGATGGGTCAGTTGTTTACCAGGAGTCTAGCTGTAGCTCTGTCTCGGGCCAGTGTCACCTTGTCGTAGCCAAGAGAGAGGTTGTGACTTGCTGAGCGCCCCTCGTAACTCCTGGGAGCACAGAGCAGGATTACAGGGCGGACACATGATCAGGCTGCTGGGCTTTAACTCCCTGGAGATTACGACCCACCTGTCCACACAGCTGTTTCCTAAACAGTACAGTCAGCAGGCGACATGTAACTTAGAAAGAGGGCAATATTTATTCATTAAATAATTAAACGGGCTTACAGCCCTGGGGGCAAGGACTCCTGCGGCTGGTGTTTTGGAGATGGTATGTGGGAAGGGCTATGAGAGCTTCCTAGGCCATGGACCCAAGTGCGGCACAGCTCGGGTAATCTTATTTTCCACCTTTAGTGAGATCCTAGTTAGCCTTAGTCTAAACACAAGACAGTTGTCTATAAAATCTAAACAGGCCAAAAGGCCTGGAAAACACTGCATTCCATAGTCCCGTGTGGGGATCCTGCACAGTTTCTGCTGGCAGATTCACCACCTGAGAAGCCCTTCAGTAGACGAAGCCACTTGGCTTTAACTCTGCACACCTAACCAGCCGTCCACCACTGCCACCTCAGGACTAAAACACCTATCGATGTCCCACAGTGTGGGCATTGGAAAACGCCTTCCACTCCGTCTTCCTTTTCCAACCTAGAGAAGGCTGCCACGCCGGTGCTCCGCTAAGAGGGTGAGGCCTACTACGTGGGGTCCAGACAGAACCTGCCTTTGAACCCGGACATTCTTTACCCTGCCCCATGACCGGAAAGGAGCCAAAGGGTGGGACACCCTCCAGACCAGTTTAGGGGCAGTTTAGGAGGAAACCACAGCTCTGCATCAGGAGCCTGACATGTTGCTATGCCTTCTGGTCCACGTGGCTCCCTGCGCTGGGAGGAACTGGCTCAAAACCTCACTTCCCTCTACAGTAGACATCAGGGTGATTTATGACAACCAGAGCCAGGGCCTGCAGCTCCTGCCCAGGAGACCAGACTGCATTCTCTTTTATCACCAGAGTGCTCCTACAAGACAGAGAAGGCTGGAATCAAATTAAGTCTCATCAGGAAAGACATCGCTCTCCTCTCTCACAGCAAGAGCCATTTCCTTCACATTCCTGAGATGCACATGACTCACACGGGAGCTGGGCACTCACTAAATAGCACTTCCGTACACATCACCTGTCTCAGTCACCATTATATCCGGATGCCTTTCAATCTGGTAGGCCCTAAGCATGTACTTGTTGAATCAATGCTTGCATCAAACGATGAATGGGTGAATGGGCTAAGACGAAGAATCTGTGTATGGCAATCTCGGGAGCCAGTGAAGTGTGTGGTTAAGTACATGGACTCAAGCCAGACTACCTGGGTTTGAATCCCGTTTGGCCACTTCAATTTGTATGACCTCGGGCAAATGATGGTGCTTTTCTGCATCTCTTTTGTTCCCTATAAGATGAAGATAATCAAAATTGCAGTTTCGCCGGGCGTGGTGGCGCACGCCTTTAATCCCAGCACTCGGGAGGCAGAGGTAGGAGGATCGCCGTGAGTTCGAGGCCACCCTGAGACTCCATAGTGAATTCCAGGTCAGCCTGGGCTAGAGGGAGACCCTACCTCGAAAAAAAATAAAAAATTGCAGTTTCATGACTTGGCATGATGACATAGTTAGCACACATCAAGTGTTTAGACTAGTCCCTGGCTCAGCGTGTCTGCTTGAGCAGACTGCTGTCAACATCGTTATCTTCATCACAAGAGACATGAGAATCCGACTGGGAAAATGACTAAAGATTCATACAGACACTAGAATGAGGGGGGCCAGTTCTCTGCCAGGTTCCTACCCGAGGACGGGAAGAAGGAAGCCATCTTTCAGCAAAATGCCAGAGCCGAACGAGGAGTGGCCGTCTCCTCTGCCAATGCCACTTCTTGGTAACTGCGCACTCTGGACTTGGACCGTGAGCCCACCCTCCCAGGCCCTAGTCACTGCCTCATTCTGTGGATCAAAGACAATACCAGTGTCTTGTCCCAGAAATGCAGCCAGCACAGGGAAGAAACAAGCAAATTAACATACTTGGGAGCAGAACCAGGCCACTTGCAGCTTTAGGAGAGAAAAATATCTCCCTGCTCAACTCTAAGTTTCATCTGCCCATGATACCCTGTCAAGATCTGGGGCTGATTTCGAAGCCACCTGAATGACGCGAGCCAGCCAGCAGAAGGGAAAGATGCTCAACCCTTGAATCCCAAAGGACTTCCTGACATAGGTGGGAGCTCGCTCGTTCATCCCTTAGGATTTCAGGGCTGAGGCTGGGCTAAGAATGGGGCTAAAAGGTCAAAGAGTCTCCCAGTAACCCATTCATTCACCAGTCCATTAGGACTCTGCCCTACCAGCGGCTTCAGAGTAAGCCACGCCCCTCGGAGTTGCAGCTGGTACAGGCCAAGTACCCCAAACCTAAGGTCCAGCTGAGGCTGATGATGCTATGAGAGCTGACGGAGGCTCTGTCTGCAGTTCTCAGTGGCTCCCCTGCCCCTCAGCCTTAGTGCTTTGCAGCCACGGGGACAAATGTCTTCTCAGCCAGTTCCAGCTGCAGTGGGCTTTTCCTAAAGTGTTGGTCACTCTATCCTAGCCACCAAGGACCGGGGACTATGGCTTGAATCCGTTCTAGTGCTGCAAGCTTTCACTAGGCATCTCTACTTAACGTGTGTGTCCCCAGAAAGGCTTCCGGCCACATACAGATGACACTAGGTAGCAAGCCTTTCCTACTCCAAGGGCCCCTCAGCCTCACGTCATGTCAGAACTCTGCCAGCCTAGACCAGCCATTAGCAGCTCTGTTGGCAAGCAGCTGCAGGAAGTTCAAGGCCGGAAGGCAGACTACCCGAGCACCAGACTGTCTTCCTCCCTCGCCCAGAGAAAGCAGAGATAAGAACGTGGGCTCCAAATGGGCCTGGTCACCCTACGATCCTGTCCACCCCTGTGCCTTCTGCTAGAAGCCCACCGCTGCAGTGACAGGCTGCAGGTCTCCAGCAAACCTGTCCCCCTGTGTGCACTCATGAAAATCTTGAGAATGTAAATCTAGGCCTCCAGGAACGCAGATGCTTGCCTGCTGGCCTTGAGGCCGCTGGAACCCGGGCCACCGCCGAGGATCAGACCCCCGCGGCGCTCAGGTCTCCCAGCCCTGGGCGGTGAGGGCCGCCGGGCGCGGGGCCCAAGGTCAGCGGCGCAGCATCGCGCGCACTCACCGGGCTCGGAGGACAGGGCCGGGCCGTCCCCCGTGCAGGGCGAGGCGGGGCGGCGGCGCAGGTGCCCCCCCCCCCGAGGAAGCCAGCGGGGAGCGGGCCACGGACCGCCGAGCCGAGCCGAGCAGAGCAGAGCCAAGCCGAGCCCGGGCTGACGGCGGCGCCGCTCGGATCGCGCGGTACCTGGGCACCGAGCGGAGGATCGAGCCGCCGCCGCCGCCCAGGCCCGGCCGACCGGCACGGGCTCCCGCATTGGCACGACCTCCCCGCCCCTCCAGCGACCCCCCCCCCCACCGCCCAGGTGACTTACCTAGTGCCTTCACCCACCCCCAAGCATCCGTCTTCTCCCACGTGTCCGTCCGTCCGTCTGTCCGGTCCCCTGGATCACCTTCCCGCCCCTCCCAACATAGGAACACCCTCGGCTCGCCAGCCTCCTGCGGTCTGGCCCGTCCCTCGGAGTCCGCAGTGACCTCCCAGTGGCGCTTTATAGGCACCCCCCGCTCACCTCTTCCCAGCACCGGAGCCCGCTGACCACGCCTTCCTCCCAGGAACACAGGGTTCCCAAAGCTGGCACCCCACCCTCCGCCTGCCGCGCCCCCCCCCAACCCCGCCGCCCACGCACACCCACACAAGCACTCACGCACGTTTGCACACACTTGGGCGACTGGTTTTGTAGCCTCCATGGCCTGGATTTTTTTTTTTTTTTCCGGTTAGTTCCCTGGGGTCTCAGTGAGGCAGCCTCCTAGCTCACTCTGCTAGCCCTCTCCCAGGATCGCAGACCTCCTGGTTGTCGCAGTCCCCCGCCTGCGAATGACTATCCAGTCTCATCTTCTGAACCCCCGAAACTCCCCGGGCCGCAGGTGCTCACCTCTTACGTAGCATCTGCAGCACAGGCTCCTAGGCCCGCGGAAACATGCCCAGACTCAAGTGCCTAATGGCCTCCGGCGTGCGTGCCAGCGCCTGCCTGAGCTCCCAGCCTTGGCCAATGATACCACCACTGTCCAGGCCACATTTGGGAGCCATTCTTGACTGGCGTCCCTTTCGCCAGTTACTAGTGTGTACCGCTATGCGTCCTAGCCGTTCCAACTCCTTCCACAGTTGTCTCATGTAAGCACCAAGTGCTATTCCTTCTGCTTCAAAGCCTGATACAGTCTATTTATTTATAGCCCTGCAAGCACATGGCGCAAGTCACACTGTGATAAAGATGAAGCGGTCATTTTAAGTTATTTTCTTTTCTTTTCTTTCTTTCTTTCTTTTTTTTTTTTTTTGATGAATGCCACACTGTGTATCTTTTCCTTTACTGTATCTTTTAAAGTTGTTCACAATCTACTTAGTAAGAGCAACATGATTAAAATGGTTTTACTAAATCTTAGTTGGATATTTCATGTGAATACAAAGTATTCTTCTAAGTCCAATTGATGTCAATATATTGTTATAATGGCTATTGTTGGTGGGGTTTTTTTTTTTTTAAGATGCATCTTGTGGGCTGGAGAGATGGCTTATTGGTTAAGGCATTTGCCTGCGAAGCCAAAGGACCCAGGTTCAATTCCCCAGGACCCATGTAAGCCAGATGCACAAAGGGCACATGTATCTGGAGTTCATTTGCAGTGGCTAGAGGCCCTGGCACACCCATTCTCTCTCTGTCTCTCTTCTCTATCTCTCTCTGCTTGCAAATAAATACATAAAATTTATTTTAAAAAAGATGCATCTTGCAAAGATAAATAGAACTCTGTCTTTGCATTTATAAGTCATAATTCTCACTGTTTAAATAATATCTACCAATTTTGCAAGTATAAAATTCCACAGGGAAGCTATTTTGTCCATGAGGCCAAACTTCTTAGTGAGTTTTTCATCTATTATTCTTACAAATAGTTTAGACACAGAGACGTGTTTTAAAAAAAAAAGAAAGAAACCTTGAATTATGGATTTATAAGATTGTAAATGGGTTTAAAAGTATGCCTCTAAGTTTTGCAGATTGTGGCGATTAGAGTAAAGGTGACACATTTCATTTTGGCCATTAAGCTCACATGATACTAGAAACAGTCTAAATGCCACTTTTTAGCATGCTTTGCCCATAACATAGCTCATTATTAAAATACTACCTTTACACCCCTCTTATGCAATGTTCCCTGAGCCTTGGAGGCTGTGACAGAGATGTCACGGGTGGGGAGGAGAACTTAGGGACACTATCCTCTGGACGTGAAGGGGCTGGTGCATTCGTAACTTGGCAGTGGAAGTCACTGCCACCATTACATTTTGACATAGATGACAGAGGAGAGGGTAAAAAAAAATGCGGCATCAAAATAAAAGAGGAGGGATTTCAGAGACGGCTTAGCTAGCGGTTAAGGCACTTGCCTACCAAGCCAAAGGACCCCTGTTTGATTCCCCAGTACCCACATAAACCAGATGCACAAGGTGGCTCATGCATCTAGAGTTTGTTTGCGGTGGCTAGAGACTCTGGTGTGCCCATTCCTGATGTCTCTCTCTCTCTCTCTCATAAATAAATAAAATATTAAAAATGAAAAAGAATAAAAGAGGAGCAGAGCCACTGGAATAGAGGTGGGAAGAATAATGAGGGTTTTATTTTAGTGTATTCCTGTATTAAGATTCTCAATAAAAAAATAGCATCGGGGCTGGGGAGATGGCTCACGCATACGCCGGCCCCCAACAATACACTGCCTCTAGGAGGTGTTAATTCCCAAATCTCCATCAGCTGGGAACCTAGCATTCAGAACACCTAAGTTCACGGGGGACACCTGAATCCAACCACCACAGTGTGTTATTGACATGCTTTCATACTTTACGTCCTTTTCACATCAACTCTAACCCCAAAGCTCATCAGGAGACAAAAGTGATCCATGAATTCCAGATAGGGTAGCCTGCCCACCCGCTAGTGGTCCTCACTGTTAGCCACTTCACACCCAGATCTATAACAGCCTCCAAAACACATGGTGGGCTCTGAATCTTTTCCTTCAACTCTTCCACGCTGTGCCATGCGCCTTTTCATCTTCTCGGCACTTATGCACTTGATTTCGCTGTGTCAAGTCTGCTTTTGTCCAATGATGCTGACATTTTGATTTTTACTATTAAGTAAAAATCAAAGGAGATTTCCAGGGCTGGAGACATGACTCAATGGTGGCGCACTCTGCCTGGTATGCATGGGATTCACAGGGAGCAGAGAGAGGGGAAGGAGGAGGGGAGAGGAGGAGGAGGGCGGGAGAGAGACCTTGTTTGAACGTTTGCTCTTGCTGCCATCTTTCTGAGTTTGCTGTCCGTACTGTTTTCAATCTCTGGGTTTCTTTGCGAGTGCCTTTTCAAACCATTTGTCCCTTTCATGAGAACAGCTTAGGCAAGATCAGGTCATATAATCTGAGATGGAAGCAAGCTCCAAGATCTCCAGTTACACTTGAAGGCAGTTGGGGCAGTGAAGGTGCCCCGTCCTCCTCCTGTGGAATGCAGAGCTGGGACACCTGACCGTGGACTGGCTAAGATCTGTTTGGTAAACAGCTTTCATTTTGACTTCACATTCCAAAGGATCATTCAGCACCCGTTATTGTGAAAATCGCTGGCTTCTTCCTTCTCTCCCATTACCTCAGTTCAACGTGAATGCTAGATAGCTAGCCTGTGACAATCCAGCTGCCTCCCAAGCCTCCATCTCCCACCTGCCCCAGCAGCAGAACCCCACCACTCTTAGTACTTCGGCCATTAGGGACAGATATCCCATCTCATAGACTCCTTTTCTCCAATCTTCTATCCACTGAGGCCTTCAAGCACCTTGGGGGACACCCGGAGCCAGCGCTGTGGGACCCCTGCAACAGCTCTCCAGTGACTGATGCACTAGAGGACGGGCACCTTCGAGCATTTTTAAAAGCCAAGAGCTGTTTGTTCCCCACACAGCCATGATTCCCTCACAGCCATGGTCCGTGCTGGTCATTGCCTCACACAGACGCACATACATTCAAATGGGCATGATGCCCTTCAAATACCTGGTGCTTCTGCCTCCTGTCTCAGTCGACTGCTGCAGAAGCCAAACTCCTGCCCACCCCCACCCTCACCCCCCCACACACACACCAGGAGGCAGTACTCTTGGTCAACTTTGGCCAGTTAGTTATCAACCAGGGTGCCCTGGGGATTGCCACTGATGGAGCACACTGAAATTATGTCAGCTCGACAGGTTCGACACCAGGCAGGAGAGCATGGAGGCTGAAAGAAAAGTGCCCCTGGCAGTGGCTGCAGCTCACCCGATGCTATGACAAGGCAGGGCACAAACTTTTCCCTACGCACTTCAATTCTTCTTCTTCTTTTTTTTTTTTTTCTTTATTAGTCAGTTCTGTATTCAGCAAATACAGTCAGTTTGGTACCATTATTAGGCTCATCTGTGACCTGCCCCCTCCCCTTGGCCCCTCCTTGTTGAGGTATACGGGTCATGCATTGTGGAGTTAGCCCACAGTTATGGGTAAGATAAATGTCCCTGCATATCATGACCCAACATGTGGCTCTGACATTCTTTCCACCCCTGATTCCGCAAAATTTCCCTGAGCCATGTTGGGTTCATTTTTGGTCTGCTTCAGTGATGAGGTGTTGGGGGCCTCTGAGGCTCTGGCTCTCTGATTTGGTAGGAGTTGATTTTTCTCTGTGCTGATCTCCTTCCCCCTTGTGCTGGTGTCCGGTTCATCAGGAAAACAGCCCCCTTGCTTGTTTCTCCAATTTTTCTTAGTTTCAGCCAGGGCCCTTTTGAGGTATGATGGGGTGGCTCTCTCCTTAGGATCTACATCTATCTGAAAAAGAGAAGCAGATTCTCCAACGGAGAGTAAGTTAGCACCAGGACAAATGAGATAACCCTTATTTTTTTTTTAATAGAGAATTTGATACGTGTAGGCCCTCTTGTAGCCCACAATTGATGGTAGCTTGATATTGGAGAGTGGGTTTATGTTTGGATCTGGTTCTGACTTGTTTCCCAGCTCCAGCTATGGGTCCCATACCAGTGAGGGGATCAGTTAGCCGAATTGAGAGCAGTTGGTTCCCCACCATGGCTGTGTGCCACCACTGCACTTGTGTGGGCATCACAACAAGTTATTTGCTGCTAAGTAGGTTAGACCATGCGTTGCTTCGACAGATATTGGTCAATTTCCCCCAGTCGCCCATGTAGCACCTTCTGGCACTAGACGCGCTGACTGTCTGGGGACTGACTCTTCCAACTTCCAGCCATGCCATTCTAATTTGCATGTCAATCACATAAGGTATCTTCAGCAGTAGGGTCTTACCACTAGCCTTTGGTGGGTCATCAAGTACTCTGACAGAAATCTGTCTGTCTTTTAGGAAACCTTGTAGGTCTCTCTGATCAAAAGCTCATTGTGGATGATAGCCCCATGCTGGATTTGGGAGTTACAGGTCAGTGCCCACTAAGAAAATGAGGAAAAAGATAACTAATATACAAGAGTTAGAGATAAGAGAGAGAGAGACAGGGAGAGGGGAAGTGAGGGAGGGAAGATGTAGGAGGTTAAGGTTAGTCTTAATCTTACCCTCTCCAGTGTCAAATAAAAATAAATGCTGGCGAGGATGTGGAGAAGTAGGAACACTCATCCACTGTTGGTGGGAATGTAGGAGGGTACAACCACTTTGGAAAGCAATATGGAGACTTCTGAAAAAGCTGAGTATAGAGATACCAACAGACCCAGTTATTCCCTTACTGGGCATCTACCCTAAAACCTTCAAACCACAGACTAAAGAGATTTGCTCAACCATGTTTATAGCAGCTCAATTTGTAATAGCTAAGAGCTGGAATCAACCCAGATGTCCATCACTAGAAGAATGGATAACTAAGATGTGGTATATCTACACAGTGGAATTCTATACAGCAGTAAGAAAAAATGACACAATGAAATTTGAGGAAAAATGGTTGAACCTGGAACAGATCATTCTCAGTGAACTTACCCAATCACAGAAAAAAAAATCGCCACATAGTCTCACTCATCTACAGCACCTAACCTGAATCTACCGAAGATACCTTACATACCCAGTAAGCATCTCCTAGACTAGACACTAGGATGGAAGGGGAGGGAGGGGAGGGCATCAAAGGGGTGGGAAACACAAATCTAGACCCAAACAGCAATGGTACCATAATCTTCTACTTACTAAAAGACAGACCAAATGGCTGATCCTTCACCAGGCCCCTACAGGGAACACCTGAACTTCAATTCTTTTTTAATTAGTATTATTTGGATTTTTGAGGTAGGATCTCGCTCCAGCCCAGGCTGACCTGGAATATACTCTGTAGTCTCAGGGTGGCCTTGAACTCACAGTGATCCTCCTACTTCTGCCTCCCGAGTGCTGGGATTAAAGGCATGTGCCACCACGCACCGGCCCTACACACCTCAATTCTAAAATAATTCCTCAGACCATGAGGTGAAACAGACCTAAGCAAGCTGGAGTCTGACTGGCAGAAGGCACAGTCGTTCCTTCACAGTGAAAAGCAGGTTCTTTCTTTGGAAGATGAGGTTCCAAAAAGAAAACAGGCCAATCCAAGCATGCTGAAAATTAGCATGGGTGAGCACTGGGTCCTGGTCACGGTGCGCATGATCTTGGGATGACGGCAGGAAGAATGGGGTGGGAGGATATTAAAAGTGACCCAAGCAGACTTGGAGGGGGAGATAGACAGAGCTCAGGAGGACTGGGCTGAATCTTGGGAGGCTGAGGCTCTTGGGCTTAGATCCCTTGCCTTCTGTGGATTGAAGTGAAGGGTCAATGAGTAGGAATTTGAGGCATGAAGCCCACGTCCTATGACCACACGGTGCACTTTCCTTGGTCTGAGAGCACAGTGGGGGGTTGATGTGGCTCAGGATGCCTGCCTGATGGGCATATGGTATCTCTAATTAAACTGAAGTTTAAACTAATTAAATTAGTGGGTTCCTTCCCCATCCAAGAATGAATGGCCTTTTGTCTCTGCCTTCCCTCCAGGACTCTGTGCAAGATCATCCTTGGTGACATAAGCATTAGATTCTGGTGAGACTGCAATTGACGTCACAGATGGGAATCATAGCCCCAGACATCCTCACTTACTTAAACTCTGGTTGGAAGTACACTGCATCATCTGCCCTCGGTCCCCTCTATCTCCTGCCTTGTGATTCAAAATCTGTGCTTCGAATTCTAATGCATTCCTCTATAATTTCTGGAAATAGACAGCAGGAGTTGGGAAAAGTAGAACTCAGACAAGATTATGATCTTTGCCTCCTAGAAATGCATTCACGCTGATACCTCCACCTGCCCCCCCCCCCCACACACACACACTACCATTAGGCCACAAGTGTTCCCAGCTTTCCTCCTAACATTCCCTGTTCTGGGCATCTGATTCATAATTGTCCACCCAACCATTCAGTGAGCAATAGGGTCAAAGGCTGAGGCAGAAACAAGGTGTGTGGCTCCCTGCCCCACGATAATTGCATTTCTGTTGTGTGGCAGGCTCCAGATGGCTGGCCACCACCAGGCATGGAGACGTAAGCCTTTAACCTCAACATTCAGAGAATAGAGAGTTCCAGGCCTATTTGGGTTGCGTACCAAGACGCCAGATCTAAATCAAACAAACAAAAATTACAATTGTGCAACAATGTGAATTCAACTAGTGCTGTCAAGGTGTGCACGTAAAATGGTAACAAAGGATGGTTAAAGCTTGCCATTTTACTCTGGATGTGTTTTCTGTAATTACAATAAAACACAAAAGGTCAAAAATCCAAAGCTTGAAAATAAAAATAAATGTAACTGTTACTCAGCATTCCGCTGCTGCGAAGCACGCATCATTAACCAGGAACGGGCCATGGCAGATGGCTGCTTATCAGCTATCCAGTTGCATACAACCCTGCAGGCCAAGGGTGCAGAGCTACGCTGGGGAACAGAGCAGGGAGAATCACGTTCCACTGCGGCCGAGCCAGGGCCGAGGAGAGCAGATCCAGAAACAGCAGAAATGAGGACCCAGAGGTCACTGTGACACAGAGCTCCACCGGTCCATAAAAACTGGAGAACACAGGATTAAGTCCCACACAGCTCCCGGTGGGCAATAGTTTCCATAGCTCATAACTCATCTAAAGGACGAGTCCTTCAGAAAGTTAAAAGTGGCTGCTATCTGTCACCTGCCAGCTCTTCCAAAAGATGAGCCCCAGGCTTTGGCCATCTGCGTACTTCATGTCTACCTCATATTTCAGATAATTCCTGCTCCGACCAGATCAACTCCCAGTTACGTATGGCAAAGTGCGGATCCTTTCTGAATAAGCATAGTGAGTACTTGGTGGTATGCTGATAATTTAGTATTTCCCAATGAATCTGTTAGAACTAGGTTTGGCTGATGATAAGAGAGACCTGAAATAACAATGACATAAACAAGAAAATCAGGAGTTGAAAACTATTCACTGATCCACAAGCCCTCAGATTCCTTTCAGCCACCAGTCTGCAGTTCCTCAAGTATGGTCCTCACCCTTGTGGGAAATAGAAGTCCTTTCTTAGCCAAGGAAAAGTCAACAGCTAAATCTATTACAGCTGTCCTTCATGGGAGGATAGGGAGGAGGGCTGGAGAGTCATAGGCAGAGAGTATGGGCTGAACGGCTTATAATGATGCTATCACAACCCTCGCATCGGCCACTCCAAGCTGCTCTGCCGCTGGCCAATGACACTAACACGGCTGTTCTCACAACTCCGTCGAGACATAAGCATTCCTTTCCAAACCTGACTACGATTGATCTCCATGACTGACTCGGTCACACCAAGCCTACGTTCTCACATCCACTACCAACGCAGCACAGTTTTCACGCCCTCACACCTTGAGCATCTGGTCAGCTGGCCTCAGCGTGTCAGGACGCTCACAGAGTGTAGAAGCCATGGCAACGGCTGAATTAAGTGAAAACCTCTGGAAACTTCAAGGAAGTCAAAGGGAGTTGGGTGTCTCGGGCTGTGAGGGCAAGGTTTGATTGTGATCAAAGTCTTTCCTACACTTGCTCACAAAGTCCTGATGTATGTGGGTGCCACGGGTATCACACACTCCTCCCTGCTAATGTGGTAGGCAGAAGGGAGTCTCTTTTTCACGTATGTGTGCACGTGTGGTATCTGCATATTTGTACATGCGTGGGTGCACATATGTGTATGTACGTGCATGTGTGTGGAAGCCAGAGATCAATGTCCAGATGTCTCCTATCTCTTCCCATCTTATTTATTGAAACAGGGTCTCTCACTGAACCCAGAGCTCGCCGATTCAGCTAGTCTGCCTAGTCAGCTTGTCTTGGGATTCCCCTGCCTCCAGCTCCCAAGCAGTACAATCATGTATGTACACACCACATCTGATCTTGACGTGGGTGCTGGGGGCCTGAACTTGGGTCCTCATGCTTGCGCTGCAAGGGCTCTGCCTACTGAGCCATCGCCCAAGGCCCCAGGTCTTTACACAGGAAAATGCGGGCCACATGGGCCCAGAGTTACCAAGATAAGACATTGTGCTTTAGTTTCTCTTACATGGGAAGCCAGTGCCAACTGCACATGCTTCAGAAGGCCCCAGACAGACTGTCACCCATTGAGGATTGGCTGAGCAGGTGTCAGGCACTAGGGTCAAGCAACGATCGGGAGCAGAGTACACCCCTTGCCTTCATGATGGTTGCCAGCTATTGATCAACATTCATCAATGACCACCCCCAAATACACAACTTCACACCGTGAGAGAGTTATGCAAAAAAAAGTTCAAGGGCCAGGCTGGGGAAATGGCTTAGTGGTTAAGACGTTTGCCTGTGAAGCCTAAGGACCCCAGTTGGATTCCCCAGGACCCACGCAAGCCAGATGCACAAGGTGGCGCATGCGTCTGGAGTTTGTTTGCAGTAGCTGGAGGCCCTGGCGTGCCCATTCTCTCTTTCTCTCTCTCTCTCTCTCTCTCAAATAAATAAATATTTTTTTTAGAAAGTTCAAGGGCTATTTAAGAGCATAGCAAGGACATGTGACCTCATGTAGAAAGGAGAAAAAGCTTCCAGGAATAGCATGTCCAAAGACCCTGGAACAATTTATGGGAATAAAATCTGAGTCATTTTCCCCTCATTTCACTTCTCTCACATATTTGTGACTGGACATTCTGTTAAGTTTACACAATGAAAGGTCAATTTTTCAATGTGTACAAATTTTTTTCTTCACTAAGTGGACATACCACACAGCCTGGGTAAATAAAACCACATGTAGTTCTCCAGGATAGGACTGTTTTAAATTTAACATTTTCTAAAATCCTGTCACTTTTCCAGCACTAAATTTGTAACAAACCTGTTTTAAAATGCCCCTTGCCCTCCCTCCCCTGGCCTCTTGTATCTTCTGAATATTTCTAACTCCGTCTCACCCAAGCATTCCTTCCATGAGAGCCTCCTCTGAAAGTCAGTGGGTGGTGTGTCCTCACACCTAGAGCTGCTCTCTAAGCACCTCAATTCTCCCAGCCACGCCTGCCTCCTACTATAATTACTTGTCTTCTCCCTGAACCTGGTTGTCTGTCCAGCCTTCTCCAGAGAGCAGGTGTTAGGGATCTGGGTGAAGTGACTGGGCCTGGGCTGTGGCCTTACTGTAGTTGTCCCGCCTTGTAGCAGACGGATTCAGGTTCGCTGAGATGAACTTCCGGACCAGGCACAGTTATGGAGGAAGGGATTTATTGAAGCTTACAGATCCAGGGGAAGTTCCATAATGGCAGAGGAAGCTGGCCTGCTTTCACAGGCCCAAACACAGAGAGCCAAAATTCACACAGCACAGCACACTTCAGGAACTCTATCTAGGCACACTTTGCATATCTTTAGATTGAAATCTTAAACCAACCACCACACCTTAAGATCCACCCAGTGACACCGCCTCCAGCCAGGTGGCTACAGATGCAAACTACAAACTAATAAAACACTGAATATATTGGGGGCCATCTATTCAAACTACCACATGCCTCCTAACAATACGACTCCATCTGTGATGATTTTGTTGACTCGAATGGGTTAATAAATGCATTAACCATTAGTTAATAATAGATCATTAATTGGTAATTAATAATTGACAATAGTGAGGAGCACCTTTGGGTGTATGTGTGAGGGCATTTCCAGAGAGATTAACTGAGGGGTTAAACCTGCTCTGAATATGGTCAGTCCCCTCCCATGGGCCGGGGTCCCAGACCAACTAGAAAGGGGGAAAGAATAGAAAGGGTGATGAACAGCAGCATTCCCCCTTTCTCTACTACTGCCATGAACAGAAGCTGGCCCCCCACTGTGTCTTCCTTACCACAATGGAACCCCCCTTACCCCTGAGCCAAAACAAAAATCCCTCTTCCCTTAAGTTGCTTCTTGTCAGGAATTTCATCACAGCAATGTAAAAAGGAACTGACACACCAAGTCCTTCTCAAATCTGATTTATCTCATCTCCGCCCATCCTGACAATTTATGCCCAAATCTCGACCAAAGATCTCTGAGGTGTGTCAGTGAAGTGAGGGTCTATGTTCTTAAGACATGCACCCTGTATTCGTTTGTTTTCTCACTGCTCTGACAAAAGCAACTTAATGCAGGAAGGGTTTATTTGGGCTCATGGTTTGAGGATACAGTCCCCAAGGCAGGGAAGATGTGGTGGCAAGAGCATGAGGCAGCTGGTCATATTGCAGCCAGGGAACAGAGAGAAGAATGCTGGGGCTCAGATCGCTTTCTCCTTTTATTTTAATATATTTTTTAAATTTTTATTTATTTTTATTCATTTATTAGAGACAGGGAGAGATGGAGGGGGGGGGGAGAATGGGCATGCCAGGGCCTCCAGCCACTGCAAATGAATTCCAGATGCATGCGTCACCTTGTGCATCTTGCTTACGTGGGTCCTGGGGAATTGAACCTGGGTCCTTTGGCTTTGCAGGATAATGCCTTAACCACTGAGCCATCCCTTCAGCCTTCCTTTTTTTTCATTTTATTCAGACCCCAGCCCATGGGATGAGGCCATCCACATTCAGGGTGGGTCTCCCCTCCTCAGTTCAAACTCTCTGGACACGCCCCCACAGACACATTCAGAAGTGTACCCCTCTATGTCATTCCAAAGACAGTCAAGTTGATAGTGGAAATTACTATCATACACCCTTTAAATGCTTGTCCCCATCCTCCATCTCCAGAGCTCCTTGCTGAGAGCCAGAATCCCAGCAGACCTCCCAGAGCCATCAACAGAATAGCCTTTGTAGCACTAGGATCCCAACAGCAAACACATGGTACATGCATATTAGGGCCAAGGCCTTAGTAGGTAATTTAATTGAAGGACATTGGAGTAATTTAATAGAAGGACAAATGGGGATAACTAAATTTGTAAGCAGAGAGACTATTCACAAAGGTGGAAGAAAGGCATAGGGAAACCACGAGGGTTTGGACAATACTCGAGGGTGGGTACACCAGGGCCACAGCTCCGTGGGCCTAAAGATGCAAGGGAGAAAAGGCAGCATCACAGATTACACCACAGCCTTCCAACAAAGGCAGACTGCAAGGTGTTTGTGCATGGTGCCTGGCCAACAGAGGCATCCTCATACTGTCAGGCATTTTCTCCTCGTCATCGTCTCCTGCATCTCCAGACCCCTCCCAAGGTCTTAGGGTCACCACCTTTGCCCTCTGACCACTCCTGACTCTTCATGGCTGGGGGTGGTATCCAGCCAGACTGAATGTTGATGTCACAGCCGGCTCCAGTAGCAGCTCCTTTCTGACTCTCCTGCTCCAGGCCAGTATGATTTAGTCCAGCTCATGGCTTATACATGTCCAATCTGATTCCCAGACTCCTCCACCATTAGGAGTAGATCTGTCTCTTATGGTCACTCTTTTTAAAAAATATTTTTTTACATTTCTTTTAATTTTAGAGAGAGAGAGAGAGAGAGGTGGCATGCCAGGGCCTCAGCCACTGAAAACTCCAGACGCTTGCGCCACCTAGTGGGCATGTGCGATCTTGCGCTTGCCTCACCTTTGTGCGTCTGGCTTACGCTGGATCTGGAGAGTCGAACATGGGTCCTTAGGCTTTGTAGGCAAGCACCCTAATGGCTAAGCCATCTCTCCAGCTCCTGTGGTGACTCTTACAGAGAACACAAAACAGAGGCGCTTCGCACTCTCACAGCAGTTTCCATGAGCTGCCTGTCTTGAATTGTGCCCCATCATTATTACATCCACCTCCTCTGTAGCTGGGCCACACTGAGCAACTCCTACAGCCTGGGCCTCTGCTGAGGGGATCCTAGAACCTTCTGCACACAGACTACTGCCTACGCTGTACCCCTCAACTGCTCTAGGCATGTCCTGATCCAGCTGGATCTGTAGGCTTGGCACTGAGAACAGCCAGGCTGTCCTGGTAGGACTGTGGCCGAGTACAGTTTGTCAAGGGACGGCTCTGTCCAGTCACCCCACAGAAACACTTAGTAATGTCCTTCTTCCTGTCTGTCAGCAGCTGCGATCATGCACTGCACATTGGCAGGACGTTGCTTGCCCTTCATAGGACTGACCACTGTGTTTGGGAGCAGGGGAAAAAAAAGTGAACCTAAAAAAGATGTGTCACCTTAACTAGAGTGGCTCATAGACAACCTCGGAAAAGACATAAAATGGGGGCAATTCCCACAGAAGCATTGGGAATTAAAGAATAGAGTGGCCCAAGAAATCCTAATCCGATTCAGACAACTTATTTGGGAATACAAATAACATTTATTGATATATGTTACTTCAAAAGAAGAGAAGTAGCAGGACGTGGTGGTGCACACCTTTAATCTCAGCACTCGGGAGGCAGAGGTAGGAGGATTGCCATGAGTTCAAGGCCAGCCTGAGACTACATAGTGAATTCCAGGTCAGCCTAGAACTAGAGTGAGACCCTACCTCAAAAAAACTAGAGAGAGGGAGAGGAATAAATGTACAAGAACCACAGGTTGGTTGAAGCAACATGCCATTCTAGAAGGAACAACAGCAAGCAATTTTCTCATTATCTCCCACATTTTACGTGTGCCATGGTTACCTCTGTGGGGATAACACTGGACTTAATGAGGTCACTCAGTTAAAACAATAGAAAAAATAGTTAATAACCATGCCTCAACTGATGGAACGTCTTGACTAACTTTTAAAATAGGAAACATGATGCTGTGAAGTAGATAGTTCTGTTCATTGTTAATTCGTCTACAAAGTATTGAGCAACTGTTTGCAGGGCTTCGGGCACTCATTGAGCGCAAGGTATACAATGCTCTCAGTTTGATAAAAATGTGTATTATTTGGAAAAAAAGATGGCTGTCAAGATCCGTTGCTATATAATAATACAATAAATGCTTATGGTAAAACATTAAGTTCCGAAAGTAGGACACAAGCGCACGATTTCAGCTATGTAAGAATAAGGCAAATGAGACAGTCAATAAAAATCAGAGCACGTGGTTGGGGATGTAGCTCAGAAGTTAAGTGCCTGCTTAGCATATATAAAGCCCAGGGTTCCATTCCCAGCACCACTAGAGAATATGAAATAAGGCAAAAAAATTTAAAAGTATTATTATATTTTAATTGTCAAGCATAGAAGTAAGGCACAAGAAAAAAATAATAATCTGGGGAAGGGCTGGAGAGATGGCTTCGCAGTTCAGGTACTTGCCTGAAAGCCTAAGGACCCAGGTTCGATTCCCCAGGAGACACATAAACCAGATGCACAAGGCGGTACATGCGTCTGGAGTTCATTCACAATGGTTAGAGGGCCCTGCACACCCATTCTCTCTTTCCCTATCTGACTCTCTGTCTCTCTCAAATGTGTGTGTGTGTGTATATATAGTTTTTTTTTCTTCTTTTTTGTGGTAGGGGTTTCACTGTAGTTCAGGCTGACCTGGAATTCACGATGTAGTCTCAGGGTGGCCTCGAACTCATGGCAATTCTCCTACCTCTGCCTCCGAGTGCTGGGATTAAAGGTGTGTGCCACCACGCCTGGTTTTTGGCTTTTTTTTTTTTTTAATCTGGGGAAGAAGCCTGTCTACTTAGGAGACACAGCTGTCACTTTCCATCAATGTCCCCACAGCCCTGGCTCTGCCCTGGGCTCTGCCCAGTGGAAATGAGAATTTGATCTCAAATGTCATCCTTTCTTTACAGAAGAGCTATCAAGCCAAAGATGGAGCACAATAGATCCTCTGGAATAGGAGAGACCAGGTGTGGTGACACACACCTTTAATCCCAGCACCCCAGAGGCAGAAGTAGGAGGACTGCCGTGAGTTCGAGGTCACCCTGAGGCTACATAGTGAATTCCAGGTCAGCCTGGACTAGAGTGAAATCCTACCTCAAAAAACCAACAAAAAGAAAGAAAGAAAGGGAAGGATGGAGGGAAGGAAGGAAAGAGGGAAGGGAAAGGGGGAAAGGAAGAAAGGGGGAACGGGAAAGGCAATGAACTAGGGCTGGGAAGATGTTGGTTCCATTGGGAAAATGCTTGTCACTCAAGCACGAGGACCAGAGTTTGGATTTTCAGCCTCCACATAAAAGTGGGGTGTGGCAACGTGTGCCTGTAATCCCAGCATGGAGGGAGCAGACACAGGAAGATCGCTGGGGCTTGCTGGCTTAGCTCATCTAACCAAATACGTGAGCTCTGGGACTCACGTAAGACCCTGTTTCAAAAAATAAGGTGGTGGGCTGGAGAGATGGCTTAGCAGTTAAGCGCTTGCCTGTGAAGCCTAAGGACCCCGGTTCGAGGCTCGACTCCCCAGGACCCACGTTAGCCAGATGCACAAGGGGGCGCACGCGTCTGGAGTTCATTTGCAGTGGCTGGAGGCCCTGGCATGCCCATTCTCTCTCTCTCTCTCTCTTTCTCTCCCTCTTTCTCTCTGTTGCTCTCAAATAAATAAATAAAATAAACAACAACAACAAAAATAAGGTGGAGTCGCTTAGGCAGCACGTGTCCCACAAGTGGAAGGACACAGAGCTGATGAGCATGGCTCCTGCCAAGGATGACACGCAAATGCGTGAAGCGTTCCATAGTTTTGTTGACCCAGGTTTATAGAGAGAGCTCGCTGCTATGCCTGTGCTGAGACACGAGTGCTAGCATGTCTGCGTTACCTGTATGAGGGAAAATGAAAAGGGAAGAGCAAATCAAAAGATAAAGAACAACTAAGGAAGATACCTAATGTTGACCTCTGGCCCCCACACACATGCATACACACCACACACACATCACATACATGTACAGTAAATTTAAAAAAAAACAGGAATTACAAGGAAATAATTTAAATAGAGAAGAAGATGCAAAACTTAGCCACAGGACAGAGTCAAACCTGAAAGACAATAAAAATCTTTCCTACGGGATAGTGGGGAAGGCGTGAGAAATGTAAAGGTGTTTCCTATTGTGTGCTGGGATGAAGTACTTTCCCATCACACCCATGCCTTAAGTAAACAGCTCTTCTAACAACAATCTCCTGATGCTGATGTCTGCAGGAATAAAGGAGATCACGACAAACTACAGTGGAGACCCAGCCCAGAGATGATGTGAATGAAACAAGCCCTTTTGTATCAGCGCCTCAGGCAGGCTTGGTGAGCCTGGGAGGAAGAGAGGAAAGAAGGGTAGAGAGGAAACAGGAAGGAGTGAAAAAAGGAAGGGAGGAAGGGAGGAAGGAAGAAAGGAAAAAGGAAGGAAGGAAGGGTAGTAGAAGGAAGGAAGGAAGGAAGGAAGGGAGGGAGGGAGGGAGGGAGGAAAGAAGGGAAGAAAGACAGGCTCAGCAGTTCAAAACCTCATAGTTATTTCTTGGTCGTTTCTTAAGTCAGTACAGTGCAGGCAGCTCTCTTGCCTGGATAACAGCCAAGCAGCCACTCAGACTGGTGCAGATTACAGCCTCCATTGCCACCTCCCGAGAGTCTTTCACCACTCGGGGCGGGGGGCACTACCACCACCAAAGCAGCATCTAGAAAGAGAATTCTACTTTTAAGTCTATAGGTTAAAAAACAAGGAAGACTGAAAACCAACAATCCAAGTTTCTAATTCAAAAAGCTAGAAAAAGAACAGCTAACTAAACGGCCCCCAAAAGAGTAAATGAGAGGACTAAAGATATACAAAAAAATTAACAGACAAAAGGATATTATTTTAATAGATTAATATAATTAATAAACTCCTAGCACAATATATTAAGAAAAATCAGAGAACACAAATGCCACACCTAGGTTTGAGAAACAGGGTATTCCTATAGACCCACAGACAGTTAAAAAACAATTAGGCTGTATTATAACTCCAATGGGATGTAGCTTACTCAGTAAAGCACTTGCCTAGCATGCACAAAGCCCTAGGCTTAATCCTCAGCATCACATAAAACCAGGCATGGTGGCACATGTCTAAAATTTCAGCACTATGCAGATAAAGGTAGGACAATCAGTAGTTCAAAGCCATCCTCAGCTACATAGCAAGTTTGAGACTATGCTAGGATACATGAATATGAGACCCTGTCCCCCCAAAAAATAAAATAAAATAAATAAATAAGAAAGAAAGAAATAAAAAAGATACTGGGGATGGAGAGATGGCTCAGCAGTTAAGGCGCTTGCCTATAAAGCCTAACAGCCAAGGTTCAATTCCCCAGTACCCATGCAAAGCCAGATGCACAAAGTGGCCCATGCATCTGGAGTTTGCAGTGGCTAGAGGCCCTAGCACACCTATTCTGTGTGTGTGTGTGTCTCTCTCTCTGCTTGCAAATAATTTTTTTTTTTTTTTAAAGAGACTACAGGGCTGGAGGGATGGCTTAGCCGTTAAGGCGTTTGCCTGCAAAGCCAAAGGACCTAGGTTCAATTCCTCAGGACCATGTTAGCCAGATACACAAGGGGGTGCACGCCTCTGGAGTTCGTTTGCAGTGGCTGGAGGCCCTGGCGTGCCCATTCTCTCACTCTCTCTCTCCCTCTTTCTCTGTCAAATAAATGAATAAATAAAAATAAAATATTTAAAAATACTACAAACCATACCAATAAATTGGCCTTCTATGTGCTGATATTTATATTTATGCCAATAAATTGGAATTGGCATTTAAAATGTTTCCTAAAATGAAATTTACCAAATTTGCTATAAGAAGAAACAAAAAAACCCAACAGTCATATACATATATCAAAGGAATTAATTTCACGGTAATTAAAATTCCTCCTGTTAGAGCTGAGTCGGGATCAGAACCAACTGGGGCACCGTGCATGAGAAAGGAAAGCAGGCCTCAAATGGCTGCAGACTGCTTTATTGGAGTCAAGCAATAAAGTGACGGCAAGACCTCCCTTCGGGCTTGAGGCTGCAGTGGCGTGTTTACAGCTGAACTGACATTTATACAAAGCGAGGAGCGAGAGGAACGGAAGCTAGGATGTGGGACGGGGAAAACAAGAGAGGAACAAGGCCATTTTCCTCGCTGACGAGACAGTTACAACTTTTAAGACGAACCTGCACTGTCTTCGGGATATGAATATGTTATTGTGCAGAACAGTGGCTGTTCATTGAACAGGTGTTGTGTTTCTTTTTTCGGGCCCAAGGTCAGGGGCTGCGTTATTACCAAAGAATTTGACCTTCATCCACAAGCCTCTGTTTTAGGGCCAGCTTGTCTCAGCAACTTTACAACTTTATTAACCCTTCAAGCAACTTTAGGGCTTATTAACCCTTCACCTCCCACGGAGAGAACCAGCCCAGACGACATCACAAAATCTTAAGGAGTAAATAATACTGATTTAAAAAAAAAAAATGTGTCCAGAAAATAGGAGGAGGGACATCCAAACTCATTTTACAAAGTGTGGAAAAGCTTGATAGCAAAGCTTGTAATGTCAGAAGGATGTTACAAGAAAGGGAAAGTCACCAGGTAACTTGGAAGGCCTGGTGGGCCTCTTTGGTGAGCCCTACACTGTGCTCTTCTCTCACAAAGCCACCAGCTCCAGCCACTGCTCATGGGGACATGGCCATTTCCACTCGTGGTGGCACATGACCGCAATCCAGCACTTGGGAGGTTGAGGCAGGAGCACTGTCATCAATTGAAAGCCAGCCTGGGCTACTGAGTGAAACCCTGCCTCAAAACAAATACAGTCTGTCAGTGCATTTCCAAGGCTTTCCTGTCAGAAAGAGAAGCGGCTCCCTTTCGTTTAAACTGAAGATCCGTGAACTAAAGAGGCAAGCCGTGCGCCTCATCATACTCGAGCCAACATGAGAACAGAGGAATTGGAGCAGGCTCTGAACACCCCCATTCATTCAGAAAGGGAGGCCCCCTTGACACTGCTGGGGCACCAATGACAGGCATTAGAAAACAGCCCCGAACAGGAAGTCCCTCCCCCACGGTTCCCTGCAATCCTTGCCCTGCCCCCCCCAACTTTGGGTAGCTTCCTCCTGGGCCCTTATTCTTGGCTAGGTGGAAAGAGGGAACTGGGGAGAACGCAGGACCTGGGAGCCATGTGCCACTTCCTGCCGGAGGTTGCTTTAAAGCTTAACCAATGAACTTTTGCTTGTGGTTTCTTTGACAATACTGTTTCCTCAAAAGATTGGGTGGGTGGGGGTTCTGATCTATTTGCATCTGGTCGGTTCCATTTACCAATAACCATTCTCAACCTTACTTCCGGGAGATGTGGTTTTCAAATGGGCGGTCTTGCGCTTGCTTACCCGCAGGCTCTCTCCTTCAAAGCGACAGGAAGCCAGCTGGAGCGGGCAGATAATCAGATAGCTTTCACGATTCATTATAATCACCTGAGACATTTTCTTGTGATAAATCGTGCCAAGCCTTTATAATCCCATCTAGTTCCTTAGGAACTAGAAACAGCTTTTCTAGTTCTGCAGACCTCTGTATTCTGGGCTTTATTCCATCAGGAAATTTTACAATGTTTGCAAGAAAATGTTGAATGTGTCCTAACTTACCGTTGCTTTTCTGCTATGTCTTCATTTCTACCACTCTGCCTCAAAAGATATAACACATATGAGACTAGAATTATGTCTGCTTACAGAGGAAATAGAAACATGTATTTAATCCACTTGGGCCATAGACAAGCCATTCTCCCCCCACCCCCAGTACTAAGCATAGGATTTTGTTGACTGTATTTTTGGTTACTTGTTTGTAATTGACGAGAATAATTTGCATATATTTATGGTGTACAGCTTGAGCTCTTCACTTTTTTATACATTGTGGAGTGACTAATGAGCTGATTAACATATGCACTGACCTCACATACTTATCATTTTTGTGTCAGGAATACTTAAAATGTACTGCCTTAGCAACTTATAAGAATGTAATACATTACTGTTAACTATAGTTTGTGGTAGAAGAAATTTAACAGAGAAACTACACTAAGATGATACACTAAAACACATTTTCTATTGCACAAGCCTTTACCAGGGAGACAGAGTGACCCGGAGTCTCCTCCCCATCTATGCAGCTGCACCCTGCTTGTATGTTATCTGGTCAGTGCAGCCATCAACACAAACACCCCCCGAAGAAACAGCTTTCTGTTCTACATTTGTACATCCTTATCACTGACTGGTTGCTAAGGAACTCTCTGTTTGTGCCCCAAAATCATGTAACCTTAGAAACCTGTAACCCACCAATAGTGTAAGGGATTCAAGGTGACGTCAGACTGCCTGCCATACTGTCTATAAAACCTCTGAGCTGTCAGAGCTCAGGACTCAGGCTTTGGAGTCCATGTTGACATGAATAAATTTTCTGATTCTCCACTCTATCTCTGGTGCCATCTCAGTGTCACTCAGTTTCCTGTAAGAAGTTAACATATAGTTGAAGAGATCATGATAACTTATTCATCCCAACGGAACTTTAACCAGCATCTGCCCGCCATCACCCCCACCCCCAGCCCCGCACTGCCAACCCTGCAGTCATGGGTAACCATTATATTCTCTGCTTCTCTGAGTTTGACTTCCTTCAGTTCCACAGATGAGTGAGAATTCTTTCTGTGCCTGGCTCCTTTTTTTTCTCTTTTAAGACTGAGTAGTATTCTACAGTATATAGATAACATGTGTCATTTATCCACTCACCCACTGATGGGCACCTAATTTGATTCTATATCTTGAATATTGTCAACACTGCTGCAGTGAACATGGAAATGAAAATGCCTCATCCACATAACGAGCTCAGTTCCTTTGGAGACACACTCAGTAGTGGGGCTGGTGGGTAAAATCACAGTGCTATGGTTAAGGGTTTTAGGAACTTCCATAGTATTTCCAAAGCAGCTCTACTAACTTAGTTCCTCACCAACAGTGTGCAAGGGGTCCATCCCTTTTCTCCACATCCACTCCAACATTTACCTTTTGCTTTTTGGGTAATAATCATCCTAAAAAATATAAGACGGTTTTTTGTTGTGATTTTAATTTGCTTTTCCCAAGTGATTAGTTATGTTGAACAATACTTAATGGAAATTATTATGCTTGCTGGCCATTTGTATGTCTTTATTTCAGAATATTTTCTTTATTTAAGAATATTCAAAAAAAGTAATGTATGTAAGAATAAGTTTGGCACAAGAAGTATAGTATTTGTACTCAGAAAAATGACAAACTATTATTGAAATTATTCAAGAGGCCTAGGTAAATAGAAAGCCATCTTATACTCAGGAGTTTGAAGATAATACTGTCAAGATGGAAGTCCTCCCCAGGTTGATCTATAGTAGCACCATCTCTGTCAAAATCTCAGATAGATTTTTGCAGCTGTTGACAAGTTCATAATAAACTTAATGACAGAAAGACTTCAGAGCAACCAAAGCAACCTTGAGAAAGAACAAAATTAGAGGGCTCAACTTTCTGGTTTCAAAACTTATAAAGCTACAATAATCAAGAGTGTTTTACTGGGATAAGGATAGATCTATAGACGAAAGAATTGAGAGTCTGCCAATTCACATATTTATTATACTCAATTAAGTTTCAACAAGGACATCAAGACCATTCTGAGGGGATGCAGAGTCTCTTCAATAAAGGAGCAAGGAAAACTTGCCCCTTTATTTCATGCTATTTTTTTCTTTTCAAGTTTTTTTTTTATTAACAACTTCCATGATTATAAAAAATATTCCATGGTAATGCCTTACCTCCCTCCACTTTCCCCTTTGAAACTCCATTCTCCATCATATCCCCTCTCCCTCTCAATCAGTCTCTCTTTTATTTTGATGTCATGATCTTTTCCTCCTATTATGATGGTCTTGTGTAGGTAGTGTCAGGCACTGTGAGGTCATGGATATCCAGGCCATTTTGTGTCTGGGAGTCCTACCCTTCCTTTGGCTCTTATATTCTTTCTGCCACCTCTTCCACAATAGACCCCAAGCCTTGGAAGGTGTGATAGAGATATTGCAGTACTGAACACTCCTGTTATTTCTTTCCAGCACCACGATGCCTTCTGAGTCATCCCAAGGTCACTGCCATCTGAAAAGAGATGATTTTCTACCAAAAGTGAGAGTAGCATTAATATAAGGGTATAAACATTAAGTGCTTACTGGGAAGTTTGATAAGTATAGTATATACATTTAGCCAGACTGCAGCAGACTTTACACCCCTAGGGCTCATGACTACCCCTGTTTTAAGTTTTCAGTATCAGGTATGTATTCTCTCCCATGGAACGGGCCTCCAGTCCATTAGAGGGCAGTTGGTTTCCCCCATGACAAACGTGCCACTATTGCACCCATTGGCTCATTTGGCCTGGCTGGCCAAATATAAGGCTTGCAGTGTCCACTGTTGAGTATCTTCACTGGTGATTTCTCTCTGTGTCCCATTAAACTGCATCCCGAATGGCTTCTTCCAGTTTTCTGTCAGCTGGTCTACATGGAGGAGGTTATCAGCTCAGTTCCAGCAGGATTTCTCAGTGGCCTTGCAGCCTAGGTCTGTGGAGTCTTCAGCAATAGGGTGTTACCATCTATTCCTGGTGGGAAACCAAGGGCCTCAGCAATGGCCTGTAATGTTTTGGGGACATCAGGGACCTCCCTGGCCAACAACTCACTGGAAGGTATCTTGATGGTATTTTTTAATTTATTGAGACTTTAAAAATCACCTGACACATGGTTTATCCCAAAAATGTTCCAGGTTTACTTGGAAAGAATTTTCATGTTGCTGTTGTTGGCTAGCGAGTTCCCTTGCTGTCCAGTAGGTCTAGTTTTCTTTATATTGCTATTCAAGTGTTTAATTCCTTGTTGATCTTCTGCCTAGTTGGTCTCTGTATTATTATAAGTGAGGTGTCAGATTCCTCAAAGATTATTGTAGGACTTTGTCTTCAATTTTTTTCAGCTTTGGCCTCATGTATTTTTGGGTTCTAATACTGTGTGTGTGTGTGTATGTATGTATGTATTTATATATACATGATTTTCATATATTGTGGATGATTTCATTTTATAAAAATATTGTTATCTATATGCAAGCAGAGATAGACGGAGAAAGAGAGAGGGTGGATGTGCCAGGGCCTTTTGCGACTGCAAACAAACTCCAGATGCATGTGCTACTTTGTGCATCTGGATTTATGGGTAGTAGAGAATTGAACCTGGGCCGTCAAGCTTTGCAAGCACCCTTAACCATCTCTCCAGCCCTTGATTTGTTGTTATAATTATGAAAGTGTCCAGGGGCTAGGGCACAGTTCAGTAGATAGAGTTCTTGTCCACAAGCATGAGTGCCTGAGCTCTGATCCCTAGACGGACTAACGGAACTCCGCAATCTTAGCAGTTCTACAGCAAGACAAGGGCAGAAACAAGCGCATCCCTGGATGCTCACAAGCGCCAGCCTGGCAAACACAGTGACTGTGATAGTTAAGGTGTTGTCAACTTGATCTGTTTAGTAATCCATAGGTTGCTTCTAGGAAGGATCAACTAAAGGAGGAAGTCTTTCCCCCAGGGTGAGCCCTTCCCCCAGAATGGGCAGCACCGCCCAGAGGGGGACTTGATACAAGGGAGCTCTGGGTAAAAACAGTCCCTTCCTTCCTTCCTTCCTTCCTTCCTTCCTTCCTTCCTTCCTTCCATTTTGGCTGCCGGAGCTGCTTGCTACCTTCCAGCGTGGATTGAAGACCAGTGCGGACGAAAGACCAGCATCAACTGAAGACCCCTGTGGATTGAAACCCAGCGGCTCCTCAGGAAGCCTCCAGGCTTTCCAGCACCATCTGCAGTGCCGGGTCGAGACTGCTGAGGCATCTGGCCACGAGGACTGAGCAACTACCAGGTTCGGTGATTCTCGGGCCTGCAACTGCTATTGGACTACTGTAAGCTGATCCAATAAATCCCCTTTTAAAATAATTCATTCTAGCAGTTCTGTTCCTCTAGAGAACCCTGACTAATACAGTGACTAACGAAAGAGACCCTTCCTTAACCAAGTTGGAGGGCAAAGACTGACACCCAAGGCTATTCTCTGACCTCCACATGCACACCATGACACACGCACACCCGCACTCCCACATAAACACGTACACGCACATACATGCATCATATACATGCCCACAGCGTTCATCTTTGCCCCTAGCAATAACTGTTGCCTAAAAATCTGTCTGTCGGTTATCAGCTTTCTTTTGGTTACTGTTTGCACTTCGCGTCTTTTTCCACTCTTTTACTTCTACTTCTATCTGTGAAGCTAACACGTGTTTTGTGTCCAGCATACAACTGGGGTTTGGTTAATACATGCTGAAGTCTCTGTCCATTTCCACTCTGGGTTCATCTCGTTGATGTACTTGGCAAATGTAGCCATAGTGGTTCCAGCACAAATTATATTCTGCTTTCCAATCTTTTTCTCTTAGCAATGCTAGAAAAGTAAACATGGACTGAGCCTCCATAATGTTTGCTCGTGACCCACCTATTACACACCGGCATATTTTCAGCCTCTAACATCAGAGTCCTCTTAGCCTACCACTAGATCATGAAGCACTCAGAGCAAAGCCCTACTTCAATATGCCAATGTCTGTGTTAGTAAAATATATTGCTCAAAGTATGATAAACCCCGAATTCTAATGTTTCAATATAACACAGATTTATTCCTCACATGTGCTGCCATTCAGTGTAGAGTTTGATAACTACTGTGTGGCTCCAATTATGGAGATAGGAAAAGAGAAAAGAATGGGTTCGGGGAGTTTCTATCCAGGCTCAAAGATGACAAACCCATTGGTTAAGAGCACTTCCTGTGCAAGCGTGAGAGCCTGCGGAGGCCTGAGAGCCTGCTGGAGTTGGATCCCAGGACCCACATAAAGTGCTGGGCTTGGCCATGGGCCTCTGTGACCCCAGTCTTGAGGGGAGCAACGACCAGACAGTCACCAGGCATCATGCAAAAAGCAGCAAGCCATGGGATCAGTAAGAGACTCTGGCTCAAGTAAGAACACAGAAGAGGGACGGAGGGGACCCCTCCTGACATTCCCATGAGATCACGCTGGATAGCTCGTCCCTCTGCAGGCCAGTGCCCAGAGTGTCACATGGCCACATACATGTGCATGCACCACACATGCCACACTACACCACATTACACACACACACACGACACATACCATGTTCACCACCATCTAATAGGCCACACCTTTTGCACGGTCCAAATTCAACCACAGTGGAAATGAGAACTTCATGCAAACACGTGTGTATGTGGTGACCACTCATATTCTCGGCTATGCTCCATGCCGTATCAGAATCTCACCTTCAGAGGAGAGAAGGATGGCTGCAGTGCACTATTCTGTGAAGGGAGACCATCCAGGGCACTAAACAGACATCATGAATCAGTGCTGTTGGCTCTGGCACTGGTCTCTGTGGGCTCAAATCTTGGCTCTGTTACTTGTTATGTTGCCTTAGGCATCACACTTAAGCCCTATAAGCTTCCATTTCCTCATCGGTAAAATCAAGCTGAAGTGAGGCGATCCATAGACCACAGCACAGTACCTAAGACACAGTCAGTAAAGCATGGTGATTGCCTAGTATTGCTAACGAGGAGGACAATAATGAGACAGGAAATAAAGTCATACAGAGACTATTATTATTGCTAATTACGTTTCCCTTTGTATGACTGATTGGCTCCGAGCAGTGGCAAGAAAGTACATAGCCAAAAAAAAAAAAAAAATGTGCATAGCCAGTCAGATGAGGCACTAATGGGCTTTTTAAAGAATGTGAGATGAGCAGACCTCTGATAATGGTATTAGCTCTCACAAGTGAGTGGTCCAGTCCTGAGAGCGCTCCCCTGAGGACTGAGGGGCTTAATTGAAGTACAATTGAATTCTCTATCACATCTCTGCTCATGGGGAGTGGAGCTGCCAGCACTCTACTCAGGTTTGAATAGGGCACTGGCCGCCTCAGATAGTCCAAACCATATGACCCTCAAGGGGAGGGCCTGGGGGCAACCAGCAGGTCTGAGTCTTTCTGCATCATTGTGAGAAGACTGGACAAGAGGCTTTCGCTGCCATAGCTAAGAAGCAAAGTTGCAAGGGTCCAAAGAGTCATGTGCTTGAGCTGTGTAGGGGTCTCCCTAGCGTCTGAATTCAGGGTGTTCATGTGAAAAGTGTTAGGGGATCATAAATGCCAGGGATGAGGACATGGCTCAGTTAGTAGTGTGCCTGCCTGATATGCAGGAAGCCTTGGGTTCAATCCCCAGTGCCTCATGAACCAGGTTTTGTGGTGTGTGCCTGTAATACCAGCACTTAGGACATAGAGGCAGGAGGAGAGTTCAAGGCCACCATGGGCTACATGAGACCCTCTCTCCAAAATAAATAAATTAATTTTTTTTAAAAAGGCAAAGGTAAGCTGGGTGTGGTGGCGCATGCCTTTAATCCCAGCACTCAGGAGGCAGAGGTAGGAGGATCTCCATGAGTTTGAGGCCACCCTGAGACTACATAGTTAATTCCAGGTCAGCCTGGAGCAGAGGCTACCTTGAAAAAAGAAAAAAAAAAAGGAGAAAAGTTTCCAAAGTCTTCCTCTGAATTAACTGCACACCATCATTAACTCCTCCAAGTTGTTGGATCATTCATTTGTACATCTTTAGGGTTTATTGTGTTAGCTATCTTCTATTTCTCCTTCCTTATCCACTCTTAACTCTCCTCTACTCTGACTTGTGTCCCAGAAGGCCAGCCTTTTATACATTGTCTTCAGAGAGTCCTTTGACCTCTGACTTCCAATTGCACCCAAAAAGTGGGACGGTCGGGGGAGGATGATATCTTCGTGATTATTTTGGATCCCATACTGTTGGGCTCTTGAGGGTGGCTTAGGACCCCACCACAAAGATCACAGCTACATTTCAGACAACTTTCTCCTAACAGCAATCTCTTTAGCTTCCAGAGCCACTATATACATCCCCTCCCCCTTCATGGGAGGTAACATGTCCTCTGTCACTAGCCCAATATACTACAACATTCCTGTTGCTGCCCATAAGTCCTTCCCACTTAAGCTCCTTATTATTCCATTACTTACTTTTTTTTTTTTTTTTTTTTTTTTTTTTTTGAGGTAGGGTTTCACTCTAGCCCAGACTGACCTGGAATTCACTATGTAGTCTCAGGGTGGCCTCGAACTCACAGCAATCCTCCTACCTCTGCCTCCCGAGTGCTGGGATTAAAGGTGTGCACCACCATGCCTGGAAATTCTTTTATTTATTTTCCTGTTTTTGGTTTTTCAAGGTAGGGTCTCACTCTAGCTCAGGCTGACCTGGAATTCACTATGTAGTCTCAGGGTGGCCTTGAACTCATGGCGATCCTCCTACCTCTGCCTCCCAAGTGCTGGGATTAAAGAGGTGTGCCACCACGCCTGGCTTCTTTTAATTTTTAATTTTTTTTTTATTTATTTGCAAGGAGAGAGTGAAAAATGGACACACTAGGGCCTCCAGCCTCTGCAAACAATCTCCAAATGCAGGTGCCGCTTTGTACATCTGGCTTTACTTGGGTACTGTGGAATTGAACCTGGGTCATTAGCCTTTGTAGGCAAGTGTCCCAACCACTGAGCCATGTTCCAGCCCCTTTTAATTTTTTTCATTTTATTTTACTTTTGACAATTTTATATGTGTATATAGTGTGTTTTGATCATTTTCCCCTGCCATTATCCACTCTTATTTTCCTCCCATTCCCACTAAACTTCTTCCCAACTAACCCTCTCCTGCTTTCATAGCTTTGTTTTTGTTTTTTTTCTGTGACTCAGTGGGCAGCCATTAACTACCAATAGATCCTCTGGAAAGGATGGGGGTCTCATGAGCCCCTCCACCATTCATGCTGGAATATTGATGGATATGATCGTGTGCAGGAAACCACAGCTGCTGTGAGTCATGAGTGTACCAGTCATGTCATGTGCAAAAGATGGTGCTCCAAAGCACTGCTACCCACCACCCTCTGTTTATTATCTGTCAGGACAGAGCTAATAATATCCTCCCGGATTCTGTAAACATGTAAATGTATCTATGTGGTTTCTATCAAAGCCTAAAGGGCTCACATGGTACTCAGATCTGTACACTGAGTAATTATCAATGAATCTCACTGTTTCTGAGGGAGGGGAAGAGGCAGGGAATATTAATAATACCTCTTACTGATACATTCGTAGCTGACATGTTATTTGGTCTGCTGGTGTTTTCTCATCTGGAAACTGCTCTGCTCCCTTTTCAGAAAGTTTTGTGGTACTGCCAATCAAGTCATGGGGAGGAAAGGGGGAAATGGTCAGCTGAGCAGAGACAGTACTCCATCCCCTGGGATTGCCAAACCATCCAAGCAAGGACCAAAGACCTCTCAGAGGCTGCTTCCCTATGTGCAGGAGCCTCTTTTCTTGAATTTGCAAGCTTAAGGGTCTGAACAACATGGGGTCTCTGGGATTCTTTCAGCATATGGGGAAGTGGGCTAGAATCCTTCAAAGAGAAGATACAGTGAAACAGATCCTCACAACAGTTTTTAAGACCTTGATCCAGCTATGCCTGAAGCTAAACTAGAATTTTTAAAAATACATCTTATTTATTTATTTATTTATTTGAGAGAGAGAAAGAAGCAGAGAGAGAGAAAGAGAGAGAGAGAGAGAGAGAGAGAATGGGTGTGCCAAGGCCTCCAGCCACTGCAAATGAACTCCAGGTGCATGAGTCCCCTTGTGCATCTGGCTTATGTGGGTCCTGGAGAATCAAACTGGGATCCTTTGGCTTCGCAAGCAAATGCCTTAACGTCTAAGCCATCTCTCCAGCACCCTCCCCCCTTTTTTTGTTTTTTTGAGGTAGGGTCTCACTCTAGCACAGGCTGTCCTGGAATTCACTATGTAGTCTCAGGGTGGCCTCGAACTCACGGTGATCCCCCTACCTCTGCCTCCCGAGTGCTGGGATTAAAGGCATGAGCCATCATGCCCTGCAAAACCAGAATTATTTAGACATGATAATCAATACATTTTTTTTTTTTTTTGGTCTAGACTGATTTGAAGTAGGTACTCGCTATTTGCAACTGAATCAACTTCCTTATATAAGCTTTTCTCTAAAAAGTTTAGATGATTTCAAAATTGTTTCTTTGTATTAACATGAAAATGAATAAGTACAGAAAATTTTCTTCCCATTTTTCTGATAGGAAAGATAGTATGGGGGTGAAGAGATGGCTTAGTGGTTAAGGTTCCTGCCTGCAAAAGCCAAAGAACCCGGTTCAATTCTCCAGGACTCACCTAAGCCAGTTGCACAAGGTGGCACATTTGCAGTGGCTGGAGGCCCTGGTGTACTCATTCTCTCTATCCGCCTCTTTCTCTCTCTCTCTCTCAAATAAATATTAAAAGAAAGAGTTGTGGGGCTGGAGAGATGGCTTAGTAGTTAAGGCGCTTGTCTGCAAAGCCAAAGGACCTTAGTTCGATTTCCCAGGACCCACATCTGGAGTTCGTTTACAGTGGCTGGAAGCCCTGGCAAGCCTATTCTCTCTCTCTCTCCCTCTTTCCCTCTGTCAAGTAAATAAATAAAAATAAAATATTTCATAAAAAAGGAAAGAGTTACAAGCTGGGTGTGCGGCACAACACCTTTAATCCCAGCACTCGGGAGGCAGAGGTAGGAGGATCACTGTGAGTTCGAGGCCAGCCTGAGGCTACATGGTGAATTCCAGGTCAGCCTGAGCTAGAGTGAGACCCTACCTCAAAAAACCAAAATAAATAAATAAATAAAATAAAGGCAAGAGTTGTGTTCCTCACTAATTAAAAAGAAAAAGATAGTATGTTAAGAAACATCAAAAAGTACACAGCCAGTAAATATTAGTGTCAAAATGACCAAAAGTTTAGGGCCACATTATGGCTTTCATGAGCCCTAGTCACTTTGGAAAAGACTCAGGTGGCTCCAGTTATGGGGTACCTAATGGGAGAAGACCAGAGCATGGTGAATCGACCAAATTGCTGGCTCTGGACCATGAGGAAGCTTTTGTGGGTCGATGAGAATCCATCCCCGCCCACATGTGTGAGATGGCTTGGATGGAGACAGCCAGGGAGATGCCAATCCCAGCACAGCTGGAGCCTGGCAAACCCTCACACGTATCCTTGTCCTGATCTTCAACTAAAGAAAGCTGTCACAAACCACCTAGAGCAATCTAGCCAACGGGGAGCTGTGGGGACAGGGCTGAAAGGAGTTTTTGTCTGGGTGGCCATTGGAGGAATAGAGCCAGCAGCATGGGCCATATTTCTGGTGCAAAAGGTAAAATGGAGCCAAGCCAGGCCAGGAGCTAGATGGACAGAGAACAAGCCAAAACACTCTGTGTGGAGCTGTCAGGTGAGGTGCATTCCAAAGCCACTGGCGTCGTTTTGGCCCGGTGACTGTTTTTACTATTGCTGTTTTGAGACAGGTTGTCGCTGTGGAGCCCAGGCTGAGCTCAAACTCAAGATCCTCCTGCCTCAGCCTTCGACATGCTGGGTTTACAGGTATGCACCACCGTGCCTGGCTAGTGTCTACTATCTTAAGGAGTCCACCACAGACAGCCAGACATACTGAATAAAAAGAAGCCTCCTCTGAAGATTTTCTCCTCCTGTGAGCTTGAGCAATTGCTGGTAGAGAGACGGCGCACTCACCAACTACTGATTGTAAGTGTCACTTTAAGAAGATAGTGGTGGCACACATCTTTAGTCCCAGCACTCACGAGGCAGAGGTTAGGAGGATCGCAGTGAGTTCGAGGCCACCCTGAGACTACATAGTGAATTCCAGGTCAGCCTGGGCCAGAGTGAGACCCTCCTTCGAACACCCCTCCCCCTCCCCCAAGAAAAGAAGATAGATCCTTTCAGTTCGGGCAATACAGCATGAAGACGTGTAAGACGCAGAGGAGGGTTAAGAGTGCAAGGCCGTGGCAGTAGGAGAGGAGAATAGAGAAGCGCTTGTCCACCACATGGGGCTGTGGTCCTTGCTTCCCACAGAGAAGAGCAATTCACAGCAGTAGCTGAATAATGATTCTTTACCTCCTTTGCCTGTGTGTGTGTGTATGTGTGTGTGTGTGTGTGTTTTCTTAAATCAACTGCTCCACTTTTCATGTCTTGGTGTCAGCTGAATCATTCCAGATCCACTCATGTTATCATTATATCTCCAGCTTTCTAGGAGAAAGCTTCCGTAATGAATGTCACCTGTTACTACGGAAAGACACCTAGGCCAGCTGCATTCCAACGGACAGTCACTGCTTATATCCTGGGACCTTCATCGATTAGACCAGGTGATCACTGTCCACAACCCCTCAGAAACTGTGGAACAGCCCAGAACGTCAGAGGACGAGGCCCGAATGTGCCTCATTGCTGTGTGGGTAGGCTACACAGTACACAATAGTTGGTGGGTTAGTGAAAATAGACTTACACCTGGATCAGACAAACAAGTTTTCATTGCTCAGTATGACATGAGAACCTGCCAGGCAACTGGGCTGTTGTTAGTCAATAAGAAGGAGTTGCTGAGAGATGTCAAGACTCTGCAAGATGAGTGAGCATTTTCCTAGAGTTGCTTTTTCCCTGAGGTGCTAAGGGCGTGTCAATCAAATTCCTGGCAGTTGGCAGGGAGGTGGGAGTTCCCCCTTGATATCTCTTGCTGTCTCTGCAGTTCCACTTCCTGTGGAGCCTGCCTGAGCTGTGGGTAGTGAAGCCCTCGCCGTGGTTTCATAAGCTTGACCCATGGCAGCTCCCTTAGCTCTGAGAAAACTTGATAGGGGTGCTGAGATCCCTGAGGATCCTCCAGTTACTCATAAAGAGATATCTCAAGGGCTCTGCCTCCCACTCTTCAAAATGTTCACGTTTTAACTCTCCCTCTGTTTTCATAAATAGGCTATTTTTTTTCCTTAAACCAAAACACCAATAACTACAGAGAAACACAAAGGAATGGAAACTACGATAAATAATCATTTCCAAGACTCCAGCCCAAACTCCTGGGGGTATTTGCATATTGATATCTGCTTTGAACTGCAGACCACAGATATTAATCTCAATTTAGAGGTGAAATAGTTTCCGAAGACACACAGAACAAACTCCAACACACTTGGTATACTCACACTGCAGATCACTTCTGCACCCACAAAACGCATGGGTTCTCCCCACCAGCAAGCAAGCAAGCAATAGGTTATTCTACAGCGGATACCAGCTGGGTTAGGTATCCTCAAATCCAACACTGACACCATCTAGCCAGAGTCAGAACCAGACCCCAGAAGTTCCCCCTCTGAGATGCCCATCACAAGTCTGGTTCATATTCCTTTCTTGGATTCAGTTAATTGGCTAGAGAGGTTACAGAGCTCACAGGAATACTTATCATTACTGGTTTATTTCAAGGAATATTTTTAACCAACACAAACAAAATCCAGATGAAGAGATACGAAGGATACGTTCTGGAAGGGTCTGGGATGCGGAAGTTTCTGTCACCGTGACCTTGGATTGGAGGGCTCCATCCTACCAGCATTCCACTTAGTCCTCTGCCCAGCAACTCCCCAGGCTCTGTCCTATGTTTCCTCAGGTACTTCTTTGTGTTAGCATGATTGAAGCATGAGCAGTTTGTAGAATAAACAGTGGGAAAGCCAGCAAGTTCTGTCCATGCTCCTCTTGGCCTCTCGGCAGCACTTCTTCCCCCCAGGTATGGAGCAGAACCCCTTCTCAAACGAGGATCTGTGGTGAATTATCTTCGCTGTCAACTCAGCTGAAGTTGGAATTGCCTGGGGGACACACCTCCGGGTGTGGTGGTTGCAATGACACCCCGCTGCCCCACAGACCCCAATGTTTGAATACTTACTCTCCAGTTGGTGGTGCTATGTGGGAAGGTCATGGAACCTTTAGGAGATGGAGCCTTGCAGGAGGAAGCGGGTCACTGGGGGTGTTGGGGGCCCTTGAGGTGTTACAGCTCAGCCCTTCTTGCTCTCTGTACACCTGTGACGTGATGACGTGAGCTGGCTTCCCGCTGCTGCCATACTTTCTCAGCCATGATGAAATTTCCCCCGGACACTGTAAGCCCGAATAAACCCTTTCCTTCCCTAGGCTGCTTCTGGTGGGGTATTTTCTCCCAGCAATGAGAAAGTCACCAATACATGATGTACCTTTACAGAGAGGTTTATGTAAAGGAGAGAGAACTGTCCTAAATGTGGGTGGCACCGTCCCATGGGTTGGGGTCTCGGACTGAGTGAAAAGAGCACTGGTCTTCCCCTTTCTCTGCTTTCTAGTTGGTGCCATAGACCAAGCTGCTGTTGTCACCATCTTTCCCCACCATGGACTGCATTCCTCTGAACTGTTTTCAGTGAGAGAAGTGACCAATGCAGGGTCTTACGGTGTACTGTCAGACAAGGTAAGCGTGTGCTTGTGGCCAGCTCTGAGACAGAAAGGTAGAAGGTGATGACTCCGCCTTGAGGAAGACTGAGACTAATTTCTATAGCTTGGCTTGGGGAGGAAAAAAAAAAAAACAACAAGGAAAAGGCAAGAGGCAGAGTCTGCTTTCTGATTCTCAGGAATGCTAAGCAACCCAACAGTCTCTCAAGACTGTCTTTCACCTGCATTGCTTTGAAACTGTTCCTAAGCTAGTTCTTGAACCAAAGACAAAAGGCCAAGTGTTTTAGCCTTATTGTTCTGGACATTTTACGAGATATTATGGGCTATGAGAAATACTGAGCCACAAACCATGGACAAAAATACATGTGGGTGTGTGAATGTGGGCAAGTGTCTATGACAATGTTCCAGCTATTTCAACCACTATCTAAAAAAAAAAAAAAAAAAAAAAGAGCCACAAAAGAACATACTGTGTGTCACGTACTGGGACTGTCCTACACAAAGGAGACCTGGGAGTCAACAGCTCTGGGGACAAATGACACACCAAGCCCTCCCTCTTTGATGGTCTCCAGCGCTCACAACCATCCTGACGATCAGATAGGCTTCGTGGAGCTGCCTGACCACATGCAAAACGAGCCCCAGAAGGCTGTAAAGAAAAGAGGCATGGAAAGTTACAGACTGACACCGAAGAAGAGCTGTGCTGCTCCGGGTCAAGGAAGGGAGGAGTGTCTTTACAGGATGGCATCCTCTACCTGCTCAGAGATGCCCATGCCCCTGGCTCACCTGACCCCTCAGGGCCTGCTTGCTGACCTTGTAAAGAATCTGCAGACTTCGCGTAATGCTGTGGCCTGGAGAAGCCAAAATTCTAGAGACACCTCTAATATCGCCTGTTCTGGGGTACGGGGTGGGGCTGTGATTCAGTGGTTAGGTTATAGGCACTCACTCCACAAGCCTGTCAAATGGAGTTCAAATCCCCAACACCCACATAAAGCCAGATGCAAAGTGGGGCACACATCTGTAATCCCAACACTACAGCAATGGGGCCAGGAGAATCTCTAAGCTCACCAGTCAGCTAGACTTTTCTCAAGTGGCAAAAACAAGAGAGACCTAGTCTCAAAAAAAGAGGAGGAAGGAGAAGACCAACACCTCAGGGTTGTTCTAGGACATCCACATGGGCACAGTGGCATGCAAACTCACATACGCTCACATACACACACACAGTTAAAAAAAGTATTTTTAAGGGCTGGCAAGATGGCTTAGTAGGTAAGGCACTTGCCTGCGAAGCCTAAGGATCCATGTTCTACTCTCCAGATCCCACGTAAGCCAGACACACAAAGGTGAGGCAAGCACAAGGTTGCACATGCCCATTAGGTGGCGCAAGCGTCTGGAGTTTGATGGCAGTGGCTGAGGCCTGGCATGCCAATTCTTTCTTTCTCTCTCTCTAAAAAAAATAAATAAAATAAAATAAAAAGATTTGAAAAATTATTTTTAAAAGAATGCTTCTTCTGCTCCTGTCCCCCTCTGGGAACCAGCCATGCTCCTGGTCCCTCACACATATTGCATGTGTACTTATTGAGCACCTGCTGTATTCCACCTAGTACAAGAAACGAACTAGACGGAGAAGTGCCTTCCTCTCAGGATGAATTGTGAAGTCAGAGAGCTAGGTGGCACACAGGAGAGAGGCTCATCATGAAGGTAATTTGGGATAATGATCGCTACCATGATTGTGTGAGGTGGGAGGAGGGAGGGGCTAAGAGATCGAACCCAGGGCCTCGAGCATGCTGTGCAAGCACTTGGAGCAGTCTCCATAACCCGGGTTTTCGTTCTTGTTTGAGGCAGGGTCTGACTCTAGTCCTACCTGACCTAGGACTCACTCTGTAAGCCTAGGCTGACCTCAACCCTCAGTGATCCTCCCACCCAGCGCTGGGATTATGCATGTGAGCCGCCACACCCGGCAACTATGACTTTGCTTTTTCAAAGCAAAAGCAAAACAAATGATACTGTAGATAATGATTCAGGAGGAGGGTTCCCACCCTAGCTAGAATAGACTAAAAGGGAAACTATGAACTTACACCTGAAGAATGAAGGACTGCAGCTAAAATGAGCGCTCCTGGCAGAGGGACAAACATGTGTAAAGGTGGAGCAGGACGGGGGAGCAGCAGAAATGGTGATGTGGCTGAAGCCTGCAGGCAGGAGGTGGCAAAGACAATCCTGTAGGGGAGAGGGGCCTTGCTAAGAGCCCTGGACCTCACAGGACACCACTGCTGCATCTATCTATCTATCTATCTATCTATCTATCTATTTATTTATTTATTTATTTATTTATTTATTTATTTGAGAGAGAGGCAGATAGAGAGAATGGATGCACCAGGACCTCCAGCCACTGCAAATGAACTCCAGATGCATGTGCCACCATCTGCAACTGGCTTAGGTAGGTACTGGGATATCAAACCTGGCTCCTTAAGCTTCTCAGGCAAGTGTCTTAACTGCTAAGCTATCTCTCCAGCCCTAGATACTTCTTTTTTAAAAAGATATCTTTATTTATTTGCAGGCAGAGAGTGGCAGAAAGAGAGAGAGAGAAAGGGAGAGAGAATGGGTGTGCCAGGGTCTCCAGCCAGTGCATACGAACTCCAGATGCATGTGCTCCTTTGTGTGTCTGGCTTTACAGAGATACTGGGGAATCAAACCCAGATCTTCAGGCTTTGCAGGCCAGGGTGTTAAGCACTGAGCCATCTCTCCAGGCCCCTGATAGATATTTTTAGTGGAATCACTTTGGCTACTGAGTGGAAGGACGAGCTGAGGCGAGGAGAATGAAGAGGAAAGGAAGTCTGCTAACACAAGGTTGTGGCTTTGACGGGGTGGCCAGCAGTGGTAAGAGAGGGAAGAGGACGCATTGATGATCTACTTTGGAGGGGCTGACAGGACTTTGGGTGTAGTAAGTGGGAGGGGGGAAGGGAAGACAGAACAATGCACCGTCCTGGGTTTGAGCCGTCAGCCACTAGGCACACCATCTACTTTGTTGGGGAATGCTCAGAAGCAACAGGTGTGGGGGTGGAATAATCCAGAGCTCCAGTTGACCATGTTAGGTTTAAGAGGCTTGTCACGCATGCAAATGGAGACACCCAGTAAGCGGGTGGGATTCACAGGAGGTAACCCTGCTGAAGAGCATGTGGGAGACATTGGTACAAGACTGCACGAGATGGAATGGGAATCATGCACCGAGAAAGAAGGAAAGAGAACTAATGGAAGAGTCATGGGAATTCCAGGACAGTAAGGAGTAGCAAGTAGAGAGAGAGGGGGAGAGAGAGGGAGGGAAGAGAGAGGCAGAGAGAGAACAAAAACAGGGCAAGTGCCACAAAGGCAAGGGAGGACCTGAGGAGTCACTCATTGTTGGAAGAGGTGAGCGGCGGGGCAGGGAATTAATTTACCTCCTGGCAGGCTGAACCCAAAGCAGAGAGAGATGCCAACAAGGGGCACACTGGTTCCAACCGCTACCTGCAAAGGCCAAGTTGGAGGCCAGGTGAGAGACGGGGCAGAGACAGGAGGGCAAAGTCCTTACAAGGAAGCAGTACCCCCCCCCCCGGGTCCCCTCCCCGCCCTCTCGGGCCCTGAGCTGCCAGCGAAACTGCAGTTTCCCCTCACTGGTCCACAGACACCAAGGAATGAACGACGAGGCACCCCACGGAAAGCAGGGATTAAGAACAATTTACATAACGGCACGGGTGAGACTCCACTCTCCTCAGCAGGAATTTACAGTCCTCTGTGGGTGACCGAAGAGCTGTGGGTGACAGTCTTTAGGCTAGTGGCCAGGCTGGCCTGTGCTGGCAAAGAAACCAGTTGACAGCAGAGAGAAAGCAACAGAGGTTAGGGACGCTGCCACCCTGGGCCTCAGGCCAGGCCAGGGCTCTTCCTCCCAGCCCATGTCTGGAAATTGCCCACGGTGCCTGCACAACACATCACCTCACCTTGAGTAGCATTTGCCCTCTCAGCCTGATGGTCCCCAGCAAGAACTGACACTTCAGACCTTGTATGACCGCTGAGTTTCAGTCTATGCCTTCCATAGGACTTTGGAATGGTCCAGCAAAGCCCAACTACTGGTCAGGAGGTTCTGGAAAGACCGGGATGTGGTCCCGGCCACATCCTAGGAGCCTGAATGGCTGGAGCAGAGCTGCTGCAGCCCCTCCACGCTGCTGGCAGGGAAAGCAAAACCAGAGGATGTCAGTGATGTGCCTGTGACATTACGGACCTTTCTTGTTTAAAAAGGGCCAGTTAAAGATGGAGTCAAGGGCCAGGGAGATGGCTCCGTGCATGAAGCAGCTCAGGCATGAGCACCAGTGTTAGATGCCCCCAAAGCCACATAAAAACCCAGAGGCCGTGACCCCAGCTTGCCCACAGCGAAGGAAGGCAGAGAGGAGAGAACTGCCTGGAAGTCTGCGGGCCAGCTAGCCTGGGGAACCCAGCAGTGAACAAGGGACCCTGGAAAATGAGGATTGACCCCCGAAGCTATCCTCTGACCCAAACACCCACACGCTATGGCCTACACACACACACACACACACACACACACACACACACACACACCAAAACCATAAAAAAGAAGGAGGAATAGGAGGAGAAAAGGAAAATGACAAAAAAAAAAAAAAAAAAAAAAAAAAAAACAGGATAAACTCAGGTCTCTTGGCTTCCAGCAGCTGTTTCCACCGCTCACAGTTCCCCTCACTAGACGTGACTGATTGATCGGACACATGGTGCTGTGATGTCCAAAACATTGCCATTGCCACAGCGCCGCTGAAACACAAATACTAAACCACATGTGATGACTCATCTTCATTGTCAACTTGACCAGCCTTTGGATCACCATGGAAACACACCTCAGTGTTTCCAGGGACATTTGA
Source organism: Dipus sagitta (assembly GCA_036346955.1). Taxonomy (NCBI): domain Eukaryota; kingdom Metazoa; phylum Chordata; class Mammalia; order Rodentia; family Dipodidae; genus Dipus; species Dipus sagitta. The sequence goes on along the minus strand of CM070772.1, from coordinate 149,147,212 downwards.
CTGAAGACGAAAGACTTGCCCTAAATGTACGTGATACTATCCTCTGGACTAAGGTCCAAATAAATTTTTTAAAATATATTTTATTTATTTATTTATGAGAGAGAAGGAGGGAGAGAGAGAGAATGGGCACTCCAGGGCCTCCAGCCACTGCAAATGAACTCCAGACACATGCACCTCCTTGTGCAGCTGGCTTACATGGGTCCTGGGGAATCGAACCAGGATCCTTTGGCTTTGCAGGCAAATGCCTTAACCACTAAGCCATCTCTCCAGCCCCAGAATAAGATTTTTAAAAAGGTGAGAGTCCCTGAGAACCAGCACTCATCTCTCTTTGCTCTGTGGAGGTGGATGTCGTGTGAGCAGCTGCCTCGTGTTCCCGCCGCTGAGCCTCCCCTCCGTACAGACCGTGTCCTCACACCGTGACCAAAATAAACCCACTCTTCCTTAAGTCGCCTTTGTCAGGTGTTTTGTCACAGAAATAAGAGAAGTCATGACTAGGATACCCAACTTCCAATGCTCTGTTGTGTCTTAAGTAACCTGCTGAATGCAGAGTCCAGACACAGGGCTTCCCATCCCTCCCTCACCTCCCCTTCTTTTTTTTTTTTTTTTAAAAAACGTATTTTATTTATTTGAGAGAGATGAAGAGGCAGAGAGAGAGAACAAGAATGGGCCTCCAGCCACTGCAGACGAACTCCAGATGCATGCGCCACCTTGTGCATCTGGCTTTCATGGGTCCTGGAGAATCAAACCAGGATCCTTCAACTTTGCAGGCAAACACCTTAACCACTAAGCAATCTCTCCAGCCCTCACCCCCCCCCCCACCTTCTTAAGCCAGGTGTGGACTGTCCTCTCTGGCCTCGTGTTCCTCATTTGCAAAACATAGAATATGGCAGTTCTAAGAGCAGATCCCAGGGGGTCTAGAAATATTGCCCCGTACCTGCCTCTGAACTATGAGATTTCTAGATGGGGTCCCTGTTTTCTTAAACACCTCGGCAACATTTGTGTCTTATTCCTAATTGTATATTTGCTCTATTATAAACATAAATGGGGGGTGGTATCTCATGCCGCTAGTCATATCAAGTACCCTAGGAAAATGATCTATATTTATCCCAACTTTGTTTATCCTTGGCACGAACGGGCAGGGAAGGCCTCCTTCTAATGTCCTTTGTGAGGGAAAGAACAAACGCATTGTAGATGACAGCAGACACAGCGGCAGCTCAGGCCAGGGCCACAGAGGGCCAACAGGCCCACGGGGAGCAGCTCACCATTCACAGGTGCCGAAGAGTACTGGGCCCCAGAGAGGTCCCCTTCCCGTGTCTCAAACTGCCCTTTTTCACGTCGGATATCCTCTGGAGCCCACAGCAGAGGAAACCAGAGTTGAAAGTTCCTGTTGTGAGGGCCCAGGGAGGGAATGCCCAACTGTCCAACTTCCGTAATTGGCCCCCAGGGGTTCTACTGGCACTCTCCCATGCTGTTGTGTTTGGCTGCTCCCCCCCCCCCCAAGACAGGTAGCCATGCCTCGCTCCTTGGTCCCTGGAGTGGAGGTCCCAGTGGAAACCCAGAGCCAAGGCTGGAGTCTAGCCAAGGCTCTCTCTCTCCGCCCTCCGCTTGGCTCTCTCCAAGTCTGCCCAGTGTCATGGTCCCTTCGTCTAACCCTGACCTTGTCCCTGCCCTGGTTCCCAGCCCTGTCTGTCCTGTTGTGTTACAGGACTCCCTCTTTGGTCCCAATCCCAATCCACCTCCTGGATTCCCTGTCAGTAAACATGACAAACTGTTTTGGAGCATAGTGACACGCAAGCATCCCCAGTGGCCAAGGGCCCCTGAGGTCATGGCCGTGGGGCTGGCTGCAGCTCCCAATTTCCAGCCAGACCTGAGCTGGTCCCACTACTGAACATTCCAGCTAACTGATATTATCAGGACCAACCTTGGAACCCCCCCCAGTGCTAGATTTTGGAGGGACAGCTGTGGGCACAAATAGCATAGTCCAGGCCCCGAGAGGAGCCACAGAGGAAACACTGGTGAACAGAGAACAGGGGAGGAAGAAGGGAGGGAAGGAAGGAAAGGTAGCCAGTCCTCTTATGGCCACATGACCCCCATCAAGTGTTGGTTTCAGAACAAGACTGAGTGCTTCGACGAGAAGGAATAGGAAATAATGGGAGGATGGATGGAGGTATTTAGAATGATACATGGGGCTCGGGAGGAAGAAGATGGGAAGCAACAGGCAGTCAGCTGTGGCTCTCTGAGAGCAGACTAAGTCAGTAATGTTCAGAAACTGAGCGTGATCACAGACCAGCCTGAGCCCAGCCCCGTCCACAAAGCATGGGTCCTCTCAGTTCACTGTCCAACTAACACCCTGCCCGGAGGGGTTCTGACTCAGCTCAGTTTTTAAATATTTTATTTATTTGCAAGCAGGGAGACACAGACACACAGAGAGAGGCAAAGAGGGAAAGAGAGAGAAAGAATGGACGCACCAGGACCTCTAGCCACAGCAAATGAACTCCAGATGCATGCGCCACCTTGTGCATCTGGTTTACATGGGTACTGGGGAATCAAACCTGGGTCCTTAGGCTTTACGGGCAAGCACCTTAACCGCTAAGCCATCTCGCCTCAGCTGGATTTTTTTAGACCTCAAGAAACAAAGAATTTGATAGTTGGAATGACAGCACATCTCTATAGCCCCAGCACTCAAGAGTCAGATGCAGAAGGATCAAGAGTTTGAGGCCAGCCTGGGCTACATAGCCACATCCTGTCTCAAAACAAAGCCCCCCAACAAAAATTGGCCTGACACAGTGGCCTATGGCTATAGTCTCAGCAGTTGGGAAGCTGAGGCAGGAGGATCACTTGAGCTCAGGACCAGCCTGGGCAACATAGTGAAACTGTCCCCCCCAAAAAAAAACACAGCAAAACAGGGCTGTAGAGACGGCTTTAGCGGTTAAGGTGCTCGTCTGTGAAGTCTAAGGACCCATGTTCGACTCTCCGGATCCCAGGTAAGCCAGATGAACAAAGGTGAGGCAAGTGCAAGTCACACATGCCCACTAGGTGGTGCAAGCGTCGGAAGTTTGATTTCGGTGGCTGAGGCCCTGGCGCACCAATTCTCTCTCCCTCTGTTTTCTCTCTCTCTCTCTCTCTCTAAAATAAATTTTGAAACATTAAAAACACAACAAAACAGAATTTGGTTATTTATAACCCTTGATGCCTACTTCCTGCTATAATGTGGATATGGTTTCAGTGTGACCAGAAGGGTTCATGTGTTCAGAACTGGGTTCTTAGTGTAGTGGTGCTCAAAGGTGGCTGGTCCTTTGAGAGATAGAATCTAATGGGAGGTTCTTAGCTCATTGGGGGTGCTTCTCTTAAAATCCATTTCTGGTAGGTCTCAAGGGACCACTGAGCTCTCATAAGAGTTGTTCTGAGAATGAGCTTGGACCAAGCCTGCTGGCTAACACCTGGAGTCACCAAGCACAGGAAGCTAAAGCAAGAGGATCGCTGTGAGCTGGAGGCCAGCCTGGGCTACATGGTGAGATGTGACCTTTTCCTTCCACATATTCCCGCCATGTATGACATCCACCATTAGTCTCTCACAAAACGCTATACCAATGGGACCACCAACCTTAGGCTCGAACCTCCAGAACTGTAAGATAAATAAATCTCTTAAAAAAAATAATATAGTTACTCTGCTTCCTGTAGTTTCTCATAGAAATACAAAAAAAACTATATATTTCCTAACAAATTTTTAGGTCAGTTTATGGCACTCTTTTATTATTTTACTTATGCCATGGGCCTAATAATTTTTGAAACCTTACTTGAAAGTTAAATGTAAATGACTGAAAGTCAAACAGAGCATTTGTATTTTGGTTGGCAACTGTACTAAGAAATCTACTCAGCGTCTTCGGAGCTGAAAGGGCTTTTAGGTTTCATTCAAAACTCACATGGCCTGAGAACATTCCCGAAAAAAAAAGTAAGCATCATGGCTTCTTAAATTATACTGAAACCCAGAATTACAAGAGCCACCCCTTTCCAGAACTCTCCACCCCCAGGACTCCCATATTAAATGCGCCTTCTAAGGCAGAAGTTGGCAAGCTATTCCTTGTCAGCCAGGGCAGACCCAATGAGCAGAAATAGTTTTAATATTTCTGATAGTTGGGGGGAAAAAAGGTTTTGTGACCCATGGAAATTCCATGAATTCAAACATTAGGCTCCATAAACAAAGTCGCCTTGGACACAGCCACCGCCTCCTCTATTTACATACTGTCCAAGGCAGTTTTCACACTCCAGTGCCAAAGTTAAGTCATTTCAACAGAGACCCTGCCACCTCACAGGCCTGAGATACCATCTTGTCCTTCCAGAAAAGTTTGCCCAAACCTGCCTTAGACCACCAAAGCCCAGAGAGGGAATTCACACCCACATATACACATATACATATACACACCCTTCCCCATCGCTGGCCCTCCCTTTCCCACAGTCCCCCACCATCAAGAAGTGAGCATTGATTTACCAAACTGCCTGGTAAGCACTTCTCTTAATGTTCACACCCATCTATTAATGCTACTCTCACTTTTGGTTAAGGTTATTTGCCTGCAAAGCCACAGGACTCAGGTTTTGATTCCCCAGGATCCATGTAAGCCAGTTACACAAGGGGCACATGCATCTGGAGTTTGTCTGCAATGACTATAGGCTCTAGAATGCCCATTCTCTCTGTGTCTCTCTTCTCTCTCTCTCTCTCCCCTTGCAAAAGAATAAATTAAAATTTTTAAAAGATGGAAAACCAAGGGCTGAGGATATAGTTCAGCAGTACAGCACTTGCCTAGTGTGCATGAGGCCCAAGGTTCAAGTCCCAGCTCCTCAAGAAAAATAAAGGGGGGGACTTGTCATTGCCTCACCAGTGTTCCCCTCATGCCCTCTTGACAGCCTCCCCCCACCCCGCCCCGCTGCACCTCTGTCCCAGACAGCTATTCTTCTGTTTCCTGTCATTACAAATTTGTTTTCCCTGTTCTAGAATGTCATACGTAATAGAATTATACAGCATGTGCTATTTTGTGTCTGACTTCCTTCAGCCAGGATAATGTTTTGAGACTCATCCATGGTGTATCAATACCAGACTGGGACACGTCTGCTTTTGTTTTTGGGTGGAAGGAGGCGCTGTGAATAATTATGTCAGGGCAGGTGGCCCAAATCAGAACTCTCCAGGGCCAGTCAGAACAAGAGTCACCCTAGGTACTGGGGCTGTCTCCATCTTTCTCGACACATTTAGTTTTTTTCAGTCATAGGGAGCTAGTCCAAAACTGCATGTGTATTCTGCAAATCAGTGCACCAAGCTTCCAGTGCACTTGAACAGAAAAGGAGAGACAGGTGGTTCTGGATCCAATGCCAATCAGGAGCAATTTCAATAGTGCACTCGTCAATAGAAGAAAAAGAAAGGCCTGCTCGAATCTTTAAATATAGTATCAACTACTATGATTTTTGAGTGGTTATAAAGATGTTCATAAAATTTTTAACACATATCTATTTTTTATATTTTTATAAATACATATTTAAATATATATGTACGTAATATATATATGGAGAGAGAGTCTCACTTTATCCCTGGCTGACCAGGAGCTCACTCTGTAGTTCCAGGCTGGCCTCAGACTTACAGTAATCCCCCTACCTCTTCCTCGAGAGTGCTAGGATTAAAGGTGTGCGCTCCTATGCCTGGCAAATTTTTTAACTTTTTTATTGACAACTTCTACAAATATAAGCAATATCCCATGATCATAAGCCCTTTCCCTTTTTCCCCTCCCAAGTCCCCCCTCCACTGATCCCTTCTTTCCAATTAGTTTCTCTTCTGTTTTTATGTCATTTTTTTCTCCTATTATGCAGGTCTTGTGTAGGTAGCATCAGCCACTGTGAGGTCATGAATACCATGGCCACCTTGTGTCTGGAAGACAGCATTGTGAGCCCTTCTCCCCTTCCTTTGGCTCTTACATTTTCTCTGTCATCTCTTCTACAATGGTCCCTGAGCCTTGAAAGGTGTGATCAAGATGTCTCATTTAATGCTGAACACTTCATTGTCACTTCTCAGCTCTTCAGTGAGTTTTTTTTCTTAATTTTTACTAACATTTTCCATGATTATAAAAAATATCCCATGGTGCTCCCCTCCCTCCCCCCACTTTCCCCTTTGAAATTCCATTCTCCATCATATCCCCTCCCCATCTCAATCAGTCTCTCTTTCATTTTGATGTCATGATCTTTTCCTCCTCTTATGATGGTCTTGTGTAGGTAGTGTCAGGCACTATGAGGTCATGGATATCCAGGCCATTTTATGTCTGGAGGGAGGACGTTGTAAGGAGTCCTACCCTTCCTTTGGCTCTTACATTCTTTCCGCCACTTCTTCCACATTAGACCCTGAGCCTTGGGAGGTGTGATCGAGTTGTTACTCAGTACTCCAGTCACTTCTTTCCAGCACTATGATACCTTCTGAGTCTTCCCAAGGTCACTGCCATCTGAAAAGAGAAGATACTCTACCCAAAGTGAGAGTAGCATTAATATAAGGGTATAAATATTTAGAGAAGTGCTTACTGGGCAGTTTGATGAGCATAGTATATACATTTTTCCAGACATCAGCAGACGTTACACCCCTAGGGCTCATGACTACCCCTGTTCAGTATCAGGGATGTATTCCCCCCCATGGAGCAGGCCTCCAGTCCAATTGGAGAGCAGTTGGTTTCTTTAGTGAGTTTTGAGTCACCCCAGTGGAAGATGTTTATAATTTTTTTTAAAACATGGAACGGTTCACAGATTTGCGAGTCATCCTTGCACAGAGGCCATGCTCATCTTCTCTGGATTGTTCCAATCTTAGTGTATGTGCTGCCGGAGCGATCACAGATGTTTATACATTTTTAACATCAACTTGTTCAAATGAAATCTCTTGTCAGTAATGCTTATGGAAATTTTGAAAAAAAATCATGAAAAATCTCCATCAGCTGGGCGTGGTGGCACACACCTTTAATCCCAGCATTCGGGAGGCAGAGGTAGGAGGATTGTCGAGATTTTGAGGCCACCCTGAGACTACATAGTGAATTCCAGGTCAGTCTGGGCTCCAAAAACAAACAAAAACAAAATCTTGATCAGATCAAAATTTCATGTTACAACTTAAGTATATATTTAGATATTAATAGGCATGTTAGTTATAGCAAGCTTGTTTCTAACAGTAAAATGGTTGAGTGGTTTTTATTTAGAATTGCTTATTTTTTTATATTTATATTTATTTTATTTATTTGAGAGAGAGAGATGCAGAAATAGGTAGAGAGAGAGAGAGAGAGAATGGGCACGCCAGGGCCTCCAGCCATTGCAAACAAATTCCAGATGTATGCACCCTCTTGTGCATCTGGCTTACGTGGGCTGGGGAGTTGAACCTGGGTCCTTTGGCTTTGCAAGCAAGTGCCTTAACTGCTAAGCAATCTCTCCAGCCCTAGAATTGCTTATTTTTTGTGACAGGGCCTCATGTTGCCCAAGCTGGCCTTGAATTGCAATGTAGCTGAAGATGCCCTTGAATTTGTGATCTTCCTGCTTCTACCTCCTGATTGCTAAGATTTCAGATGTGTGCCACTGCACCTGCTTTGCAAAGTGTTGAGGATTGAACCCAGAGCTTTGTGGTAAGCAAATAAAAACTCTGTCAACTGAGCTATATCTCCAGTCCATTTTAGAGCTTCATATAAATTCAATACCTAATATTTTCCTTTACTTTGTAATGTAATTATAAAGCATTATGGAAAATGCTTTTTTTTTTTTAAAACTAAGTCCCATACAGGCGTTCCTAAATCCTAAATGCCATACATGCATTCTCTTTACCCATGTGAACTATAAACAGGAAGGGATGAGGGCTCGGGCTAGGAAACCTGTCATCTTTGCTAAGCGGTCTCTCCTGCCCCCTAGCGGTTGTTTTTGTAGTTGGGTCTCAAAAGGAAAATGGTAATGAGGAGTGAAGAGTGCTTTTGTGTATGCAAAGCTGTCGTCCTTGTTACAGAGGCGGTTTGCCTACTTGGGTCCTGGCAGGAACGCCAGACTGCCTCACTTCCCAGGCATCCTCTTGCTGTTCCACGAGTCCTGGGGGGTCCAGCCTGGGGCGCTTCTCCCATGATTCCACCACCCGCCCGGCCTTCATCTTCACCACTCACGGGCCAGCTGACCTGCGCTGACCTTTGAGACCACCCTTGCCATCACCTAAGAACACTAGTCACTGAAACGCCTTTCTCTGGCTGGTGGGGGGTGGTGGATCAGTGGTTAAAGGAGCTTGCTTGCCAAGGGTTCAATTCTCCTACCACCCACACAAGGTCAAATGCAAAAAGTGGAGCAAGCATCTGGTATTCATTTGCAGCAGCAAGAGACCCTGGAACTTACATACACACACCAGAAAATAAACATTTAAAAATAAAGAAAGGAAGAAACCTTTTTCCCAGCTTCACCAGTTGCAGACTCTATAGGAGGAAAGGGGAATGGCTTAGGCAGAAAACTCCCACCTGGTCAGCAACTGGACATCAAAAGACAAACAGGGGCTGGAGAGACAGCGTAGTGGTTAAGGCACTTGCTGCAAAGCCAAAGGACCAGGACCCATGTAGCCAGATACACAAGGTGGAGCATGTGTCTGGAGTTTGTTTTCAGTGGCTGGAGGCCCTGGTGTGCTCGTTCTCTCTCTCCCTCTTTTTCTCAAATAAATAAATATTACGAAATGCTTTTTAAAAAAAAAAGACAAACAGGCTGGGGTGTGCTCTCTTTGCAAGCATGAGGACCTGAGTTCATATCCTCGTCACCATCCATGCTGGTCAGGCGTGGCGGCCCACTTATAATGCCAGCACTCAACGAGACGGGGACAGGGGACCTCTAGAGCAAGCTGGCCAACTCAGCTAGCCAAATCAGCAAAGTCTGGCTCAAGTGAGTGACTCTACTCCAGCAAATAAAGTGGAGAGCGATTGAGAAAGACATCCAATGTCAACCTCTGGCCCCACACACATGCACAGACACACACACAGAGACAACAACAATGAAAGATGAACTCTAGGTACCAAGTGTACAGGGAGTGTGGAGTTCCCTCACCACGTTAAGAGGAAAATGGTCCAGCTGGACCATGAACACTTTATACCCTCTTTTCTAGGCTGAGAGAGGCCACGCCTTTTACCCAGCAGCCACAGTGAATGACTGGCCACCATGAGAGAAAAGGAGTCAGGCTCAAGGTGCTCATGCATAGTGACAGAAGCAAAAGCTCTATGAAAACCACATGGAAACTGGAAGATATCAAACTTGAGGATGACTCACGCAGACGAGAACACTGGATTCGCATCTGAAATGAGAGCTGTAGACCCTTCGCTATTGGGATCATCTTGAGTCTACCTGACTACAAACCGAGCAAACGGAGATTCTCTACAGTACGTCATAGTGACCAGCACTCTGCCTCATCCTCATTCTGCAGGCTGAAGGCCTATCCCTCACCCAGGTAGAGAGCCACATATGCACCTCTGGAAAATGCTATCAGAGTTCTAACCTCGAGAAGCAGCCTGCAGTCTCTGGGTGGTCTCAAACTCACAACAATGACAGACATCAGAGGAACCCGGAATTCCTCTCCCAGCCTTTGCTTCTGAGTGGGACTTTCAGAAGCAGCCCTCTTCCCACGAGTGTTCGCCAAGTCCTTGTCTCGGAGTCTGTCTAATCCCTCTTCCCTGCACTGGGGGAGCAGACTTACCTTAGGCTACAGGGCTGGCAGCAATCAGTCCAGTCTCTTTCTAGTCAGAGACATCTCTGACTAGACAGGTGCACTGGTGTCCAGGTGGACAAGATCTGTCATACTTCACTAAGAGTCCTGGAGCAGTGTCTGGAGTCCCAGGCTGCTGATGTCAGAATCCACGGGCCCCAGAGCCTTCACAGAAAGCCGTCATCAACAAGTAAGAGCCCACGAGCCACTGTGAGACTGAGGAAAGATGAGCTTTGGCGGAGTTGTTCCCTATCACACACTGGTCTTCCTGGAGACGAATCTTATCCTGGCTTCTGCATCAGGTAGGAGTCTTCTGGTTACAAGTAATTAACACTAATTCGAATTGGATTATGCAGAAACAAGAGCTCAAGAAGCTAAAAACCATGCAGGGGGGTGGCTAGCTTCAGGGAAGACTGCACACCAGGCTCTACAGATGACTCTCCTCCCTATTGGCTTCCATTTAGAAAAACAGCTACCAACAGCTTAAGCCTCATCTCCAAGACACAAGTCTGGTGCTCAAGTCTTGCAACTCTCTGTGAGAGGCCACTGGGGTTGTTGGTTGTTTGTTTGTTTTGGTTTTGCGAGGTAGGGTCTCGATCTAGTCCACACTGACCTGGAATTCACTATGCAGTCTCAGTCTGGCCTCGAACTCATGGCGATCCTCCTACCTCTGCCTCCCGAGTGCTGGGATTAAAAGCGTGTGCCACCACACCCGGCAGAGGCCACTGTAGGATTATTTGCTGTCCTTGAACCCACCACCACAGCCAGGGACTAGAGTAAGACACGGTTCCAAGACAGCCGGCACATGCTCTTCTCTCCTGAGGTCTGGGGACCAAGCAGCCTCTGGTGCCCGTTTGCAAGGCTAACCTTCCCACGCATGGTGTTTTCCAGGTCTCTCCTGCTCTCAGCTTCCATAGAATTCTTTGCTCATAGTCTTTCCTTCTGTCCCTGACTGTCCACTAGGGGCCTCCCCGTTGAACCTGGTGGGCTCTGCTGGCCCTCTCGGATCTTACTGCCACCTGCTTCCTGGTGCAAGCTCCTCTGTCCCCAAGGTTAGACCTGAACTCAGGCACTGAAAGAGCTCCTTCCCAAATCGCAGCGCCCTTTAGCACAGGCAGACTGAATTTCCAAGAAGTCCCAGGAGACAGTCTCTCTGTCCTGGCCTGGCCTGTGTGTTCCTCTGCCAGCCTGTGGGCACGGGGCATCACCTGGGGCTCTGAAGTACTATATGTGAGGAACTGGGAAAGCAGAGGTCAGGGTAACGGCCATCTGAGAGACCAAACTTGTCACCCAGCGTGCTCCCAGATGGCTTCGACTGTGCAGGCTGCAAGTGCCATGCGGAGGGTCCAAGGTCTTGTCTTATACAAGAGGCAAAGTCATCAAAAGGCTTGCTGGGAGCTGGAGAGATGGCTGAGCGGTTAAGGCGCTTGCCTGCAAAGCCAAAGGACCTCGGTTCGACTCCCCAGGACCCACGTAAGCCAGATGCACAAGGGGACACATGCATCTGGAGTTTGTGTGCAGTGGCTGGAGGCCCTGGCGTGCCCATTCTCTCTCTCTCTCTGTCTCCCTCTTTCCCTCTCTCAAAATAAATTAATAAAAACAAAAGGCTTGCTGGGTGGTGGATGAGTAGACGGATGGATAATCAAACAAGTAGCAAGAGCCCAGAGATACAAAGTGACTTTGCTCACACCACAGAGCAAGCAAGTGGCAGACACAGAACCCAACTCCAAGCCTCCTCATGGCCATCCCGGGCCCAGGTATAAGCCCAGGCTCGCTCCATCTCAGCAGGGTTCTCTGGGAGCCCTGGAGACCAGCCATGACTCCACTTGGCAGCAGAGGTAGACCTGAACTTGGAGCAAGAGCAGCAGTGTGGGATTAGGAAAGCTGCCACAGTCAGACAGAACCGGCACCTGGGGAATCTCAGGGAGGCTCGTGGTGGCGCCTGGAGTTGAGGCTGGGGATTTGGGTGACACAAACTTTCTGAGAACGAGGAAGAGGGATCCAGCCCTGAGCTCAGCCTCCTGACGAAGCCCAGAGCCCAGGGTAGGTGAGATGGAACAATGGGAACTGCTGCCTCTGGTTTCCAAAGGCCTTGCGGGGCTCCCGCTGAACCTGGTGTTTTACCTCAGGCGCAGAGATGATTTAAGAGAGCAGGACTAGGGTGCACAAGGAAGGGAGGGAGGCCATTTGGATCCTGAAACTAGGTTAAGCCAGGACATCAGAGAAGGCCCAGAATTCCCATGCTGAGTGGCTCACGTCTGGGTCCCCAGGATCTAGAACACAGACTGGCATGTAATAGGTACCCAGTAAATAGTTGAGCTGATCTGGGCCCTGCCAAGGGTGGGGGGTAGAGAATGTTCTATGCATGTCACCATTTCTCCCTTCCACACCTTCATCACATAAAAAAAATCAACACATTTTATCCTTAGCCCCATCAAACATGTTGACTGATTAAAAAGAAAAGAAAGAAAGAAAGAGAGAAGGAAAGAATGAGAGAGAAGAAGAAGAAAAATTGCACTGGAGACCAGGACACTTTGGTCCTAGGAACAGCCAGTGTCTGTCAGTGACAGGTGTGAAAACTCTTTTCAGAATATTTTCACAACTGACCCTGTCGCTGTCCCCACTTTATAGATGTGGAGACACTGTGGCCAGTCCTAGACCACACAAGCAGGAATGGGTACGGCCGTCTGCATCTGCTTGAGTCCCAAGAACTCACTTTGCTTGCACGAGTGGCTCCCATCAGCTCTTCCCAGATGGTTTCCCCATCACAGTGCTGCAGTCTCCGAAGGCAATGCGGGTCCCTGTCCCTCGGGCCACTGTTTCCCTCCTAAAGCTCATAGATGAGCCATTGTCCCTGTTCTTCCCTGCCCCCATGGGGGTCAGTCAGCCCCTGCTTGGATGTGATGAGGAAAGTGTCTGCACATGTCTGCTGCCCCTTCTGGTTTGGGAGCTTCTATTAGGAAAGAGAGAGAGAGAGCAGAGAGAGAGAGACAGAGAGAGAGAAGGAAGACTGATAAATGGCCAACAGGTGCATGAAAATGTACTTATCACCACTACTCTTTGGAAAAAAAGAGAATGAAAACCACAGGAGGGTACAAACTCACCCCACTAAGGGTGCCAGTTGTCTAAAGGACAAAAGTAACAAGTGTCATCAAATATGTGTAGAAAAGAGAACCCTTGCCTGCATTGGTAGGGGTGCCAATTGGTACAGCCATTATGGAACACAATATGGAGATGCCTCCAAAAATCACGACGAGAGCTACCATAGGACCCAAATGTTCCCAAAGGAAATGAAATCCTAGCCTCACACAGACACCCACCCTCCCATGCTCACTGCATTATTCACAATAGCCAAAGTGGGAGCAACGTCATCCACAGTTGACTGGATAAAGAAAATGTGGGGCTGGAGAGGTGGCTTAGCAGTGAAGGCATTTGCCTCCAAAGCCAAAGGACCCAGGTTGCAGATGCCAGATGCACAAGGGGGCGCATGCATCTGGAGTTTGTTGGCAGTGGCTCGAGGCCCTGGCGCTCCCATTCTCCCTCTCCCCCCCCCTTTCTTTCTCTCTCTACCTACCAATTTCTCTATCTCTCTCTCAAATAAATAAATAAAAATAAAAATATTTTAAAAGAAAAATAAAAAAAGAAAATGTAGAGTGTGTACTATTCTTTAAAAGGCCAACATTTGAGACAATATGAGCTTATGATAAGTGAAATAAGCCAGACACTGAAAAACAATGTCGCATGTTCTCTTACATATAGAATTAAAAAAAAAAAAAAAGGGCCGGGTGTGGTGACGCACGCCTTTAATCCCAGCACTGGGGAAGCAGAGGTAGGAGGATTGCTGTGAGTTCAAGGCCACCCTGAGACTACAGAGAGAATTCCAGGTCAGCCTGGGCTAGAGTGAGACCTTACCTCGAAAAAAAAAAAATGGGTCAGAAGAGATGGCTTAGTGGTTAAGGCACTTGCCTGCAAAGCCTGGTGACCTGAGTTCATTTCGCTAGTGCTCACATAAAGCCAGATGCCCAAAGTGGTGCATACATCTGGAGTTTTTGGTTTGTTTGTTTCTTACTTTTTTGCTGCAGCTAGAGGCCCTGGCATGCCCATTCTTTCTGTCTGTCTCCCCTGCTTGCAAATAAATAAATAATTTTTTAAAACTTGAGCATGCAGATGAATAGTGAGTGGAGGTATGGTTAGAGAGACGTAGGATGTATATATTACACTTACCACACCAAAAAAAAAGAGGAGGAAAGGGGAGAGGAAGGGAAGCAAGGAAGTTGGAGGGAAGAAAACGTTGTGATGATGGGTATGTTAATTACCTGATGGATATGTAAACTTTGTGTGCTGGTAGGTATGTCTGATATAGATATATAAACACAGGGATGGAAAGATGGCTCAGTCAGTAAAGTGTTGGCTTTGTAAGCATGAGGACCCCAGTTCAATCCCCAGGGCCTATGCAGATATGAAGCATGGTGGTACGAAGCTGTTACCCCAGTGCTGGGGAAGCGGAGACAGGAGGATCCCCTGGGCTTGCTGGATAGCCACTCTATTCTCATTAGTGAGCTTCAGGCCAGTGAGAGAACTTCTCAAAGGAGGTGGCCAGCATTCTTGATGATGACATCCAAAGGTGTCCCCTAGCCTCCACATACGTGTGCACACACATGCCTATGGACTCACATATATGTGTCCATGCATACATGAATATGCAAATTATCATTCATACATACATACAAAAAGTAGATTACGTAAATAAATAAATACCAGACATCACGCCGGGGTGGCCAATCTTTTCGCATTTCAACATGCTGTGGTCCTCATCTACCAATGTGTTGAGCTGCATTCATAGCTATCCTGGAAGGCTTGTGGTCCACAGGCTGCAGGTTGGATATTCCTGTATGTACACTTTAAATTTATCCAATAGAGGGCTGCAGAGATAGCCTAGCGGTTAAGATGCTTGCCTGCAAAGCTTAAGGACCCAGGTTCAACTCCCCAGGACCCACATAAGCCAAATGCACAGGGTAGTGCATGCATCTGGAGTTCATTTGCTGTGGGCGGAGGTCCTGATGTGCCCATTCTTTCTATCCATCTCTTTCTCTCTCTCTCAAATAAATAAATAAAAATAAAATATTTAAAAAATTTTATCCAATAGGTAAAAAAAGAAAATAGCAGAGGACACAGCCTTCCACCTCCTCCTCACTCTCTTCAAGGTGTCCAAGGCACCCCGAGCCTTGAGATGGCTCCTCTGTAAGCCCCTGGCAGGAGTGCGCCATTCAGTACTGGTTATCCAACCTCCACAGGGGTGTGGGAAAGCTGTGCCAGGCTCAAAGGAACCAAAGAAGAGGAAAGGGCAGGCCTGTCCCTAAGAAGCCATCTGCTGGCGGGGACACGTCATCTTCAGTCCCACCTGGAAGCTGCTTTGAGGAGGTAAGCTCCCAGAAAGTGAGTACCTGGAGGAAGGAAGTGACCATCTCTGTGGGGAGGTCAGGGAAGGACAGGAGACTGTCCCGCAGGGCCCAGCATGTGCAGAAGTGAACGCTGCTCTGACCCCAAGGGACAGACATCAAGTCCAGAGGCACTGGGCAAGGTCACGAGGAGACAGCCCAGACCGCTCTCTTGGGAGTACATCCTCCAGTCCCACCTCCGGAATCTCTGCTTCCGCTTAGCCTGCCCTAGAATTCTGCCTGACCTTCAGGCTCTGTCTGTCTCCCTGTCTTCACTATGACCCCTCTGACCTCTAGTCCCTAAGGTGATGATGACTCGGAGCCTAGGGATACGGGCTTTGGGTGGAGGCCACACAAGGGGTCAGCCAGAATCATGTCAAAGGGGGTCTGACACTCCTTTTTTAAAATATTTATTTATCTATTTATTTTTATTTGTTTATTTGACAGAGAAGGAGAGAGAGAGAGAGAATGGGCATACCAGGGCCTCCAGCCACTGCAAACGAACTCCAGATGTGTGGGTCCTGGGGAATTGAACCTGGCTCCTTTGGCTTTGAAGGCAAATGCCTTAACCACTAAGCCATCCCTCCAGCCCTGCCACTCCTGCTTAGCTGTTGCTGATGTCCCCATGATTGATGTGATTGTTGTAGAGGACCCTAAGACTGTTCACAGCCATGGATGTCATTGCTGGCTGGGTCTCTGGGGGTTGTTGATTCTACAAGCTAGGGTACAGACTCCAGTTGTTTGATCAGAAACCAGTCTACATATTGCTGTGAAGGTGGGGATTTTTCAGATATCATTAATATTTTGATCAGTAGACCTCTTTAAAATTTTTAATTAACCGACAAAGTAACAGGTTGTTAACACAAAAACACAACTATTCTCACAGTGGGAATAAGAGATACTTTATTCTGGAGCTAGCTACGATTCAGAGTGCCCTGAATACCATGTCCCACCGTGGAATCAGTTACATGAGATTTTATTAGTTAGAGAACAAAGCAAGTCATAAATCCAAGTATTTACCCAGCATATTACTGGGGACAAAAGACAGGCAAGTTATGGGGAAGTGGAAAAAACTCTTGTTATAGGCCTCAGATGCTATCTGATGTCATTCTCAGCTTTGGGGTTGGTAGAAACTAGTGGCTTGCTAAGAATCTATTTTAAAGGTTTTGATAGCCCCCAAGGATGTTGGGTCAGACACAAGGTTGGACAATGACTGGCTTTCAAAGGGACCAAAAATAACCCAAGATAATTTGGCTCTGACCTGCAACATTTGAACTCTCCATGATCCCCAAGTTCAGTCATTTAACCTTGTAGGATCTTTATACAGTGTATCTCCTTTTAATTTGTTTCCATATCTGGGAAGTGAAGTTCTCCCAGGTTTCCTTATGGTATTTTCATACCTACTTTACTTCTGTAGCTCTTTCTCTCTTCTTCCTCCTATCACTATCTCTCTGCCTCCAATCCCCACTTAAATTTCTTTACCCACAGCATTTCCCCTTCAACTTTTACATCACATATCCCTCTCCCTTAAAGTCTCTTTTTCATAAAAAATTATTTATTTATCTATCTATTTGAGAGAGAAAGAGAGAGGCAGATAGAATAGGTGCACCAGGACCTCCAGCCACTGCAAGCAAGCTCCAAACGCGTGCGCCATATTGTGTATCTGGTTTATGTGGGTACTAGGGAATTGAACCTGGGTCCTTAGGCTTTGAAGGCAAGTGCCTTAACCACTAAGCCATATCTTGAGACCTAAAGTCTCTCTTTTTTATTTTATTTTTATTTATTGGACAGAGAGGGAAAGAGGCAAAAAGAAAGAGAATGGGTATTCTAGGGCCTCCAGCCACTGAAAACGAACTCCAGATGAACGTGCCACCCTGTGCATCTGGTTTACGTGGGTCCTGGGGAATCGAACCTGGGTCTTTTGGCTTTTCAGGCAGGTGCTTTAACTGCTAAACCATCCATCTCTCTAGCCTCTCCTTTAAAAAAAAAACAAAAAACTATTTTTATTTATTTGTGAGAGAGACAGACAGAGAGAGATTAAGAAGAATGAGCCCACCAGGGCCTCTTGCCACTCCAAACAAACTCCAGACACATTGCCACTTTGTGCATCTGACTTTACCTGGGTACTGAGGAATTGAACCCAGACCATCAGGCTTTGCAAGCAAGACCCTTTAACCACTGAGGCATCTCTCCGGCCCACTTAAAGTTTCCTTTTGCCCTTCTCAAGGACCTCTTTCTAGTTTCCTGGCCTCTGCACACACTCACTCCCACATAAAAATACATATATAAAAATCAGAAGGTCAGATCTACATATGAGAGGACATGAAGTGTTTGTGTTTCGGAGCCTGAATTGCCTCAATTTATTTTCCAATTCATTCATTTTCCTGCAAGTTTCATCATTTTTTTAAGCAGCTGAATAAAATTCTATTATGTAAAATGTACTGCATCTTCATTATCTATTAATCAGTTGATGGGCATCTAGGCTGGTTCCATTTCCTTGCTACTGTGAATAGAACGGCAATAAACATGGATGTGTATATGCCCAGGAGTGGTATATCTGGGTCATATGGTAGCTGTACTTCTGTTTTTGTTAATCTTTTTTTGTTGTTGTTTTTGTTTTTGTTTTTTGTTTTTTGTTTTTCAAGGTAGGGTCTCACTCTAATTCAGGCTGACCTGGAATTCACTATGTAGTTTCAGGGTGGACTTGAACTACCTCTGCCTCCCGAGTGCTGGCATTAAGGGTGTGTGCCACCATAGGCAGCTCTGTTAATCTTTTTATAAATTACCTTTCATCAAAGAGATAGAGAGAGAGGGAAAGAGAAAGAGAGAGAGAATTGGCATGCTAGGGCCTCCAGCCACTGAAATTTAACTCCAGATGTGTGTGCCATCTTGTACACATGTGCAACCTTGCATGCTTGCATCACCTTCTGCATCTGGCTTATGTAGGACCTGGTGAGTCGAACATGTGTCCTTAGGCTTCGCAGGCAAGTGCCTTAACCGCTAAGCCATCTCTCTAGCCCCTACTTCTGGTTTTTTGAGAAACTTTCACACTGGGATTTCCATAATGGTTGCACCAACTTACACTTGACCAAAAGTGAATAAGGGTTCCCTTTCCCCATAGCCTCATCAGCATTTCTTTTCTTTTCTTTTTATTTTTTAAAAATATTTAATTTTATTTATTTGAGACAGAGAGAGGGCTGGGGGAGAGAAAGAGAGAGTGAGAATGGGCACACCAGGGCCTCTAGCCAGAAGCATGCACCACCATGTGCATCTCACTTATGTGGGGCCTGGAGAATCAAACCTGGGTCCTTGGGCTTAGCAGGCATGTTCCTTAACCACTAAGCAATCTCTCCAGCCCAGCATTTGTTTTCTTGATGAAAGCTGTTGTTGTAAGTGTGGCGAGATGAAATCTCAAAATAGCTTTAATTTGCATTTCCCTGATAGCTAAGGATGTTGAACACTTAAAAATATTTATTGGTCGTTTGTATTTCTTTCTTGATAACTTTCTGTTCAGTTCTGCAACTCTTTTATTGACTGGGTCATTTTTACTTTTTTTTGCTATTCTGATATTTTGTGTCCTTTGTATATTCTGGATATTAATCATCTGTCAGATGTATAGCTGGCAAAGATTTTTTTTCCAATGCTGTAGGCTGTCTCTTCACTCGAGTCACTTGCCTGTACAGAAGCCTTTTAATTTAATGAGGTCCCATCTGTCAATTAGTCTCATTTCCTGAATGACTAGAGTCCAGTTTAGAAAGTTGTAGTGGTTTTATTCAGGTGTCACCCATAAACTCATGTTTTCTGAATGCTAGGTCCCCAGCTGGTGGCAATTTGGGAATTGGAGCCTCCTGGAGGCAGTGTGTTGTTCTGGAGGCAGGCTTATGGGTGTTATAGCCAGTTTCCCCATGCCAGTGTTTGGTATATTCTCCTGCTGCTGTTGTCCACCTGATATTGGCCAGGAGGTGGCTCATGTCACATCTTCCCCTGCCATCATGGAGCTTCCCATCGAGTATGTAAGCCAAATAAACCCTTTCCTCCCAAAGGCTGCTTTTAGCTGGGCATTTTGTGCCATAATTGTAAAGCAGTTTCAAAGTTTCTTTCAGCTCTTACATTAATGTCTTGGATCCATTTTGAATTGATTTTGGGGGCTGGAAAGATGGCTCAACAGTTAAAACACTTGTCTACAAAGCCTAACAGACCAGGTTTGATTCCCCAGTACCCACATAAAGCCAGATGCACAAAGTTGTAAATGTACCTGTAGTTCATTTGCAGTGGGTAGAGGCCCTGGTGTATTCATTTTGTTTCTCTATCTCTCTTCTATCTCTCTTTCTCTCTCCTTGCAAATAAATAAAATATTTTTAAAAAAGAATTGATTTTTGTGCATAGTGAGAGATGAGGATCCAGTCTCCTTCTTCTACACGTAGATATCCAGTTGGTAGACTTTTGACAAAACAAATCACACAGCATCATGTGGTGGGCTGGGCTTCATCTAATCAGTTGAACTCCTAAGAGCAAAGACTTAGCTTTCTTGAACAGAAGGAATTTGTTCTCAAGATTGTAACATAGAAACTGAGTTTCTAGCTTACCAGTTTGTCCTGCAAGCTTCAGATTTGCTGGCCCTCATAATCACAAGCCAGTTTCCTAAACTAAGTCTTGCTTTATAAAAATCCACAGGGGAGGGGCAGAGGGTGGAGATTCACATGAGAGGGCTGAAGAGATGGTTCAGTGGTTAAAAGTGCTGGCTTGCAAAGCCTGACAGCCAAGTCCAAGTCCCCAGGACCCACATAAAGCCAGACACACAAAGTGATACATGTATCTGAAGTTTATTTGCAGCGGCAAGAGACCCTGGTGCACTCATTCATAATCTCTCTCATAAACAAACAAATAAATAAATAAATAATTTTACAAAGAAAAGGCCAGGCATTGTGGGTCCCTGGATCCTCAGGGCTGTGGTTCCCCAAAGGCATCCTTGCAACTGTGGAGAGCAGGGTCTTGAGCAACCGTGAGTGAGATGAAAGAACTACTTTCGTGAGGCAGTCTCAGTGAAGAGGCTCGTGTATTTGTCAGGGAAATGGGTTCATAAGCAGTTGATAGTGGGGAGAGGGTCCTAGACTGGTGGGTTCAAAGTTTGCTAGCTGATGCCTAGGTTTGTTCATTCAGCACGTAGGGAGAGAGTCAGGAGGTCTACATAGTGGCGGGAAGAGGGTCACAGGGGGATGGGCTGTGTGAAGGCTGCTGGCTGATGAGGAGTTTCCCAGGCAACTGGCCAAAGGTCACAGGGCTATGGGCAAAGCCTAAGTTCAGGTGTGCCGGGCTTGGAGAGGGCATGACCTCCTGTAGCCCCGGGGTCCTTAGCCATGCCTGGTAGCTCAGGCTCATCTCCTGAAGGCTCCAGCCTGTGCCTGGCAGTGCCCGACAGGGTGTGATGGTGCACGCCTTTAATCCCAGCACTTGGGAGGCAGAGGTAGGAGGATCGCTGTGAGTTCGAGGACACCCTGAGATTACATAGTGAATTCCAGGTCAGCCTGAGCTAGAGTGAGACCCTACCTCAAAAACAACAACAACACACACACACACACAAAAAAAAAAACCCACAGGAGGCGTATAGATTCTATGTCAGTTACCTTACATGTATGTGTACCTGTGTGTGTATGTGTGTACGTGTGTGTGTGTGTCCACTAGTTTCTATTTCTCTGGAGAACTTTACTAATACATCCCTTTCCTCTGCTTCATCGGTGGACATGGGTGCAGCCCGGGCTTCTCTCCAAGGCAGCAGCACATGCGAGATGCTGCAGGAAGTCACGGGAGTGCTGCTGCTCTCTTCTCGGATGTCCAGGGCCCAGGGTGCCAGCTCGAGCATCCTGCTCTTTCCAGTCCTTCCAGAAACAGCCTGGCCCTCGGCCCAGCACTGAGGGGGTCCCTGTCCAGATGAGACAACAGGATAAGGAAATGGATTTCATTTAAAGAAAATGTTGATGCACGTTACAAACATTCGCCGTGGAGTTACATGTCAGTAACAAGTCCCCAAGTCCCCCAAACCTCCATCCTCATCAGATGTAGTAACATATTCACTCACTAGACAAATATTTATTGAATGCCTACATAAGCCAAACATTCCAGGCACTGAATGCAGCAGCAAAGTTGCACCAAGCAGTAGAGACAGGCAAAAAATGGATTGGAGTGTGTGTGTGTATATATACATATATATATATATATATATGTGTGTGTGTGTGTGTGTATATATATATATATATATGTATATATATATGTATATATATGCATACATACATACATACACACACACATACATATGACATTCTGAGTTAAGAAAGGGCTGGAGGGATGGCTTATAGTGGTTAAGGCATTTGCCTGCAAAGACTAAGGACCCAGGCTTGAATCCCTAGTACCCACGTAAAGCTAGATGCACAAGGTGGCATATGTGTCTAGAGTTCATTTGCAGTGGCTAGAGACCCTGCTGTGCTCATTCTCTCTACCCTCCTCTCATAAGTAAATATATATTTTTTAAAAAAGAAAGAAAGAGCTATGAAGAGAAATGGAGCCTGGGAATGGGAATGGCACAGAGTGGAGGTGAAAGGAGTCACAGGTGGCCTTTGTCAACACTGCATTTGAAAGGAAGCCTGGGGAGGTGAGGGTAAGTTTCTTCTTCCTTTCCCAACCTGCTCTTCCTCCTTGATTCCGAGAACCACACCCTTGTGCCTCCAAGGAGGCCTGGGCCTTCGGAGCCCACACTCGTTGGATGGGAGCTTCTTCGCTCACCCCTCCTCGCCTGCTTTCTTTTTACTATTTCTTATGTCTTTCTGTGAGACAGGCTCTCACCATGTGCTCCAGGCTGGCCTCGAACTCGTAGTGCTCCTCCTATCTCAGCTTCTCAACAGCTTCCTGGCCCCCTCCCGTCCCCCCCCCCCAGGAACATAGGGACATTCCACAGCTTCTGTCCACACTACTGTCCCTACTGTCAGGAGGAGGCACCTTTGTCCTTGAAGATGAAAGAAGTTCCAGGGAGCAACGACAAAGAGCTCATCAGAAAGGACTTCGCCTCCCCCGTGTGTCATCTAAAGCCCAGAATGGTGGCAACAGAAACGTGGGACTCTCTGTGGGCAAGTCAGTACTTCCACTCCAGTTAGCTCAGCCCCAGAGAGAGTTCAGATCCTTCAACAAGAATCGCTTCTCCTGGAAGCCAAAGAGGCACGCAGTGTTCTCCTACCCCCTCCCCACAAATGACGTCCTCCTCCTCTTCCAACGTCCCCTTCCTGCCTGGAACATCAGGAGACCGGAGTGCACCCCTTCCCCACCCGGTAAAGGCTGGTGACTCAGCGGCCACCTGCATCCATTTTCCGGTTCGGCCTGTGGCACATCCTCAGCTCAGCCGCCACCCCACCCAGGGAGATGTGCCCTCTGCCTAGGCTGCATCCGACAGCGCAAGCATGTTTGCAGGATTCGTCACTCTCTGAGAGTCTTACATAAAGAGAAGCTGTTTCCAGGGCAGAGCACGGAATCATCCGTGGAATTCAGAACAATCCTCGGAAAAGCCAACCCTCCAGAGGAGGGAAAAGTCCCCTGCTCCAGCTGAGTCATGATTTGACAGCACTCCTGCTGTTAGGTTTTGAGGTTCACAATGGAGGACCAGAATGGAGAGTTTAGCGGATCTAAGACTGGATTGTAATGGGGGAAAGGGAGAATAGGGGAGAGAAGGGGGGGGCATAGAAGAGAGAGAGAAAGAGGGTTCTTGCACCACAGAGAGGAGAGAGAGTGTGGTGGGGGGATTGCATGCACCTGGACTTGGAGAGCTGAATGAGGAGGACCCGGGAGAGGGTTTTATGGGGGGGGGGGTCCTTGGTGGGAGTGCTAAGGTATTAGCTTTGTGTGGAGGTGGCCTTCCTGCCTTTTAGCCCAGAAATATCGTCAATTATTGTACCAGGAAGCAGTCCCAGAGTCCGGAGGTAGTATGGCTAGATGGTAGGGGAGAGAAAGAGGGATGGGTAGAGTGTACTGAGACTCTAACACGTGGGCCTGCAGGGGATCTTGGAACCTTCGGATTGGTGAGGTAGCCCTGAGCTCTATGCTTGATCTGTTGCCAGGGCCTTGGCCTTAGTGCAGAGCTTGCAGGCCTGGGATTAGGTGTCGTCCCAGCTGTCCTGCCTCACTCCATGAGCTCACCTCTCAGCCCACAGCTCTTCAGAACACCAGCCTCAATGATCTCTCCACAGTGGACCTGTTTGGTGGCTCACAGAGGTCTTAGAGGTAACACACCTAGATCTAGCGAGGCTGGACCCCAGCCTCTGAAACTCCATCCTTGACACCTCCGTCACACAGCTCCTCGAGCCAACAACATGACAGCCAGGCATAAAGTCCCCTTGCCCACCACACTTCGGCTCCTACTCCACACTCATACTCATACGTCCAGTGACATCATAGACCAACCCACCATTGGCTCTCAGATGACTGAAATCGCTCCTGAGTGTTCTATCATCTTATAGGCACATCACTCTCCGTCTTCCTCAGAGCCGGGCAGTCTTATAGACCATATCCCATAGACCTTGGATAAGCCTCTTCCTTCCTAACTTCCTTCCATACGTGCACACAAACAGCTGCATCTCCTCTCCTCTCTCGCCTCACTTCATCCTTCATCTTTCATTTGCTAATCTTTCTGGAACACATTTTCTTTTCTATCTCAGAGCCTTGGCTTTTTTGGTTTGTTTGTTTGTTTGTTTGTTTGTTTGGGAGATAAGGTTTCGCTGTATAGCCCAAGCAAACCTCAAACTCCCTATGTCGGGGAGGATGACCTTAAATTCCAGATCCTTCTGCCTCCACTTCCCAAGTGCTGGCATGTGTCACCATACCTAGTCTGTTAGCTTTTAGTATTTCCTGCTGTAAGTATATTGATGTCCATTTATGACATCCTTCAAGTCTCATCTTAAAGGTCATCTCCACAAAAGCCTGTATTAAATAGGACCCCCTCTAATTTCTTGTTGGTACCCTATTCATTTCCCATATAGCATTTAGTCATTTCATAGTTAGCACTTTTTTTTTTTTTTTTTTTTTTTTTGGAGGTAGGGTCTTTCTCTAGGCCAGACTGCCCTGGAATTTACTATATAGTCCCAGGCTGGGCTCAAACTCACAGCAATCCTCCTACCTCTGCCTCCCAAGTACTGGGATTAAAGGTGTGCGCCACCATGCCCAGCTTGTTAACACATTTTAATAATTATATGTTTACATGTTTATTGTTAATCTCCCTGCTATTGTCTCTCATGAGCCTAGATGAGGGAACATCAGCTGGTTCTGGGAGACAGAGGTGATGCTCAAAGCAGATACAAGATTCCATGTGAGAAGAATCTGTGTTGGACAATAGGACACCGTGTGAGAAGAAACCATGTTTTGTACAGTGTCCTATTGTCCAACACAGATTCTGGCAGAGTATTTGATAGATGGATGGATGACAGATGGATGGATGGGGGAATTGAAGCCTTGGGAAAAAACATAATAGATACAATCTCCAAGGCACAGGAAGTAGATAGATAGAAAGAATGGCTGCAGCCCTTTCAGGAACCTCGTAAACCCAAATTTAGAAATGTGGATAATGACACTTCAGCCGCAGGGTAAGGAAGTCCATCCATGAGTATGCTCAGGAAAAACCTTCCTGCACTGTGAGATGAATAGTCCAACCAAATGACTGAGGAAGGTCACCTGCTTTTCTCCTTCTTTACTGCTTGAATCACCAGCTGATGAACTGATACAAGATGACTCACACTACTCCAAGACATGTCTACATGACAGACTTGATTTTGCGATCTCAGCAGCCCTGCTGAGTACAACAGAGTCCCTGGGGGACTGGTGCTATCTATAGACTCCCAGTGACCCTTGTGTTGTAGTTACCATCTCATGACCAGGATAAAAGCACCCAGCCAACAGCAACTAATGGGAGGAAAGTTATTTGCTTTTTGTTTTGTTTTTTAATTTTGGCTTACAGACTTCACGGTAAGCTTCATGCTGGTGGGAGAAACATAGCATGAGCAGTGGCTGGACATCACCTCCTTGCCAACATCAAGTGGAAAACAGCAGCAGGAGAGTGAGCTAACTAACACTGGTGAGCTAGGGACTAACGAATCTCAAAATCCAACCCCAGAAACACACCTCCTCCAGCAAGGCTCTACCTCCCAAACTGCCACCAACTGGGACCAGGCATTCAAAACACAGGAGTTTATGGGAGGCATCTCATTCAAATCACCACATTTCACCCCTGGTCCCTGTAATTTATACCAATCCATGGTGTAAAATGCAATACCTTCAGCACAAATTTAAAAGTTCCCATATGGGCAGGAGAGATGGCTCATCAGTAAAGGTGCTTGTTTGCAAAGCCTGATGGCCTGGGTTTGATTCCCCAGTACCCACACAAAGCCAGATGTACAAAGTTGCACACGTGTCTGGAACTCATCTGCAGTGGCAAGAGGCCCTGGTACGTCCATGCTTGCTCTATCTCTTCTTCCTCTTCCTCTCCCTCCCCCCTGCTTGCAAATAAATAATAAATAAAATATGTTTTTTAAAAACTTCCCATAGTTTTTTAAAATTTTTGTTATTTATTTGAGAGTGACAGAGAGAAGGAGGCAGAGAGAGAGAGAGAGAGAGAGAGAGAGAGAGAGAATGGGCGCGCCAGAGCTTCCAGCCTCTGTAAATGAACTCCAGATGCGTGCACCCCCTTGTGCATCTGGCTAACGTGGGTTCTGGGGAATTGAGCCTCGAACCGGGGTCCTTAGGCTTCACAGGCAAGCGCTTAACTGCTAAGCCATCTCTCCAGCCCCCCATAGTATTTTTTTAATCAATCCCAACAGTGTTTAAACATCTCCATAGTCCAAGGTCTCCTAACTGTGAGCCTGTAAAAAAACACACAATGGCACAGAGTAAACATTCACATTGCAGAAGATGGTATAACAAAAAAAGACTGAACCAATGCAAGATCTAAAACAAGCAGCACATAGCTGGGCGTGGTGGCGCACGCCTTTAATCCCAGCACTCGGGAGGCAGAGGTAGGAGGATCGCCGTGAGTTCGAGGCCACCCTGAGACTCCATAGTGAATTCCAGGTCAGCCTGGGCTAGAGTGAGACCCTACCTCGAAAAACCAAAAAATAAAAAAATAAAAAATAAAACAAGCAGCACAGATATCAAATCCCGCACCTTCACGCTCATCTGGGACCCACAGCAAAGTCTCTGAGGTTCCAATTATGCCCCTCCAGCTGCACCGCCCACAGCCCAGGGAAACTCCATCCCAAGCTGGCAGCTCTCCTTGGCAGCCATTCTCTAGTCCTTATATCTCCAAAATTTCTGCTGTCTCCACTGCAACCCATGGTCCAAACTCGTGACTCCATCTGGCCTCTTTGCAGGGACTCCAACAACCCTGCCTCGCATTACACAGTGGCCATTTACAAAAACCGTATTGCAAATCTAATGACCCATTATTGTTGTGCTTTTATAATACCAGGTAGGCTACCTAATTTGTTAATCCAAGGGAGTGGGGTGATATAAGACTGACTTTGAAGAACAGAAAAACACCTTCAGCATCCTTCCTTCAGGATTTATTTTTATTTTTATTTTATTTATTTGAGAGAGAGAGAGAAAGGCAGATAGAGAAAGAAAGAGAATGGGTATGCCAGGGCATTCAGCCACTGCAAACAAACTCCAGAAGCATGTGCCACATTGTGCATCTGGCTTACGTGGGTCCTGAGGAATCGAACCTAGGTCCTTTGGCTTCACAGGCAAGTGCCTTATTTGCTAAGCCATCCCTCCAGCCCCAGGCTCTCCTCTTTTAAGGGTCAGCATTCTTTCTGCTGTCCCAGTGCATAACAGCTGGCTCAGTCTCAAAGGTGGTCATCTCTCAAACAGTTGCAGCTGAAGCAGGCTGCTGTCACCTGTCCCCCATTTCTTTCTCTGCCATATCCTTCTTCTCACACAATTACATTTCTTCTAAATTCAACTCTGATCAAGTTCTCATGACACAGGCACATTGTAGTAAGCCCCTCATAAAAACTGCTTCTAGCCCAGTTGAGCCAAAGTTCTTTCTTTCCCTCATAAGCAAATCTACATAGTCCACCGTTCTTTCTTCATTTATGCCTTTCAACTCTGACCAGAATGGTCCGTCAAACTCGGCTTACAGTGCCGTAAGGCATCCCTTAGGCCAAGGTTTCAATCCTTCCACATTCCTCCCACGAATCAGTTCCAAGAGGTCAAAAGACACACAGTCAGGTTTCTAAGAGCAATGACTTCACTCCTCTGGTATCAATGTTATGTTGCAGCTACCTTCTTACTGCTGGGACAAAGTGCCTGATCAAAAGCAGCTGATGAGAGAAAAGCTGTTTGTTTGTTTTTTAAATTTGGGCTTACAGTCTCAAGGGGAAGCTTCATGATGGCAGGGGGAAACAAGGCATGAGCAGAAGCTGGATGTCACCTCCGTGCCATAGCAGGTAGAAAACAGCAGCAGGACAGTGAGCTGACTAACCCTGGCAAACAAGGGGCTAATAAACCTCCAGGTAACCCCCAGCAACACACCTCTTCCAGCAAGTCTCCACCTCCCATATTGCCACCAGCTGGGGACCAGGATTCAGAACACATGAATTTGTGGGGGACACCGCATTCAAACCACCATACTTTGCAGCCAACAGAAGGGTTACAAATGAAAGAGGGAGAAGATTCCTGGGCACAGCTTGGAGGAGGCACCATCGTCCCTGACAAGTCTCACTACAATGAACTCAGTTGGGACCTTCTAGCATGCTCAGTGAGAGACTCTAGCTCTACACAGATACTTTCCCTCAGTGGTCAGGAGCCAGGAGATGAGATCACTATTTCCGATCAGGACTGTGTCATTTTCACTCAGCCTTTGTACGTGTATACACACACGGCTGGTTGAAGCATTATGTGGCTTCCAGAAGCCAATGTCCACTATTGACAATCCAAGTGACATAGTCATCGCCTCTCAGCCGGGTCACATGGATATATCATGTATGTGCTAAATGAAGGAAGCCAATTTATCATTAACCATGTGAAAAGAACTGCCTAATGATCTAGTTTAAGGCAAAATTTCCTTAAAACATTATTCTTCTGTTAAACTGTCTTTGCTGGGGCGGGGGGGGAACCTTCTTCCCAAGGGGAAGAAAGTAGAAGAGACTAGAGAAATGGGTCAGGTATTACTTTGATACAATCAAGAAAGACAATGCCCTCATGGTGGAGAGCACAATAAACTCCTTCCTAGAGATGGCATTCAGTGCCTTTTAATGGGGCCAGGGAGAAACACTGCCCTCGCTGCTGGCATTATGTATGCAGTAGTGAACAAATGAAGGCCCACAATCATTATTTACTGCTGTTTCTGTTTTGCTCTTCAGGAGGGCAGTGTTTTAAAAGTGAAGCGAGGAATAAATGTCTATGTAAGCACTCCGACATTTCCTCGTATCTAAAACGACCTCAGTTCAATTAGTTACTCTTGCATCACTGTGACAGAATGCATGACAGAAGCCACGGAAGGGAGGAGGGATTTATTTTGGCTCACAGTTTCCTGAGGGTTTCAGCCCACCACGGTGGGGAAGGCACGGTGGTACAGCTCTGTTTATGGCGGCGGGAGCACGTGGAGGAAACTGTTCACATTGCGGTGGACCAGGAAGTAGAGAAAGCAGCAGGAACTAGAGGCTGGGGATAAGCTTCCGAGGCCCACCCCTATTGACCTGCTTCTGTCAGATAGGCTCCGTACATATCCTAAAGGTTCCACAAGCTCCCCAAAATAGTGCCGCAAGCATTCAAAACATGTGTTGCCGGGGATATTTAGAGTCAAACCGTAACATCGGTACACAAGATGAAGTTTTTTTTTTTTAGCAAAAAAAAAAAAAAGAAAGAAAGAAAGAAAGAAAAACACAGGAATGAGCTCATGGAAGAAGTATGTAGGGCCGGCAGGAGCAAGACAATGGAGAAAGCCTCACTAAGCCTGAGCCATCAGTTCCAGCCCAGCTGCAAAATGGGTGGGCGGACTATTCAGAGAACATTTCTGCCTGACATCAATGTTAAAAAAATAGCATTATGGTTTGAATCAGAAATGTCCCCCACAGGATCATGTATTTGAACATTTGGTTCCTAGCTAGTGGTGCTGTTTTGGGAG
Organism: Dipus sagitta; assembly: GCA_036346955.1. Taxonomy (NCBI): domain Eukaryota; kingdom Metazoa; phylum Chordata; class Mammalia; order Rodentia; family Dipodidae; genus Dipus; species Dipus sagitta. Next base: position 149,117,904 of record CM070772.1, on the reverse strand, counting down.
ATTGTGATACTTTTGGTACACAGGGCCTAGTTAATGGATGTAGGCCACTTGGGTCCTGCTGTAAGCCTTCACCACCACAGCCAAGCTCATGATAGCTCTAGCCTCATGATAGATTGTAGCCCCTGACCAAGAACCCAGATAAACCCCTCCTCTCTTGAAATGCTTCTGGAAGGTATGTTGGTCACAATATACAAGTGACTAATACAGACAGCATGACTATTAGGCAGCTATGACAGAGGAAAGGGAATGTAATGCTAGGGGAAACTGCATCCTGGTACCCACAGCTCCCCTCACCCATGTGGCTAGAGGAACAGGCAGTCGACCCAAAGATTATACATGGGTGTGGAGCCTCAAGCAGCCTAGATTTGGGGACACATAACCAAGTATACCAGGAGGCAGGAGGGGGGAACCCCAGTCTTATGGATGCCCAAACCCAGCGAGGCAAGAAGAACCCAGTCAGGGCCTAGCTCTGTGCTCCCCACAACAGGTCCTCCCACGAGAAGGTGAATTCAAGCCTGGAGGAAAACAGAGGGGGTCAATCAATAGGAGCCCAGGTCCTAGGGTGGGCACAGGCACGGAGGTAGGGATGGGAGGGTCACAGCTACCAGGTGCTGAAGAGAGAGAAGCGGAAGTAGCAAGGTAGATGACAACAGACACCACTCCAGGGAACATTAGCACCTCATCCCACCCAAAGACAGAGGGAAAGGTCATTATCCACGGGTTATCGAGATGACCAGGGAGACACCAAGTTTCTTTCTTCTTGAGTCATTGAGGAGCAAGCTCTCTGGCCCGGCTTGGAGATCCTCCTCTAAAACTCAGAGGAAGAGACACCTCATCCCCGGAGCCCCATTGCGTGGCAAGGATTCTTTAGTTTGAGCTGAGCCTCTCCCCTGCCTGCCCCAGGCTGGCCCACAGGCGGTAGGTGGAGACGATAAGAACCAGGCGCATCCTTCTGCCAGCATCCTGCCCCTGTGTGAGGTCGCCGTAGCAGGACCTTTGACACATGTCTTCTGATAGCTTCCCCCAGGGTCACAGCCAGCCACACCAACTCCCAGCTCACTCCACACCCACCAGCAAAATTCTCTTTAATCAGCCCAGCTCACTCTGTGGTTGGTCCCTGGGGGTGCCGCATAGGCACAGCCTGTTTCACAATTCCTGGCTTCACACTGGGACCAAAGGAACAGGGTGTAGTGGAAAGAGCACTGGGCTGAGAGTCAGGAGCCCTTCCTACCCTCCTAGACTGGCCTCGGTTTCCCTACCATTACTCCTTCTCAAAGGTACAGGCAGTAAAAGAGAAGCTGACTGCTCTGCGCTTGACTCCTGAGCACTTTCTGTGAACAAGGACCACCACCCCCCAACTCCATCCTTAACGCACTGCAGAAACAGTCCCACCTCCCTGCCCAGTGCTCAGAGCCCCAGCCAGGACTTGCTTCCTCAAAGCGCTTTCCAGGCTGGATTGAAAGTGACCATATCTGCCTCCCCCTCACCACCCACTCTCCGCCACCAGACTACGGCACAGACAGTCCCACATCCCCGTAGGGATTGGAGAGCTAGGTCCCCAAGGTACTCCTGCATGAGACCTCAGGGTGTGCTCCTCTCAGCCACATTTACACGCATGACTCTGACCCTTTGCCCATAGCTTATTTTACCAAGAGGGAGCCTGTCACTCGCCAAAGCCCACGGACAACTTTGCTTAAGGATGGGGGAAGAAAGGAGAGAAAACCAGACAGGAAAATCAGCTCGTGTGGGCTCGGGATCTGGGAAGCAATCGTGTCTCTGGCCAGGCCACCTGGAGAGTGGACAAGCCATTGTACAAGGAGGAGAGAAAGGAAAAGTTCCTCTACTCTACCCTAGAGAAAGAAGAGAAATAGAAAGCCTTCTAGACAGGAGAGGAAGAAAGAGTCTGGGGACTTTAAGTTGTGGTTTCCACGTCTGTCTGAAACCTGGAACCTTTTGGGTTAAAAGCTTTGTTTAGGGCTGGAGAGATGGCTTAGCGGTTAAGCGCTTGCCTGTGAAGCCTAAGGACCCCGGTTCGAGGCTCAATTCCCCAGGACCCACGTAAGCCAGATGCACAAGGGGGCGCACGCGTCTGGAGTTTGTTTTCAGTGGCTGGAGGCCTTGGCGCACCCATTCTCTCTCTCTCTCTATCTGCCTTTCTCTCTCTGTCTGTCGTCCTCAAATAAATAAGTAAAAAGTAAATAAATGAATAAATAAGCTTTGTTTAAGCTGGCTTTTGTTCACGGGTCTGGGGGCCTGGCGGTCTCAGGGCTGTGATCACTGATGTCCTATGTGTCAGCGTAGGTCCTACTGGACTCTCAGGCCTCCCCACCCCTGCTCCGTGCAACTCATTTCAGGTTCTAGTTCACAACTGCATGTCACCCCATCCCACAGCCCAGCCACGTCCTTTGGCCACGCCGAGTGTTCTGTCAACTCGTGTCAGGTCAGAGAAAACCCAAAGCCATTATTCCTCTTTGAGGCATGCTCCTCAGAGCCGACCAGCAGCTCCTCCCTCCCAGCGCAAGGTTGTGCACATTCTCTCTGTGACCCGCACGGGCCTTCCGCCTCTGCAAGCCATGACCCTGCATGAGGCCAGGACTCAACCCCTGATGCAGCCATCCCACAACTTCCCAAGTTTTATTTTTATTAACCCAACTGGAAAATTGGACTTCGCTCAGGATTGTGCTGAAAAACAGATGCTGGAGCTGGGCTCTGCTTTCCTAGATAAACACATTGCGATAATATGCATCTACCCGTGAAATGCTCTCTGCGACGGCAGGCAGGCACGGGGCAGCCTTCCAGAAGAAAGAAAAACAGTGTCAAAGCTACATTCGAGGCTTCTCACTCCCCTTCCTGGCCAGAGCCTGGTGAAAATAGCCAAGCTTTTTTTTTTTTTTTTTTTTTTTTTTTTTTTTTTGGCCCCACTGCAGGCTCACTCCTCTCTGCTGGCTCCCCTTGTCCTCTCCTGCCTCAGGCCAGGAATTTAACAGCTTCTAGAAAAAAAATCTTTTCCCTATTCTCTTGTCTGGATCAAGGGCCGTCCTCCGAGCTCCCACGGTACCCTCTATGGATTCCATCCTAGCGCAAGGAGACACGATGTACTGAAGTTGTTGGCTGTGTCTCCTTCCTCCAGAGAATCAGAGAAGCCCCCTGAGGTAAGGCCAGAGCCTGGTACATGCTGTCATGCAGTGCCCAGCAAGGGCCTGGCACAGCAATAGTAGACAGAGCTTCTAATGTGGCTGAATGAGTGAATACACTCCCTGCAGCCAGTAGGGGAGGCCTGAGCCTCAGGAATATTTTCTAGGTCTCTTCCAGCATTAGCTAAGCTGTCACCTTCCAACAGAGCCTGTGCTGGGGGTGGGGAGTGAAGGATCGCCACACCACACCACCCCCCAGGAAGCCATCATCTAGGAGAGAAGCCACAGTAACAATATGAGGATTTCTCCGTCCTCCCCCCACACACCATCTACTTCTTTCCTAAACTCCACCCCACCAAGCCTGTGAAGAGAACTTCTCTGGACAATAACGCCAGAGTGACAGAAGAAACTGTTCATGTAACCTCTGGACTATGGAGGACAATCAGTCTTAGAGAAAGAATGAGGCGGCTGTACCTCAATACTAGAGAGCCTTTGCATAGCGTGTGCTGCAAGGTTCCGTCTCCAGAGGGGTGAGGAAAAGAAGGAAGAGGGGCTGGAGAGATGGCTTAGTGGATAAATGCTTGCCTATGAAGCCTGAGGACATCAGTTTGAGGCTCAATTCCCCAGGACCCACATAAACCAGATGCACAAAGGGGCACCTGCTTCTGGAGTTCGTTTGCAGTGGCTGGAGGCCCTGGTGTGTCCATTCTCTCTTTCTCTCTCTCTCTCTCTGCTTCCTTCTCTCTCTGTCTGTCGCTCTCAAATAATAAACAAAAATTAAAAAAAAAAGAAGGAAGAGGTGAAGGAGGAAGAGGAGGAGGGAGAGGATGATGAAGGAAGAGGTGGAAGGAGGACCCGTCACCAGATGTAGCATCCTGACCTTGGCCCAGAGCCTTGAGCATGACTCGTATTACGGATGCTTCTGACCACTCCGAAGGACATTAAGACCTGCAGAGCTCAGGATATGACACCATCGCTCCAGAATGAAGCTTAAAGCCCAGGGGAGGCCAAGGAATTCAAAAAAAAAAAGCAACAGGATCATGAGGGAGGTGACCTGGGAAAAGGGTAACTCCTGGATGCCTGTCTGAGGCTACTTTTGTACCGATTGATGAATGATTGGATGAGAATATTAAAGTTATGCTTGGCTACACCATCTGGGCTCCTCAGAGACACAACAGTCCAACAGGGAGGGGTGTTGTGGTGGTGCACGGACCAGTGGAGGACTTACAGACATACTCCAGTCAGGTCCACCCGGGACTGCACAAGCCCACACTAGACAAGTGAGGGGAGGACTTCTCTAGGGGAACCCTGCTTTCCTTCAGGAACGATGTGCCAACCTGAAAAGTGGGTTCAGGTCCTGTCATTGTCTCCCATGCTTATCTCCTTGGACCTCAGCTGTCCAAGGTGAGTTGTGGAAATCATGCCCATTGTGCAAAGAAGGGGGAGGGGTGACACGTGGGAACTGGCTTCCCCAGCTGCTGCCGTTGTCAGAGACGTTCCCTTTGACCCACTGACAAGGACAGCCGCATCTGAGATTGGCATGCAGCCACTGACCCTCTCCCCACAGCCCCGGGGCTGAGGGATATGTCGTTAGGTATCAGGAGACAGAGCTCAGTCCTCTGTCTCGAGGAAGGGCGGATGAGCTGACATAACAAGCAAAGACCAAAAAAGACTTTAGACAATAAAATGTGATCGGTAGAAATGCAAACAAAGTTGCTCACTTTTTAAATTTTTATTTTATTTATTTGAAAGAGAGAGAAAGTAGTAGAGAGAGGAAGAGAGAGCGAGAGAGAGGGGGCGGGGGGAGAATAGGCATGCCAGGGCCTTCAGCCACTGTAAACAAACTCCAGATGCATGCACCACTTTGTTCATCGGGCTTACGTGGGGTACTAGGGAATCGAACCTGGGTCCTTTGGCTTAGCAGGCAAGCCCCTTAACCATTAAGCCATCTCTCCAACCCTTGCTCACTTCTTAGGAGAGGAGAGAATCCAATGTTTAAAAAGAAAATTGAGATTTTTTTGGTGGGGGGGGGTTGAAAAAGACAGAAAACTCACAGAGACAGATCATTTTTATGCATAAGTGGAAATGACACCATCTTAGTGACCTCCCTAATAGGAATTGCAGCATCCTTTTTTGTTAATTTATTTTTCCATCTTCCTGTGTTCTGGTGAGGAGTAATTCCAAGAGAGAACCTGACACTGCCCAGACTCCCAGCGTAGCACATCACGAGGAAGGAGGGAGCCAAGCGAGGCCCTGGAGCCCCTGCTCAGCCACTTGGAATTCACTGGGAAAGGTACGCACTTCACTCGGCTTCTGACAGCAGCATCACAGTGTGATGCACCCAAAGTTGCGATCTATTTACGAATCTTGACATCCTGATACATGTAAATTCTACATCTTTCCTTTCTTTCGTCTGTGAACCTGACTGCCTCCCTAATCTATGCATTAAATTCACCGTTTGTCTGGGACCACAAAGGCCTGTGAAGGCCAGAGAAAGACATTGGATATCCTCCCCAGTCACTCTTTTTTGTCTTGTGTCCTTGAACCTAGAGTTCTCACCGTTTTCCAGATTGGCTGACCAGAGAATCCCAGTGATCACCCTGTCTCCACCCCTCTCAGAACTGGGGTTACAGGCATGTGTCACCACACCCGGCATTTTATGTAGGTGGCTGCTGAGGATTGACCTCAGGTCCTCACACTTGTTGCAGCAAGCACGATTACTTGCTGACTTATCTCTCTAGTCCCAGAGAGAAAATTTCTTTTGTGAACGTAATGTGCTTATAACGTCTTAACTTACACAAAGGTTTTCAATATCATGTAGTCAGACCCACCACCCCTTTCCTTAGGAGGGCTCCTAAATGTGTCTTACTTAGAATGGTCCTGCCCACCCCAAGATTTTAATAATATTCTCTGATAAGAGTCTTCTCTTGTGCTGGAGATATGTTTAGCGGTTAAGGCTCTTTCCTATGAAGCTTAGGGACTCATTGCAGCTCTCCAGATCCCACTTAAGCCAGAAGCACAAAGGTGAGGCAAGTGCAAGGTCACACATGCCCACTAGGTGGTGCAAGCATCTGGAGTTTGATTGCAGTGGCTGAGGCCCTGGCATGCCAACTCATTTTTTTTCTCTCTCTCTCTAATAATAAATAATAAATAATTTTTAAAGAGTCTTCTCTTATTCTCAGTTTCATTTACCACAGCTTCAGTCACTTGTGGTCAACTCCAGTCCCAAAATGTAGGTAGAAAATTCCAGAAATAAGCAGTTCATAAATTTTTTGAAAAACTTTTACTACAGCATATTGTTCTAATTATCCTGTTTTACTACTTATGCTGCTAATCTTACTGTGCCATTATAAGTTAAATATTGTCATGGGAATGTATGCATAGCAATATATATAATGTAGGGGGGTTCAGTGCTATCCATGGTTTAAATCATCCATAGACTATCTTCAAATATATCCTTGAGGACTAAATTTTGTTCTAAAATCTTCTACTTTTTTTAATATTACTTCCATAATCTAACTGATTTGTTTTTGTACATGTGTGGGAAAGGAATTTAATTTAAATTTCTTTTCCAAGAAGATATTTAATAACATCATCTATTCTACAACTCACCCTCCTTCCCTGCCCCTGAGCCTCTCATTTGAATACCAGATTCATCATATGGACAGATCTGCTTCTGGATTCTCCGCTCTGTCCCATGGGGTCATTGTCTGTTCCTATGCCAGTTCCACAGTGTTTTAATCACTATAGCTTTATAGTATATTTCGATATTGAATAGAGCCAATGCTTCACCATTGTTCATTCTCAAAATGTTCTTGGCTAGACGAAGGCACTTTCTCATCCAGATGAAGTCAAGAATCAGTGGTCACAATGAGCTCAGAACACATCATACCTTACTAGACATGTTCCTCGTTTTCCAGTTATTGATCTCTTCTTCTTCTCCCCACACCCATTTCCTTTAAGCAGGACAACAGGGTATCAGCATGGCCATCACATCGTTCCAAGAACAGACTCTAAAAACTTCAGTTTTAGAAATGAAATGAAAAGAAGCATGTAAAGAGATAATTCTTAGGGTCAAGAGTAGGAATCATGTAAAAAAAAAACAAACTACGGGGCTGGAGAGATGGCTTAGCATTTAAGGCACTTGACTGTGAAGCCTAAGGACCTATGTTTGATTCTCCAGATCCCACGTAAGCCAGATGTGCAAGAGGACACAAGTGTGCCCATGTAAGCCATATGCACAAGGGGACACAAGTGTGCAAGGTCGCACATGCGCACAAGATGGCACATGCTGAAGTTTGATTTCAGTACCTGGAGGCCCTGGTGTACCAATTCTCTCTCTCTCTCTCATAAAAATAAATAAATACCCATTATGATCAGATTTGATTCAATAATTTTCTTTTCTATAGGAAAAAAGGAGGAGATACTAACTAGAGGCACCCAAAGCCTCATCTTCAAGTCATTCTGTCTCTCATCAATGAACTACTGAGAAGTAGTTAACAAGCCAAGTGTGTGTGAGCTTAGACAGTGGAACGCTGGTCCTGGTGAGACTGAACCACACTCACTATTGATGAAATTGTGTTTCTAATCCTTCTGGGTCAAGAACCATGGCCTGGTCAAGGAGATGTCTCAAGACAAAGACAGCTTCGTAAGGTGAATGGACATGAGCCGGCCTCGCCAGCCAGCAGCTGACCTGGCCGCACACCTCCTTACAGGATGGGGTGGCAGTCTATTAAAGGTGGCAGTCTATTAAAGGTAGACATGAATTATTTGCCAAATTTTCAGATCTTTCTGCTCATTCTTAGCAGGAAAATCCCTGTACACCCTCAAGTACCTCAGGGTCGTCCATTTCCCATCAGATTCCTGTCTTCTACCTACCTGAGTCATACCACACTGCTGGCTATTGGCATTATCCTCATAAGTCTGGATTTTCTGGGAGAGTCCAGGCTGCAAATATTCTGAACTTTAGCCTTAAGTAATTAAAATACACTTGGAATTCTAAGGTTTCCATGTCCAAGGAACCTCTCCCATATTGCATTAACACTGGGAAGTAGCCCAAAACAGTTTTGTAAGATGATGTGTCCTAATGTTGCTTTGGTTCTGAAAATCCTGTTATAAAAGATTCCCAAACTATGACATACCCATCCCTGAAATGTTTCTAAGTCAGTCACTAAAGCTCATGTTTAGCCAGAGGAATTCTTTATTTTTCTTTGCTGTTGTGTGCATGTGTATAGTATTGTGGTGTGTGTGATGGTATGTGTGTACAGATGCATTGTCTCTCTGTGTGTGTGTGATGGTGTGTGATGGTGTGTGTGTGTGTGATGGTGTGTGTGTGCAGATGTATTGGCTCTGTGTGTGTGTGATGGTGTGTGTGTGTGGGTGTGTGTGTACAGATGCATTGGCTCTGTGTGTGTGTGTGTGATGGTGTGTGTGTGTGGGTGTGTGTGTACAGATGTATTGGCTCTGTGTGTGTGTGTGTGATGGTGTGTGTGTGTGTGTGTGTGTGTGTGATGGTGTGTGTGTGCAGATGTATTGGCTCCATGTGTGTGTGGGGGGGATGGGTGTATGGGTGTGTAGATGAGAGGAAACTGCTGTTTTTGCCAGCCCCACCAATTCCATGGTCTCTGCTCCTCAAAGGACTGGGGTTACAGGAGTGTGTGACCACCCCCAGCTGTTGACTTGGTGCTGGGGGATGGAACTCAGGCAGTCTCGAGCCCCTTAGACCCTCATGCTTGCTCAGGAATCATTTTTAACCACTGAGCCATCTCTCCAGCCTCCAAAGGGATCCTTTATTTAGATCTATTTGGATTCCTTTTTATACATTGTGCCTCTTAAAAAAAAATAAAACTTTGGAAGTTGTTTTACATCAAAGAAAGACAGGTCGGAAGGGAATGAGTGAGGAAGGAAGGAAGGAGGGAGGGAAAAAAGGAGGAAGAAAGGAATGAATGGAGAGAGGGAGGGAGGGCGGGAGCAAACAAGCCATCATTCTCAGTACACATTCTCCTGTACATAGGTGGCCCGGTGGCCCCACTGAAAAGGAAGATTCCAGCAAGTGCTGTGGAGCTGTCCACCAGGGAGGTGCTGACAACTTCACAGAGTGGAATAGGGATTTCCCTCTTGGATCCTGAAGGAGCCCCTTCTACACCCCTAACACCATCCTGTTACCAGACAAATTTAAAGTGCAATGAGCGTTTAAGACACATAGGCCATGTTCCCCCAGCTAGAGCAGGGAGGAAAGGATTGCCTTACAGAATCTTCTAACTCTTTCTGCTCGGCTCAAACAAGATCCGCTGACGTAGAACTCCTGTGCTGTGCCTGGACATGTTCGATGCGGGCTGCCGGTGCCTCCAGAGCCTCTCGCAGTCCCCAGCAATGCTGACTCTGGCGGGTCTAATAGGAAGACAGGAAGAGCTGCTGACAATGGAGAGGCCGTGTCCTAGATCTCTCCCACATCCTCGAGATCCCTTTTATCTCCCTTTGCCACACTAAGGGCCTGGGACCCTGCCTTTTCTCCTTCGTCACAGATGTATAGAAAAAGATGGACTTGCCTTTGGAGGGACAACTGAAGAATAGTGGCTTAGTGACTCTGAACAAGTCATTTTTTCCCCTCTAGGCAATACGAGAAGCACCAGGAACTCAGAGCCCTTCTCCTGTCTACCTGACCCCCTCTCCTCTTCTCCTCAGTCATAAACAACCTTGCACCCAGTTTCTCCAGCACTGAGGACCCCTGATGTCGCTCTGGAGCAGAGACCAGGAATGGGACACTGGAACTACTAGAGTATTGGATGAACCTCAAAGCCTTAGCCCCAGGCGGTTCAGGGTGAGAGAGGGTAACAAAAGCAGGGAAACGTTGGGGGAGGCAATTCATGATGCCTTCTCTCTCTTTAGGATGACATTTTTTTTTTAAATCAAGACCTCACACAGCCACGCATGGTGGTTTACACCTGTAATCTGAACACTTGGGAGGCAGGAGCATTGCCACAAGTTTGAGGACAACCTGGTTTGCATAGAAAAACATCAAGCCAGCCGGGGTTACCAAGTGAGGCTGTTACAACACACACACACACACACACGCACACACACACACGCACACACACCTTACATACTTATAATAAAGAATTCAAACAATGTTGAAGAACAAAAAATGTAAAGACCTTCAAAGTACCATTACCCCAAAATAACCATAGATGGCATAAGAGAACATAGGTGCTGACAGCATGCTCTTTATTTGCATTGACAGAAGGATCATTTGAAGAAAGAGTGGATGAATAGATGGGTAACTATAAAGGGATAATGTGTTCATACTATTTTATAACAAGGTATAAATTTTAATTTTATAGAAGATGAAAATATTAAGTGAAGTCTAATTTCTTGACTATTCTCCACAAGAATTATTTCTCAGCCATGCCTAGTGGAGCATATCTGTGATCCTAGCTCTAAGAAGGAAGATTGGGAGTTTGAAGGCAGCCTGTGCAACATAGTAAATAGATTGTCTCAAAAAAACTGGGGGCCAAGCTGGTGGTGCATGCATTTAATCCCAGCACTTGGGAGGCAGAGGTAGGAGAATTGCTGTGAGTTTAAGGCCACTCTGAGACTGCATAGTGAATTCCAGGTCAGCCTGGGCCAGAGTGAGACCCTACCTCAAAACAACAACAACAACAAAAAAAAAAAAAAAACCTGGGACTGGAGAGATATATCAGTGGCCAAGGCTTTTTCCTGCAAAGCCTAACAGGTTCAATTCTGCACTACCCAAGTAAAGCCAGATGCACAATGTGGTGCATGCATCTGGAGTTCGTTTGCAGTGGTTAGAGGCCCTAGGGTGCCTATTCTCTCTGTCTGTCTGTCTTTTCTCTATCTATCTCTCTCTGCTTTCAAGTAAATAAACAACCCTAAAACAACAAGAAAATAGATTACAAAAATATTAAGAGTGCAGGTCCCTTTTTACTTTGTCATTAATTTTAGGCAATATGGATAAGGATATTAGCACCCTCTTGCTGCCTCCTTTCTCCCGCAGCATTTCCCAAATATCATGAGTAAAATACCATTTTGTTCCTATTTTCATCTCTTAATGTGAATCACTGTCAGGGTGTGCGAGCGGGGTTAATGGGGCTTATAATAGGGAGATGTGATGACGATGACATCAATGTCTGTTATAAACACCAAAGAATACCAGTAAAAAATAAAATTTGGCCGCATAAACACAATACTAACTTCAGCAATTGATATGGGTCACTGACCCGGTATGCCTAATTACCATGAGTCATGTGGGTCCTTGCGCAGGATTATCTCAAGTATCGGATTTCTTAAATAACAATGAAACTAGATGAGTAGACAAGCTGGATCATCTCTAAAGCTCTTGCAGTTTGACGACTTTTGAAATCGTTTTCCCCAGAGATCCCCTGGAGGGATTCCCCACTCCAGGATGAAGGCAGATCGGTCCTGTCTTATGGTAAACCTGACCGAGCAACCATTGCAGCAGTACTGAGCGCTCAGTACCCAGTCATCCAGGCACAGGTCAAGTGTGTTATATATATTGACCTATTTAACTGCCCAGCATTCCACTGAGGGTTCTGAGATGCCCCATTTTCACAGTAGGGGTCAAGGAGGGCTCAGGTTCCCATGACTAGCGTTACTGATTTTTTTACAGTGATGGAGCTTGGCTCAACTCTGGACACGTGTAGCTTAGGAGTTAGAACATCAGACCCTCGAATTCCCCAAGCCCGTGGCTCTCCAGCTCTTGTCTTATGACTAGCAAGAAACTGATAAGCATAGACACAGAAGGATAGGTTTTGAAAAACTGTATTTTAAGAGGACAGAGCAGAAGGCGGAAGTAAAGCAGAAACGTTCCCAAGCTGGGAATCTGGGAGGGGTCCCGAGCAGAGAGCCCCCAGGGCTACTTGGATTGGGTTTTCTTACAACCTTGGAGATATAAATTGGGCTTCCAGTTTGGAGAACCTCATTGCCAAATCCAAATGTTTATGAAGGACCTGGATTGTTTGGTGGGTCAGGGAGGAGAGGGGAGACTCTGAAAGTGGCCCCCAACAGGGAAAAGGCAGTGACAACTTCCAAGGAGGAAGAAGCAGGAGCCTGTTCCTGATCTCTCCACACTGAGTCAGGGGAGTTCCCGTCCAGTCTCACTAAGGCAGGTTGGCATCTATGTTCTTCTGTGCCTGTGGCTCTAACTAATGACCTACAAAAGAAGCCTACCTTACCCCTAATCTCTTCCACTAGTCATCTTTGAACTTCTTCACAGTAAATAGTAGGACTGGAATTTGAATTGGTTCTCAGATCTCAGTAATTCACCAACTGTGTGGCCTTGGGTTGATCACTGGCCCTCTGTGGCCCAAAACTTCAACAAATAAGGGACTCACAAGGATTTCCTGCTGTGTCCAGGGCTTAGAAGTAAGCAATGTTTAGGAACGGGTCTTTGTAACGCAGTGTTATCTCGCTTCCAGAACTCACCAGGGCACAGCTGGAGGCCTTGGTCGGAACTCAGGCAGGAATCAGCCCCTGCTGATGAGAAAAACAACACCACGAGGTCACAAAAACAAAACAATCCTGCCAGAAGATAGTTAGAAGGGGTGTGCAGGAAGTTCCAATGGCCATAAACACTTGACCAAGTTCAAGTTCAGGGTGGATTCTATTTAGACACTACTTGTCCACAGGGTTCATTGTCACTACTATTTGACAGCTGAAGTCATCTCCTTGAGGGACTATCAAACAGGGCCACTGGCTACTGTCCCCACTCCTTTGAGCCAGTGCTCTTCTCCACCTCAGAGGAGACACTCTGAGTGGGGCTGAGCTACCCCACTGCCATCCCGGGTGTGACACTGGACGGTGGTGGCATGAGAGCCAAAGCAAGGCCCCTTGAGAGCCTGAAAAGCTTAGAAGCTGACTTTCTGGCCCTGAGTCAAAGCCATGACCTTGGGCAGTCCCTCGTCCTCTGGTCGGGGGAGGGGGTTGTTTCCTAGCTATAACTCAAGGGTTTCCTGGATGCTCTCCCAAGGCCTTCCTGACTCTGCCTTGCGCTCACTAGTCTGGGTGAGGGGCAGTGGTGGGCTGTGATTTATCTGGAAGATTTCCAGAGAGAGGAATCCAGCAAGACCACAGACAGAAGACAATCTGTAGCCTAAGAACCTCTGGCCAAAAGTGCCAAATGACGAAGCTGGTCCTGGGATTCACGGGCAAGATGCAGACAGGGGAAAAGACACCATAGGAACCGTGAGATCAGTGAGTCAGCCACAGTGTCTGTCCTCATAGGGGACAATAATTATAACACAAACCCTGTTGTGTGCTAGGTAAAGTGAGGAGGGAAGGGGACTGTTTGCACTTGCCGTGGGATATAATAGGGGCAGTTTTCAATCCTGGGTGGGGAGTGGAGGGCAAAAGGCAGGGAGTTGGCCCCTAGCCCAGGGAAAGGAAACTGGGATAGACTGAAGTGGAGTGGGCATGAAATACCATCTCAGAGCCTCAGAAAGGCATAAGGGCTCCCAAAGTTCTGTAAATCAGTTCACTTCTCAGTATTCACATCTCTAAGATGAGGCCTGTGTCCCTAAAGGCCCTTCATTTGTTAGTGAGCAAAAGCCAAGGCTTCCTACCTTCCAGAAGCATCTAAGATTCTCAAGCTCAGTTCCAGACTCTTCTCAAGCCTTTAACAGTGGTGGGCCTGTCTCTGAGAGCCTGGGAGCCTGCAGCTGAGGCAGGTGAGGAGCAGAAAGGAGGCCAGATGGTCCCACAGGTCTTCATGACCTCGCGGCTGATTCTACTTGCTGGCTCTCTGCAGTCTGCTGCAGGTCTACTGCGCAGCCTGGGCAGACAGGGCAGGGCCAGCTTATCTGGGGCTTCTAAGCCAGGTAATGATGCCTATAAGGTCTGTGGGTCCACTCGTTACTGGAGTTGTTAGGGTCCAGAACCTGATCCCTGGCAGCTCTAACAAACTAAGTTCAGTCACCTGTCCTCAGTAGGCCAACTAAAGATACAATACAGGGCTGGAGAGATGGCTTAGTGGTGAAGGCGCTTGCCTGCGAAGCCTAAGGACCCATGTTCAACTCCCCAGATCCCATGTAAGCCAGACACAAAGGTGAGACAAGCGCAAGGTCGCACATGCCCACCAGGTGGCACAAGCGTCTGGCATTCAATTACAGTGGCTGAGACCCTGGCATGCCAATTGTCTCTGTCTCTCATTCTCTCAAAAATAAAAAAAAATTAAAGATGCAATATAGTAGTAAAAGGCAGAGAAAGGAGGTTTATTCATTATGGCTACTCTGGGGAGAGGAATAAAGAGGTCCATTGGCCTCCCATGTCCATCTTTGGTGTGCTGACATAAGGTCTAGGTTTAAATAGAAAGCAAGAGCTATGCACAACTAAGCAGTCCTGGTCATGGTGTGGGTCCTGCCCCTCTTTAACCCATCATTGTCTCAGCTTCAGTCTCTCCTCCAAGGTGGCCTGACACATTGTCACAACTGTATGAAGTCTCTTGCGGGGAGACAAGCTTCTTCTCTAATTGGCACCAGGCTCCATCCCTTTCCTTCTTCCAGCTTAAGATTCCTGAGGAAATTCCAATTTCTTGAGGACCATTGCGTCAATAATCTGATATCCAAAGAGACAGGCATAAGTGTGTGTCTCTAGAACGTCTCCAAGCCTGCCAGAATCGTTATGTGTTCATTCTGGGAAAGTCCTGAGCAAACCCAGCAGGCTTCTGTGACACAGGACTTAGTAAAGGTGACAAGAGGATCACCAGGAAGACTGGAACTCATCTTACATTATTAACTCCTATATGATTTGCTTAACTTATATATGCTTTATATATATATTGAGTACAGTGGTGGCCACTTTGGGGACCTAGGATTAACTGTCAACCCCTCCTCACCAGAATGGACTACAGCTGGTTTTTGTGATAGACTTTTCTGGTCTTCCTCTGTGACTGGAATGGACACCTGTGTAGCCTCTTCTCCTCCCATGACGATCTTTACCCCACGCCGGCCCCCGTGACCCTGACAATCTCAGGGGGAATACAGCCCAGCACTTCCCCTTGCAGACTGAGCAGCTCCCTCTCCTCAGGGACCTCCACTCAGGTAACACCAGATTTCTGATTATACCTCAGAAGAGAATTTCAGTATGAGCCAAAAGAAGTGGTTAGTCAGTTTGCTAACTATTCAGAGAGGTAGGTAAGAAAAGAACAGAAAACAGTTCCAAGACATGGGTCCCATTTAGGTGACTATACAATGGTTTGTTTGTTTTTTTTATAATCTTGTGGCTTTCTAAGTTACATTCCCCAAAGGATGTAATTGTATATACAGGGTCTAAAAACTAAGCAAAGTTTAAAATTTAAATAAAGTTTAAAAGTTAAGTAAAACTATGTGATGGGCTGGAGAGATGGCTTAACGGTTAAGGCGCTTGCCTGAGAAGCCTAAGGACCCATGTTCAACTCTCCAGGTCCCACACAAGTTGATGCAAGTGCACAAGGTGGCACATGTGTCTGGAGTTCTACTTCAGTGGTTGGAGAGCCTGGCACATCAGTTCTCTCCCTCTCTCTCTCATAAAAAAATAAGGGAGTTGATTTGCTTATTTTTCTTGTCTTAAAGAATCACCTTTTAAAAAAATATTTATTTATTTGAGAAAGAAAGAGACCTGAGGTGGGAGGGAGAAAGAATGGGCATGCCAGGGCCTCCTGCTACTGCAAACAAACTGCAGATGCATGCACCACTTCGTGCATCTGGATTTATGTGGGTACTGGGGAATCACACCCAAGTGTTGCAGTCAGGTTTGCATTGCTGGTAGAAATCACCCAACCAAGAGTAGCTTATGGGTAAAAGAGGTTTATTTTAGCTTACCAGCTCTAGGGGAAGCTTCATGATGGCAGGGGACAACGATGGCATGAGCAGTGGGTGGACATCACCCCCTGGCCCACATAAGGTGGACAACAGGAACAGGAGAATGTGCCAAACATTGGCATGGGGAAACTAGCTATAACACCCATAAGCCCGCCCCCAACAATACACCACCTCCAGGAGGCTTTAATTTCCAATTGCCATAGCTGGAACACCTAAGTTTATGGGGGACACCTGAATCAAACCACCACGCCAGGCTATCAAGTTTTGTAAGTAAGAGCCTTTAACCACTGAGTCATTTCTCCAGCCCAAGATTCTCTTTTTGTAAATGAAATTGTTATCAGGTGGCTTGATGAGGTAAACTCTTTAACAAGAAAGTAGCATTCATATGGTGAAATTCTAGGCTATAATTCTGGCCCCAAATAAGTGTAGTTCATGTTATTTTAATGTCACTACTTAAGATGTCTATAGGAAAACATGCAGCATCTCTGTTGGTGATTGTGGTTTTATCAATTGTGTTGAGGTTTCTTAATTTTCCCTGTTTTTCCATCCTGCCTCAATTTGAACAGACACTTCCTTCCGCAGATCTCAGTTTTTAGCTCATGATGATTCTGCAGGTCGCTACCTTTTATATTGACATTTAATTGCAGTAGAACACATATACAGGGGGCTGGGAGATGGCTCAAGAGTTAAAGATGTTTCCTTACAAAGTCCGTCACCCCAGGTTCAATTCCCCAGCACCCATGTAGAGCCGGACACACAAAAATTGGTGCATATGACTGGAATTCATTTGCAGCAGCAAGAGGCCCGGTGCACCGATTCTTTCTCTCTTAAATAAATAAAAATAATAATATATACATACATATGTACATATACACACACGACACGATAGTCACCACAATCGCGATTTATGACCATACAGTCTAATAGTGTTAAGTATATCTACCTTGTCTTCCCCCACCTCTCCTTTCTGCAGTGCCCTAACAATCCAGTGACACAGTCCCCTTTTGTGATTAGATTGATTCCAGGAGTTTGACTCTTCTGTGCTCCTGCACAAAGCTGGGCAGAGCTAGAAGGCAAGAGGTTCATACTTGACCTCAAACGCACTCTGCTAATGGCCATTATAAATTATCCACACATTTGCTGACTCCATGGATAAAAGCAGGTCACTGCCCTCAGTCAGCCAAGAGCCTTGAAGCCGACAGTGGCATGGGCTCCCTGCCACAGGACCTGCCTGGGAACGGGGCCAGAACTGCATGTGCTCACAATACAAAGAGTCGGATGGGCCCCTGTCAGATGGGGGCACTAGAGGACTATGCCTCCCAGGGTGGCTGGTGCCTGCCTGTGTGACCTCAAGTATGACTTGCAGAGGAGGCTCTTGGGAGAAGCAAGTTACATAATGCCCGGTTTCTAATCTGTGAAAGGTGAATAATACCCATCACACACATTACTTCAAAGCTTGGGGAATATGAAGTTCACATGCTCTGAGTCAGACACATAGTAAGTGCTGGTGGTCAAGACTCATTTTTCAAATTCATTTATATTTTTGCAGTACATAATGATATAATATTTCCACTTTCCATTACTTGATACTGATATTAATTAAAGCTTTCATTAAATTGCATAAAATAAGTAATTTAGAAAATTTACCAGAATGTGGCCACTCTTCTACTTTTAAATGTTTTTTTTTTAATTTTATTTACTTATTTATTTATTTTTATTTGAGAGAGAGAAAGAGGCAGATAGAGTGAGAGAGAATGGACATGCCAGGGTCTCCAGCCACTGCAAATGAACTCCAGATGGGTGCGCCCCCTTGTGCATCTGGCTTACGTGGGTCCTGGGGAATCGAACCTGGTCGTTTGGCTTTGCTGGCAAGCGCCTTAACCGCTAGGCAATCTCTCCAGCCCTTAAACATTTTTTGACAAATGAAAATTGCATAGACTTATGCTGTTTGGTAAATTCATCCATTGTGGAATGGCTGAACCAAAGTATTAACATATCTATGACCATTCATACTTATCATTTTTTTAAGTGAGAACACTTCAAATCTATCATCTTAGCAGTTCTTGAGACTATAATACACCACTACCAGCTATAATCACCATAATGTTCACTGGTTTTCTGTCTAATTGAAATCTTTGACCAAATTTGTCTATTCTCATACCCCATGATAAGTGCTTAATAAGTGAAGGAATAGTTGTTACTGTGGATACCATTGGGCACCAAATTTCCTTAAACCCTGCATATCTTCGAGCATGACTGGAGATGTTTCAACAGTAATTCTGAACTCCCCAGCTCACACTCTCTCTTAATAAGATAAAGTGTCACTCCACTGGGGAGGTGTCCATAGGCTATGTCTTTACTTACAGTGGATCACTCTCTGAGACATTCTTTGCCTGACAGGATCCTAGTCACTAAGGCTGCTCCTGTCACCCAGCTCCACTGTAGGTATACAAGACCTTGATGCTGTCATACAGGCCCTCTCTGTGTACAACACCCAGCAAAAGTATATTTAAAAAAAGAGTTGCTGGGCATGGTGGCACACCTTTAATCCCAGCACTCGGGAGGCAGAGGTAGGAGGATTGCCATGAGTTCAAGGCCACCCTGAGAATACATAGTTAATTCCAGGTCAGCCTGGGCTAGACTGAGACCCTACCTCGAAAAATAAAATAAAAAAAAAAAAGACTGTAGGGCCAGAGAGATGGCTTAGCAGTTTCCTGCACTTTCCTGCGAAGCCTAAGGACCCATGTTCAACTCTCCAGATCCCACGTAAGCCAGATGCACAAAGGTGAGGCAAGTGCAAGGTCTCACATGCCCACTGGGTGGTACAAGCATCTGGATTTCAATTGCAGTGGTTGAGGCCCTGGCATGCCCATTCTCTCTCTCTCTCTCTCTCCTTTTCTTTCTCACTCTTGCTCTCAAAGAAAATAAAATAAAATTTAAATGTGGCTGGTGTACTAATGTTTAACATTCTTTGTCAAACTGGCCTCAGCTTGTACTTGGAACTCTGTGCAGCACAAGAGGGGATCTCCTGAAACTATATCAAAAGACATTTTTGGGGGTAGGGATGTAGCTCAGTTGCCAAGTATGCACAAGGCCTTGGGTCCTCACAAAGCAGAAACCCGACGTGGCAGCACATACCTGCAATCTCACATTTGGGAGGTAGAGTCCGGGGATCATAGAGTTGAGCTACATAATTCATGCTGCAGCTACATAGCAAGAAAAAGGCCAGCCTGTGGTGCATAAGAACCTCAGAAAAAATTTTAACATTTTATTTATTTATTTACCTGGGGAGGGGTGGACAGGGAGATAGAGTGGGCACGCCAAGGTCTCCAGCCACTGCGAACGAACCCCAGGCTCACACTCCGCCTTGTACATCTGGCTTACATGGGTTCTGGGGAATTGAACCTGGATACTTAGGCTTCACGAGCAAGCACCTTAACTGCTAAGCCATCTCTCCAGCCCCCAAAAAGACATTTTTAAGGGATAGACATCAAACTATGCCATTGTTTGCCCCATCCTTCCATTGGAGAAGTGCTAGCCTCAGCAACTAAACACAAAGGCATTAGGGAAGCCTGATCCTTTAGGTCACCAGCCATGCTGTGGTGACCAAATCTGTCCCAGAGCTAGGGACACACCTACGCTAAACAGAGACCTACCATCACTATCCTACTGCTCTTTGACACCCCAAGCACAACCTCCCAGCTGCCTGCTTTGTATTCATTGTTTATCACTACATAATGACTTATTCTAACACTAGTGGCTGAAAACAAAGCCTATTTGTCATCCTGGGGTCAGAATTCCAGGAGTGGCTTCACAGGGTTATCTAGCTCAGGGTCTCTGTCTCTTGAGGTTACCATCAAGGAGGCAACCAAGGTTGTTATCATCTGAGGTTTGTTTACATCCAGAGGACCCACTCTCATTCACATGCTGTGGCCAGGTGACTTTCATTCCTTGCCATGTGAGCCTCTCTGTCATTTCTTATGATGTGGCTTCCCACAGAGTGAGTCATTAAGAGGAAGAGAATGAACAAGTCAGAAATGGCAGCCTTCCAGAACCTGATCTTGGCAGCCATAGACCACCACTGCTGCTATAGTCTGTTGATGGCACAAGCCCACCTTGGTTGGTGCCAAGTGAGAGTGGACTATGACAGGGTCCTCTATACCTCTAGCCTCCATAGTCTTGCTTGAGAGAAGCCAGCCTTTTTTCTTTCAAGGTCAAAGTGAGGACTATCAGGGGCCCCAAAGATGGAACTAAGCAAGAACAAGGTAGCTCTGTAGCCCAGGGATGTGTGAGTGAAGGGTAGCAACCAGAAAAGGCAAGAGAAGAGCAGAGGAAGACACAACTAAGCCAGACAGCAGAGAATCTTGAGGAAGGAGACAGCACCATCGTGGGAAGAGAAAGCAAAGCTCGGGTTTTTAGTGGCACCCAGTGGCTAGAAACAAAAGCTTATGACAGAGAACATTCCCCCTGCTTCCTTCCTCAGGGACGTGAGGGAGGAGTCTTCCCATGTCGCTCTCCTGAGAGAGCGGCCACCATCTTGTCCACTGCCCACACCACTGGCAGGCAGGAAGCGAGTCCTAGAAGGTCTTCCACTGACAGTGAAAGGCTTTAACCCTGAGGTGATGTATGTTCCCTTCCATGCACAGCCATAAATGGTCACTCTACCTCCAGAAAACCACAGGGAGCCAAGAAGTGCTGCCCTACCATGTGCCTGGAAGAGGAGAAAGCTAGAAATAACTTGGCAAACAGGGCTCAGAATTCCCCAGAGTCCAAGAGGAACTGACTTTTCGGAAAAACAGAGAAGGGACCAGGCCTCATCCTGGGGTTATGACACTTTTTTACTCAAAAAAGCCCTTTGCACGCACGTGCGCACACGCGTGCGCACACACACACACAAAAGCCCTTTGCCAAGTTCTCCCCCAATCCTGCACCCCAGCTCAGGTTATTCTGTGCTACCTCACACACCAGCCCAAAATGGCAAGAACCTTCTGGGCCCCACTGCCTCAGGTTTGGGGTACTCCCTGACTTCCCTTACACTGTACCCCCTCCCTCGTCCAACCCTTGGATCCAAGAGAAGATGCCTCCACATGCCCGCTAAATTTTATGTTCCAATTCACGATCCAAGTCCATGGACCCCATCAAGGCAGCCCCCAACCTACCTCACAGAGACCAGCCACATCTGGTTCCAACCTGACCACCTGACCATGGTTTTCAGTAGACAAAGCTTAGCCGAGCTCTCATCAGCATAAGGGTTCCCTGGCCCTAGTTCTGTCCCCTATGACCACAAGCTCAGTTCCTAAGAGTCTGAGTCGGTCTCTTCCACCCAGACCAAAGCCGCCATCTCCAGGGCACCTTTCACAGAGAGAACCAAGGATGACTGTCATACAATGCATTTAACATGGCCTTGTGTCTCTGTAGGTGCCATATGACCTTGCACTGCTGTTTATATTCTCACGTCCAACACACCCAGGGTAAAACTGGCTTCATTATTAGCCAGGCCCTTTAAGGACTCCATGTGATCAGTAACAAAGAAGAAAATGCCCACAGTTCACTAGTGGAGCTAACACCATTTCACCTCAATTTCTTATTCCTCAGCCCCGAAAGAAGTAATGCGAAATTATTTGTCCATAGTCACACAGCTAGTGGGTGACATATCCAGAATTCAAACCCCAAATCTTCCTGATTTTTCAGTGTCATCCTCCTAGCATCTTGGTGAAATCAATAACATACTCGCAAAAGTAATTCTCCATGACTCTAGCCTTAGATGACATCAGGGGAGGTGGTAAGGAAAAGGTCAGCCTGAGACAGACAGTTAGCTCAGGGCTCAGCATCTGATTTTTCACTGAGAGCCAGACAGAAAAGATTGGACGGACAGGTTGTCTCAAAGTGGCCATGACTCCTTCCCCATTCTGGGGTTTGCAGAGCTGCCCAGCTAGGCCGCCCCCAGCCTTCAAAGAGTGGTCCTTGGGTAGACTTGTAATTCCTGTTTCTCCTAATGGCAAGGCCCAGCCTTGAGTCTGTTCTGTGACACACACACCCCTTCTTTGGAGGCAGCAAGAAAGCCCATTGCCCCGCTGCGGCACCCTTTTCATACCAGCTCTTCTGGAGAGTTCCCAGGAACCGCGAGGCGTCAGTGAACGGTGACTCTGTGAACTGAGTCCTGTGCTCAATGCCTGCAGCTATGGGGGAAGCCATGAACAGGACACAACCTGGTGGCCAGAGGGCAGGCGAGGGCCGCGAGAGCCGGGGGCAGAAGCTCTGGAAGGAGCTACCGATCCCAGCTGGGAGAGCTCCTGCAGGAAGTAGGCCAGGCGAAGGGAGAACCTCCATCTGCCAAGGAAATCCCCTCCCCTGGGTTCACCCAGAGGCCAGTTCAGGTTGAAGCAAAGATGCTGGGGAAGTCAGACCAGAGGGGAGGCAAGGATGCCAGAGACAACACTGCTGAGAGGTAAAAGAGCCAGGAACTCGCTGAGGTCAACAAAGGTCCTGGAGCAGGTCTGAACACAGGCCAGCCCTGTCCTCTCCAGGCCGGGAGAGCAGAGAGGAATTTGGGGGGGGGTAGGGAGGGAACCAAAGAAGAAAAGCTGTTCAGTTCGCTTTATGAGATCACCGTAACCCCGATAACAAAGCTGGTCGGGAACAGCGCAGACACAAGAAGCAGCAGCGGGGGGGAATGGAACATGAGCAAAGTAAATGAAAACACGTGCAAAACTCACCCGTGACAGTAAAGCGGGGCTTCCAGCAAGGCAAAGATGCCACGGCACTAGGAGATATGTTAAAATTAGACAGCTTGAGGTTTGGGATGTAGCTCAGTTGGTGGAGTGCTTGCCTAGTGTGGAAGAGGCCCTGGGTTCAATCCCCAGCACTACCTAGACCATAATAACAGTGGCTATGCCTATAATCCCAACACTCAAGAGGTGGAGGCAGGAGAGTCAGAAGTTCAAGGTCATCCGCAATTACATAGTGAGCTTGAGGCCAACCTGGGCTACATGAGACCCTGCCTCTATCTACCTACCTGCCCATCTATCATCTACCTATATATCTATCTTATTTATAGTAAAGTAATCACTGGGACCCATAATCTGAAAAGCATTGCCTAAAAATTCCCATACATTTCTATTGGCTTTTTTTTTAAACTTTTAAAGTATAGGAAAAGTAAAGCAACCCTTTAACACAATAAAGAATGACAATGTCTTACTCAAAATTATGATATTATTTTTAAAAAAATGAGCCAGGCATGGTAGCCCACGCCTTTAATCCCAGCACTCGGGAGGCAGAGGTAGGAAGATCGCCATGTGTTTGAGGCCACCTTGAGACTACATAGTGAATTCCAAGTCAGCCTGGGCTAGAGTGAGACCCTACCTCAAAAAATTTTTTTAAAGAAATAAAAAAATAGTAATATATGGAGATACTATAGGTAGCTTTATTAAAATCAGTAACCAAAAATGGAGGCTCAGTTTCACTATTATTCTTTTTTAAAATATTTTATTTGCAAGCAGGGAGAGAGAGAGAGAATGGATATGCCAGGGCCTCCAGATGCATGCACAACTTTGTACATCTGGCTTTATGTGGACACTAGGGACTTGAACCCAGGTCATTAGGCTTTGCAGATCTTAACCACTGAGTCATTCTCTAGCCCTTCACTATTATTATTGTTTAAGATTACTCTAGAAATTAAAGTCAATGCAATAAAGAAGACAAAATATTGTTTATTTATAAAACAAAATTATTGTTATTTGTCAATCACACTTAGCTGCCAATGCTGAATATTGAAATTCTACCATAATTTGCAGAAATAAAATAATGATATGGCTGGGGAGATGGGAAAGTGCTTGCCACGCAAGCATGAGGACCTGAGTTCAGATCCTCAGTACCCATGTGAAAGCCAGGTGTGATGGTGTTCACCCGCAGGCCCAGCACCGCAGAGGCAGAGACAGGAGGATCCCTGCCATTTGCGGGCCAGCTCATCTAGCTGGATCAGTGACCTCTAGATTCAGTGTAAGACCCTGTCTCAAAAAATAAGGTGTACCCACATGCATATGCTGTAAATACAACACTACAGAGAAGAGAGGGAGGGGAATAAGATGGAGAATAACTGAAGAAAACAAGCAACATCAACCTCTGGCCTCCACATACATGTGCACCCATGTAAACATGTGCACCTATGCACATGCACAGAGAGAGAGCACGCAAAAAAAATCAGTAATGGAATAAATGTGAATTAAAACAGAAAGCAATATGCATGTCAATGATTGGAAAGTTTGAGAACATGAAGTTGATAAGGATGGGGAAAACAGGAACCCTCCAATATCACTGATGATGTCTGTGCAGTAAAAACAAGCTTTCTTCCCTAGATGCCCATAATTCTCTATAGACACGAACTGCGCGCGCGTGTGTCCTATCATTCAACTCAGTTCTGAGCGTAACCGCCCAGAGCCCGCGCAGACGCTGCGCAGTCGGGAGCTCGGCCCCACAGGACGGGCCTCCACTTCAGCACCAGTTCAGGCAGAGTCCCATTCACGGGCAGATTACTCACACCTCTGACTTAGCTACAGATTGGGGGTTCCAAGAACTCTTTGCTCGCGTTTGGTAATTTGCGATGGTGACTCAGAGAACTCAGGGAGAAACATTTACTGCTCTATCACACGGCAGATGAGCAGGGTAGTGTCCAGAAGTGTACAGGACCCAGGAGCTCCTGTCCCCGCATCACTGGAGCATGGCCCCCTCTCGGCTCACAGATGCATGCACCCACCCAAAAGTTCTACCAACCCCATACTTCCGGTATGTTTATGGGGCCTGCCTTGAATAAGCATGATTGATTATTAGAACAACCTCTAGTTCCTCTTCCCTCCCTGGAGGATGGAATTGGGGCGGAAAGTGGCATGCTTTTAATCATAGTTGGACCTTTCTAGTGGCCCATCTCCCCCAGAAGCCCCCAACAGTCATTTCTTTGGATTAAGAGATGCTCCCAACACCTCAAAACTCTTGAGAGACCTGTGTCAGGACTTGAGTCCAGAAAAAAAATCATTTATTTTTATTTCACAGCATTGTATATTTGTGCACCCTCTTTGCAGAGCAGCTTGGCAATCTTTTTTATTTTATTTTATTTTTAGAGAAAGAGAGAATTGGTGTGCCAGGTCCTCAACCACTGAAATCGAACTCCAGAGCTTGCGCCACCTAGTGGGTATATGTGACCTTGTGCTTGCCTCACCTTTTTTGTGCTTCTGGCTTACATGGGATCTAGAGAGTCGAACATGTATCGTTAGGCTTCGCAGGCAAGCGCCTTAACCACTAAGCCATCTCTCCATCCCCCCCTTTTATTAATCAGGGTCTCACTCTAGCTTAGACTGACCTGGAACTCACTCTGCAGCCCCAGATTGGCCTCACAGAAACAATCCTCCTATCTCAACCTCGTGAGTGCTGGGATTAAAGGCAGGCACCACCACGCCTGGCTTGGCAGTATTTCTTTCATGTGTATTGTGTGTGGTGCACTGTGTGTATAAATGTTTGCATATATGTCAGCACGTGTGTGCGCAGGTGTATGAATGAGTGTGTGCTTGCATGTAAAGGCCAATGGTTGATGCAAGTGCCTATCTCAATTGCTCTCCATCATAGTTTATTGACACAGGGTCTGTCACTTGAAGGCAGAGTTCCTCAATTCAGTTAGTACCTATTAAAATGGAATGAGCTCCAAGATGGGAATTTAAGTAAAAATGTACATATATAAGACCATGCAAAGCCAGGTATGGTGGCGTATGCCTTTAATCCCAGCACTCAGGAGGCAGAGGTAGGAGGATTGCCATGAGTTCAAGCCCACCCTGAGACTACATAGTGAATTCCAGGTCAGCTCGAGCTAGAGTGAGACCCTACCCCCTCCCAAACAAAAAACAAAAAAAGGAGGGGCTGGAGAGATGGTTTAGTGGTTAAGGTGTTTGCCTGCAAAGCCAAAGGATCCTGGTTCGACTCTCCTGGACCCACGTAAGCCAGATGTACAAGGGGGCACATGCATCTGGAGTTTGTTTGCAGTGCCGTGCCCATTCTCTCCCTCTCTCTCTCTCTCTCAAATAAATAAATAAATAATATGTATTTAAAAAAAAACTTTTTAAAATACATTTAAAAAAAAACAAATAAAGGATCATGCAGCTAAGTGTGGCGCATGTGCTATAGTCTCAACTAGCTGAGATAAAAGGATAGTTTAAGGCCAGACTGTCAAAGCCAGCCTGTGCAATACAGCAAGATTCTGTCTAAAAACCAAAAATTATAGTTTCCACCATCTTCACATATATATGCACCACACTTTTTAAAATGTATTTTTTAAGGCCTTATTTGTGTGAGGAGCATGCCAGGGTCTCCTGACACTATAAATGAATGCCAGATACTCTTGCCACTTTTTGCATCTGGCTTTATGTGGGTGCTGGGCAATTGAACCCAGGCTGATAGGCTTTGTAAGCAAAGGCCTTTAACCACTGAGCCATCTCCCCAGCCCTTGCATTACATATTGTCATATTTACATGTTTCTTGTTTATGCATAGAATATCTATGGGAAAATACATAAAATAGTATAGTAACATTTATTGTTTCTGTTATCCCCTATTCCACAATTTAGGTTTTCAAGCAAGTAAATATATTACCTATTGGTAAATGTATTTCACTTTAAGGAATATGAGCTACAGAAATATTTACAAAAGAATGGGAGATCCTTTGCTTTGCCAGATACTAAATATATTTCAAAACTACTATTATAGGTGGATGTAATGGTGCACACTTGTAATTCCAGCATTCAGGAGGCTGAGGCAGGAGGATCACAAGTTTAAGGTCAGCCTGGACAATATAGGAAGTCTGTGTCAAAAAAAGCCAACAGACAAAAATGATCTACTACTATTATATGTTATTAAATGATAATATTGGCTAAAGTACTTGACAAATATGCAAAATAGTAACTTAATACCTGACAAAGGAAACAGTAGAAATTAATGAAGAAGTGTGAAAGTATGTATTCAACAATGTTTTAATAGTTCTAGAAAACTTGTCTATAAATAAATAAATAAATTGTCTTGGCAATGTATTATTCAAAATTGTAAATGTACATATAAAACTTTGAAAGCTAGGTAAAATATGTAAGTAGCTGGACTGGAGAGATGGCTTAGTGGATAAGGCGTTTGCCTGCAAAGCTAAAGGATCCAGGTTTGATTCTCTAGGTCCCACGTAAGCCAGATGCACAGGGTGGCACATGCATCTAGAGTTCATTTACAAAGA
The DNA here is from genome assembly GCA_036346955.1 of Dipus sagitta. Classification (NCBI taxonomy): domain Eukaryota; kingdom Metazoa; phylum Chordata; class Mammalia; order Rodentia; family Dipodidae; genus Dipus; species Dipus sagitta. The sequence continues at coordinate 149,090,681 of CM070772.1, read as the reverse complement.
CTAGAGGCCTGGTGTGCCCATTCTCTCTCTCTCTCTCTCTCTCTCTCTCTCTCTGTCTCTCTCTCTCTCCCTCCCTCCCTCCCTCTCTGTCTCTAATAAATAAATAAAAATAAAATCTTTAAAAAATGTAAGTAGCTAACTGATTTTTCTGATATTGATAGGTTTTCTGTTTTGAACATTAAGTCAGCCTCCAATTCCTGGAACAAACCCCATCTGGTCATGATTTGTTTTCTTTTTCAGATATAATTGTTTTCATTTTACTGATATATTAAGAACTTTTAAAATCTTTATACTGAGAGATGTTGATTATTTTTTTGCAATATCTTTTTCTGGTGGTGATATCAGGATAATGCTGATCTCCTGAAATAAATATAGTGAAGTTTCTCATCTATTTTTAGGTGACTTTGTAGAACTTCATTCTAATGCATGATAGAATACATCCATGAAGTAAAATTGTTCATAATATAATATTTCCTTTAAAAATACATATAGGGGGCTCTAGGGATGGCTTAGCAGTTGAGGTGTTTGCCTACAAAGCCAAAGGACCCAGGTTTGATTCCCCAGGACCCAAATTAGCCAAATGCACAAGGATGCACACACATCTGGGGTTCATTTGCAGTGGCTAGAGGCCCTGGCACACCCATTCTCTCTCTCTCTCTCTCTCTCTCTCTCCCTCCCTCCCTCCCTCCCTCTCCCTCTTTCTCTGTCAAATAAATAAATAAATAAAATATTATTTAAAAATACATATCGGGTCTATTATGATGTCTCCTTTTGAATTCCTAATCTTTCTCTCCTTCCCTCCCTTTCTCCTGCCCCGCTCCTTTCTCTTGTGCACTTTCATGCCCGCTCCCCATCTCTCTCTGTCTCATGTATCCTAGGCTGGCCTCTAACTTAATCCTCATGCCTATACTTTCCAAGCACTGGGATTACAGGCATGTACCATGTCCGTTTTTTTTTTTTTTTTTTTTATGAAAGACAGAACTGGTACACCAGGGCCTCCAGCCACTGCAACCGAACTCCAGACACATGTGGCATCTTGTGTGACCTTGTGCACTTGTGTCACTTTGTACAACTGGCTTACGTGGGATCTGGGGAGTCGAACATGGGTCCTTAGGCTTCGCAGGCAAGTGCTTTATCTGCAAAGCTATCTCTCCAGCCCAACCATGTCTGGTTTTATGAGGTGCTAAGGATCAAACCCAGCGCCTGTGCATGCTAAGCAAGCTGTTTACCAACTGCTACACCACCAGCCCTGTATTTAAGTCATCTTAATTCTTACTGGTCATCTGTCTGTTCTAAATTACTAAAAAAAATAAAAAAGGATTGGTGTATCTCCAACTCCAATTGTGGATTTGTCTGTTTCTCTGATTACTTTTGTCAGTTTTCCACATATATTTTGAAGGTCCATTGGATGTACACACACTTATGATCTTCATTAAATTTTGAGCTTCCAGGGATGGAGAGATGGATTAATGATTAAGGCACTAATCTGCAAAGCCAAAGGACCCAGGTTCAATTCCCCAGGACCCATGTAAGCCAGATGCACAAGGTGGTGCATGCGTCTGGAGGTCATTTGCAGCCACTGGAGGCCCTGGCATGCCCATTCTCTCTCTCTCTCCCTCTCCCTCTCCCTCTCTCTCTCTCTCTCTCATTCTCTCTCATAAATAAATAAACAAGAAGTTTGATCTTTCAGTATCGAGCTATGTCCCTTGTCCTTGGCAATATTACTTGTCCTGAAGTCTACTTTGCTTTACATTACTGTAGCCACTCCACTTTTTCAATACAGCCAGTGTTTACAAGGCATATATCTTTCTATTCTTTTAATTTTAACCCATCTGTGCCTTTAAATTTTAAATGGATTTCAGATTGTAGACAACACAAGGTTAGACCTCCAGGCTTTTATTTTATTTGGTTTTTGGTAAGTAATAGGTTTCACTATGTATTTTTTATATAGATATATAGATATATGTAGATATACATATACATATAGATATAGATAGAGATAGAGACATAGAGATAGAGATATAGAGATATAGAGATATAGATATATGTCATTGTACTTTGGTCTTATTCATCCCCTGTCCCCCTCTTGTTAATCCCTTCCTCTCCCCAAATAGTCTCCCCTTCTGCTTTCATATCACATGTATTGCTTCACCCTCATCCCCATCCTTAAGTTCTCTTTCTCCATTTCTCCATTATCGTAATTTCCTTTCTACTTTCATGTCACACACACACAAATTTATATATAGAGGTCACATATGAGAGAAAATGAGATATTTGTCTCTAAGGCTAGTTTATTTCACTTAACATGAGGATCTCCTCCATTTCTATCCATTTTCCTGCAAATATCATGATTTTTTCTTTATATATGAATAAAATTTCATTGTGCATGTGGAACCTCATTTCTTTATCTACTCATCTGTTGACAGGCATATAGATATGGTAATTATGTTTTTAGTTGGCTTTGAGGAGCCTCCAGCAGCTGTGCCAATTTACGTCTTCACTAGCAGACGCGTTGCTCTTTCCTTGTGCCCTTGCCAACATTTATCTCTAGTTTTCTTGATGTTTTTCATTTGTTTATGTTGTTTTATGGTGCTGGGGATGGAGCCCAGAGCTTCCTACATGCTGCCCAAGTGGTCTAACCCTGAGTTATATAAACTCCATCCCTGGGTCTCTTTAAACTTTTAAATCAAGCTTCATGCATGGTAGACTTAAGTTTATCAATTTGTTGTTTGTTTTTTACTTATTCCACTCATCCTATGTTGTTCCTTTATTTTTTTAATATTTACTTATTTATTTTGAGAGGGAGATAAAAAAAGGCAGATAGAGGGACAATGGGTGTGCCAGAGCCTCTCGCCACTGCAAACAAACTCCAGACACATGTGTTGCCTTGTGCACCTGGCTTTACATGGGTACTGGGAAATCAAATCTGGGTCCTTTGGTTTTGCAGACAAGCACCTTAACTGCTAAGCCATGTCTCCAGCCCTCTTTTTTGGGGTCTCACTTCTTCTGGGTCACTTGATGACTTGTTCAGTGCTCTTTTTTTTATTTGCACACGCATGTGCTCTGTAGTTTGTGTGGTATTTGCACATGTGCATGCACATGTACACACAGATGGGTGAGTGTACACAGAAGCCAGAGGAGAACATAGGGTGTCCAGTCCTCTCTCCCCTCAACAATTTAATTGTGCTGTAGAAGACTTTACAACAGGGCTGGAGAGATGGCCCAGCAGTTAAAGGCACTTGCCTGCAAAGCCTGACAGCCCAGGGTTGCTTCCTCAGCACCCACATAAAGCCGGGTGCACCAAGTGGTAGATGTGTCTAGAGGTCATTTGCAGTGGCAAGAATGAGAATGAGAATGAACGGATGTGCCAGGGCCTCTCGCCACTGGGGTTTGATCTCTAGCATTGAAAGAAATGAAAAAACAAACAGGAATTTAGCACGTCTGGTCATTCAGATGGTGTTACTAAATGTCTGAAAAACAAAACCCTGATTTTTCCTGGGTAGGGAGCCATAGGTTGGCAGATTTTTATTTTAGTTGTTAGAAGCAAGGTCTTTTATTTATTTTTTTTTTCAGGCATTCTTATCTTTGTTCCCCTGTACATAATGTAGCTTTCTCTCTGGCTGGAGTTCAGGTTTTTTTTTCTGCGTCATTGACTTGCAGCGATTTGATTATGTTGTCCCTTGGTGTGGTGGATTTAAGTTTATCTTATCCTGCGTGGGGTTTGTTGAACTTCCTGGGTATGTGGACTTACAGTTTCTATCAAATATGGAAAATTTTCTGCCATGATTTCTCTGGTGCCTTTCCTTTAGGGTTCCAATTATATGTGGATTATACCACTGGTTACTGCCCTCTCGATTGTAGAGGATCTACACATCTTTTCCGGTCTTTTTTCTCTGCTCTCTGTTTCATTTGGATAGTTTCTGTTTGCTTTGGTTTCAGGTTCACTAAACTCTTGCACAGCATCCAGTCTGTTAGTGATGCCATCCCGTGAAGCTTCTACGTTTATTCCTTGTCAGCTCTGGAGTTTTTGTTCCACTATTTTTTATAGCCATCACTTCCTTTCTCATCATGCTTAAGCACTTGAGCATACTGAATAAGTGCTTGGAAACTCTCTTCTGCTAATTCCTTTATTTCCTAAACAGCCATATCTGTTTCTGTTCACTGATTCTCTCCTTGCTTCTGGACCACGCATCCTTTCTTCTTCCCGTGACGCCTAGTTTTCTGGATGCTGACCGTGCCAGTGTTGCCAAGTGGCTGTATACTGTCGCTCTCCTATTTATGTAGCTTGGAATCCTGGGACAGAAAAGGGACATTCATGGGAAAATTGGTAAAAATCCACATAGAATCTATAGTTTAACAGTATTGTACCAGTGTTAATTTCTTAGTTTGGAGAACTGTGCCATGGTTAAATTTACCTCAGTGATTCTCTGTAGTATCGTTGTTACTTTCCTATAAATCAACAATGATTCCCGAGTTAAGTTTGCATATATTTTAAACATTTTATTTATGTATTTATTTAACAGAAAGAAAGGGGAAGAGGCAGGTAGAGAGAATGGGCATGCCAGGGCCTCCAGCCACTGCAAACAAACTCCAGACGCATGGGCCACCTTGTGCGTTTGGCTTACGTGGGTACTGGGGAATCGAACCTGGGTCCTTAAGCTTCACAGGCAAGCGCCTTAACCGCCAAGCCATCTCTCCAGCCCTTAAGGCCTATGTTCATCGATTCCTGAGTGAGTTTTCCTGCCATGTATACTTGTACTGTTGTGTATATTACAGCACTGTTTCTTCATTTTCCTCATAGGGTTTTCCACCTTTATACTTTTCTGCTGGTTATGCTGATTATAGAAGCTCTGAAGAGCATTGTTGTTTTTTGGTATTTTTATTTTTGTTCAAATAGCTTTTATAAACTCATGAAGTGTCAAAACTGGCAGTTTAAATTCTAAAATAAGAGGTTTTTTCTTAAGAGGCACATAGAGAAAGAGAGAGAGAGAATGGGCACACCAAGGCCACCTCTAGCCACTGCAAACAAACTCCAGACCCATGTGCCACCTTGTGCATCTGGTTTTATGTAGGTTCTTGGGGAATCAAACCTGGATCCTTTGGCTTTATAGGCAAGCACCCCCCAACCACTATGCCATCTCTCCTTCCCAAAAGGTTTATTTTTAAAAATATTGTTATTATTTTCAAGCAGAGGGAAAGTGTGCGAGAGAGAGATTGGGTGTGCCTGGGCTACTTGACACCAGAAATGAATGTGCTACTTTGTGCATCTGTCTTTACATGGGAACTGGAGAATAGAACTGGGGTCATCAGGCTTTGCAAATAAGCAACAAGATTTATTTTAAAAATCATTTCCCCAAGCTGGGCATAGTGGTACATGCCTTTAATCCCAGCACTTGGAAGGCAGAGGTAGGAAGATCGCTGTGAGTTCGAGGTCACCCTGAGAAGTGAATTCCAGGTCAGCCTGAGCTAGTGAGACCCTACCTCAAGAAAACAAAACAAAACAAAACAAATCATTTCCCCAGTCCTTTTCTCCTTTCTCATCTTGACCTGAACTTTCTCTTTCTTTAGGTTTTTTGTTGTTGTTGTTGTGAGGTGGGTGTCTTACCACAAGGCCTTGGTTCTCCTCCATCAGTGAAGTCAACAGGCTCTCTGGCTTTGGCTGCTGATCTTGAACTACCCTTCATGCTTTTTTGTCCTGTCTTTTGCCATTTCTCATATCCAACCATTGCCCTATTGCTTCTCCCTACCCTGCCCCGCACAGATGCCCACTATAAGGCTGAAGTTCTGGTGCTCCTGTTTTTGTTGTAAACGTTGTCCCTGGGTCTTCAGCTTGTTTAATCAGTTGTTCAAGACAATTCATACCTGTGCCTTCCTGCTTCAGCCATCTTCCCTGAATTCCAGTCAGTGTCACCATTTAAATCACAGTCAGGGAAGGAAACATTAGATATGCTGAAGTGACTTTTATATTCCTTTTGGAATTTAACCACAGTGATAGGACAGTGATAAATTAATAAGACAAGGAAAAATACCTAATACATGGGAAGCATTCTAACTAAAAATAAATAAATAAATAAGGGAACAATGAACAATATAACTGCCTGATTTTTTTTTTTTTTTGAGGCAAGCCCAACAGACTGGCCTTTTTATTTTTATGCAGGAGAGAGAGAATTGGTACACCAGGGCCTCCGTCCACTGCAATTGAACTCCAGATGCATGCGCCCCTTGTGCACATGTGCAACATTGTGCACTTGTGTCACTGTGCATCTGGCTTACATGGGTCCTGGAGAGTCAAACATGATTCCTTAGGCTTCGCAGGCAAGCACCTTAATCACTAAGCCATCTCTCCAGCCCTGATTTTTTTTATTTTTATTTACTTATTTTAGAAATACGGGGAGAGGCAGACATAGAAAAAGAGACAATGGCACACTAGGGTATCCAGCCTCTGCAAATAAACTCTTGATGCATGCGCCACATTGTGCATCTGGTTTACGTGGGTCCTGGAGAATCAAACTTGGGTCCTTTGGCTTTGCAGGCAGGTGCTTTCACCACTTCGTCATCTCTCCAGCCCTAAAATTTTTTAACTAAAGCATGTTTTCACTAAACTCATTATTGTACATGTCCATGTTTGGTACACAATTTTCAGGGTGGTCATTTTCATAGTTTCAGGATACTCCATTGAATAGATGTACCAAAATCTATCCAGCCAGTTCCTTATTGTTGGACATGTGGCTGCTTCCACTTTTCTGCTGCCTCCGAAGATGCTATTATAAATACCTTTAGGCCCTTAGCATTTTGTTTTTGTTGAATCATCTTCTTATGATGGAATTCCCAAGAGTAGGATGACTGGGCCAAGGGTAGGAATGTCTCCCTGGCTCTGGAAATTTATAATTTGAAAATATATTTTGAGAATTATTTTTCTTATTATGGGAGAAAGGTTGAGGCTCTGCTGTCATAGTCAGGATCACGAGGAATCAAGGCCCCAGGATCACTGCTGACGCGACCTCTCTCCCACATGTCAGTCTTTCCTAGTCATTCACTTAACTTTTCAGCTTTCGTTCACTTAGTGAACATGTACCAGGGGGCCTGCTCTGTTGTCAGGCATTGTGGTTTCCCTCTGCCTCGCTGGAGTGAATCCTATAAGATATGTGTGGTTCTGATCAGTGACTGATTCAATGCGCTTGGGGCCCAGTCCAGAGTTGAACTGCCCTGTTCTCTCTGAGGAACATGACCGTGCTATGGCTCACAAGGCAGCTTCCTCCTTTTTCCTAATATGTCTAAGGCTATCAAGGGAACCATAAAGCCTTCCTCCTCAGAGACCTGGTATTAGCAATCCATCCTCTGCACAGGTGGATTCAGCCTCATTCACACATAGCCTTGGAGGGGCTAGAGGGATGGCTTAGTGGTTAAGGTGTTTGCCTGCAAAGCCAAAGGATCTCAGTTCAATTCCCCAGGACCCACGTAGGCCAAATGCACAAGGTGGCAAATGCATCTGGAGTTTGTTTTCAGTGGCTGAAGGCCCTGGCATGCCCATTCTCTCTCTCCTGTGTCTTTCTCTCTCTCAAATACATAAATAATAAAAACGTAGCCTTGGGTAAGAAAGGGAGAGTCTAAGCAATCTCATCTATGCCAGCTGACCCAGATGACCCCAAATGATCTTACTACCTTTATCCCAGAAAACTGGAAAGCCAGAAATAACCCCCATGGTTGCCTAGCCACAGCCTTCTAGTTATCTAGATTCAGCCCCATAGATTCAGCCTAATTTCCCAACACCCTCTGGGAACTGTGTCTCATCCTGAACCCAGGTCCTCTCAGCTTGGGTTGCAGGTATGGTTCTGGGTCTCTGCCTCATCCTGGAGCTATCTCCTCACATGCAGGCTGAATGGTTGGGATTGTGAGTTTGACCACCTGAGCACTGAACACCAAGATGCTGGGCCTGTCTCTGCTTTCTGCTCCATGGCCACAGCCTCCCACCTGAGGTAGACCATAGTCACACACCTGTCCTAACTTGGCTAGAAGTTACTATACCTTTGATACTTCCTGCTGAGACCAGTTGGCTCCTGGGACCATACATGTTGCTGGGGAGCCTGTAGAACTTGTATCTAAGCTTGCTGAGTTTGTGATCACAACGTTTGAAAGCTAAGAAATCCAAGGGCCAGAGTATAAATGAACTTTTTCAAAGTCAAATAGAAAATCTGTGACATCAAAGTTCCTTACTCCTAGGAGAAATTGAGTAGGTAGACTATTAGAAAAGAAATTTAGTAATAGATTCCACAGCAGAAGTCCAGCTGTATGTTCTGAGGCCTTCAGAGTAGAGAAGGAGAGAAGGCCCTGGGATTTGGGAATAAGATAGGTCTGCTTTTGAAGACTTGGGCATGAAGTGAGGAGAGTAGGACTGGTATCAGGCTAGATCTACTTCAGCACATCTTATATCTCCAGAACATTCCAGGAACCTGGAAAAGGGAGGGATAGGGGCAAATCAGGGGATCACATCTATAGCTCAAGGGAGGAGAAAGGGTTAAAAAGGTGAGGAAAGTCGTACTAAACAATTTCAGGTCACTGGGATGAACCTCCAGACTAGACACAGTTTATGTGGGAGGAAGAAGGGATTTATTGGAGCTTACAGATCCAGAGGAAATTCCATAATGGCAGAAGAAGCTGGCTTGCTTTCACAGGTCCAAGCAGAGAGAGAGAGAGAGAGAAGCCACAAGCCACCACCAACAAGCCAGCAAGCACACTTCAGGACCTCCAGGCAAAGCTCCCGTGCTCTGCATTATCTTTAGACTGGAATTCCAAATCCACCCCACACCTTAGGGCTGGCCCCTAGGACCCACCCACAGTGATATTTCCTCCAGCCGGGCAGCTGGAGATCCAAATTACAAGCTTCTAATAAACTCTTGAATCAGCTGGGGGCCATCCATTCCAACCACCACAAATGTATTGCAGCCAGGAACCAAGTTGGACCTCACGTATGTCTGGTGCTGAAGCAGCCCACTCATCACTGGGGGCCTCCCTGCACCATGAATGCTGAGTAACCGTGACTCAAACCCCACATCCCCATGGCCTGGGAAAGGCTAGAGCTTTGTACAAGATTTCTGTAAAGGCCCCAGACACCTACATCCTTCTGTGTTGGTTTCTCGGGGACAGTGTTCCTTGAATACAGTGTTTGTTCTGCACTCCATCAAAGCAGGATCAAAATCTTTCCCTTCCATGGAAAAAAAAATTGTCACGCCATGTACAAAGCTCATAGACCTTGAAGAATCACAGGGAGGGGGGGCAGTGTTCCTTCACTCATTGAACCACAGACAAGCTAAAACCCTCTTGTGTGTTCTGTTCTCTCAGTCCCTGTTAGCTGCCCCATCCTGTGATGGTTTTCCCATCGGCTCCAACACTACGTCCATCATCATCGCAACCACCTCACATGTACCTCTTCCTCCTCCCTCTTTCTTCCCTCTCTCTTCTATTCATTATTCTCCTCCTTCTTTCTCCAGTATCAGTTATTAATTATTTTCTTAACGTGGAGAGGCTAGGGGAGAGAATCATTGTTGCAACCCCCCCGCCGACCCAGCTTCTTCATCTAACTTTTATTAAACACAGGCATTTCCTTCATATAGAAGAATCCTGGTGTCAAGCCTCTTTCCGCTTCAGCATACATGCATAGATAGAAAATGTTATGGTTAGAATGTGAAATGCCCCCGCCCCAGGCTTCTGTGTTTGAATACTTTGTCCCCAGATGGTGGCACTGTTTTGGGAGACTGTGCCACTTCTGAACATGAGGCCTGACAGGTGGACATAGGACCACAGAGGCAGAGCTGGAGAGTTATAGCCTAGCCAAGTTGAACTCTATCTCAAGCTCCCACATATTCTTGCCACCACAGCCATGGGCCACTCTTGCCACCCTGCCTTTCTTGTCATGACGGACTGTATCCGCTCAATCCTGAACCAAATTAAATCCTTCCTCCTCAAAGTTGTTTCAACCAGGCACTTGGTCAGGACAACTAGGAAAAGTGATAGAGATCCTCTCTGATTCAAGAGTGTGCCCTTTATCACGACAGCTCAGCTGAATCCCAGAGCTGAACCTGGGCAACTTGATTGGTCCTGTGTCCTTGAAGGCGATTCATACATTGTTGCTAGAAGAGATACCCACAGTATTGTTTTTATGACATGGACCAAAAAGTCATGCCTGTGGCAATCAGAGAGTTTTAAGGTGCTTTTCTTAAAATTTGTATAAGTCTCCCAAAGTATTCTCAGGCTGCTCATTTGGGACTCAAACGTAATACTGACCCAATTGCAGAGCCCTTCAGTGGCCATTTCATGTGGTCAAACCAGGTGACTCGGGGAGCGGTGGAGCGTCAGCACCTGGGGCTCGCTCCAGTTACTCCCAGGTTGGTGGAAACAACAAGCAGTTGATTATTCTCAAGGGTTACCTGGGTCAGAAATTAGAAAGGGCACAGCAAGGACATCTTTTATTTGCTCCATAATGTCCAGAGTCTCAAAAGCTGAGGGTTACCGGGGTTGGCGCTGGAATGATCTGATCGCTCTTTTATTCACGTGTCTGGTACTTGATGCTGGAACTTAGGTATGCAGCCCCCATCCAGGCTTCCTCACAGATTCTGTGGTCAGAAGCCTCCACAGTTCCCCCCAATGATCCCCACCTGCTGGAATCCACAGCCTGTGTAATCCCTGTGTAACCTGCTTCAAAGCAGTGGGATATGGCAACATTGAGCAACTGTTTTCCCCGTGGTTGGGTTATAGACGATAATGATAGCTTGCCTTCCCTCCCCTGCTCCCCTGCCTGCCTTGATGAAGCATGCTAAAGAGGCTCAGATGGCAACAGCAGTGGGAACTCGGGCCTTCAGCTCAACAAACCTCAGAGAATTGAATCCTACCACCAAACTATGGAAGCCATCTTGGAAACGGATCCTTCTCTACCCAGGTCTTCAGGTGAGACCCCAGGCCTGACCAAACCCTCGATGGCAGTCTTGTGAGAGCTCCTGAATCAGAGGGTCCAGCTAAGCCATGGCTGAATTTCTGACTCAGAAACTGAGATGGATAATAAATGTGTACTATTTAAAGCTGCTATTGTTTGGGACTGGTTACTTATTGGGCCACAAATACTGGCTCTAAGAATGAGCGCTGCGTAAAAACCAGGCAGAGGGCTGGAGAGGTGGCTTAGCGGTGAAGGCACTTGCCTGCAAAGCTAAAGGACCCCGATTGAATTCCCCAGGACCCATGTAAGCCAGATGCTCAAGGCGACACATACATCTGGACTTTGTTTGCAGTGGCTGGAGGCCCTGGTGTACCCACTCTGTTTCTATCTGCCTCTTTATCTCTCTCTCTCTCTCTCTCTCTCTCTCTCGCTCTCTCGCTCTCTCTCGCTCTCACTCTCTCTCATAAATAAATAAAATGTTTAAAAATTTTAAAAAACAGGCAAAAACTGTATCATCATATTGTCATTTATAACCTAGGCTCAAAAAAAAATTACATAACCAGAATGGGGTGATAGGTCAATGGGAGAATGCTTGCTTAGCATGTAGAAGGTCCTGGATTTGGTCCTCAGAGTGCACGCACACATACACACACGCGCGCACACACACTCATGCAAATAAGTTAATAAAGCTTCTATTGGGGAAAACATCCTATAGTGTTATTTTCCCCAAATCACAAACCTACTCAGCTTCAAGAAAATGAAAGATAGACCCTATCTATCAAAAAAAGAGTGCATAACAAAGTATCATCATAAGGAAAGAGGGAAGCAGGAGAGACATCATGGCCATCTTTGTAAAACACACTCTCTCATATGGCTCTATGACATGGACTGATACGTTGAATGCATAGGTTTCAAAAAAGATACGTGGGAGCCGGGCATGGTAGTGCACGCCTTTGATCCCAGCACACAGAAGGCAGAGATAGGAGGATCACCATGAGTTCGAGATCACCCTGAGATGACTACATAGCGAATCCCAGGTCAGCCTGAGCTGGAGTGAGACCTTACCTCAAAAAAACAAAAAGAAAAGAAAAGAAAAGAAAGATACATGGGGCTGAGTGAGACAATGGTTCAGTGGTTAAAGGTACTTACTTGCAAAGCCTGCCAACCCTGGATCAATTCCACGGCACCCACACACAGCCAGATACAAAGTGGCACACGCATCTGTGATCCTAAAGCGCCTGCAACCGCGCGAGGCAGAGCCTGGAGAATCCTCAGCTCTCTGGCCAGCTAATTTGAGGCATTTGCAATCTGGCAGTTGATTTGAGATCCTGTCACAGAAAAGGTAGAGCACAGATACCTCAAAATTGTCCTGTGACCTCCACATGTGTGCTGGGGCACGCACGCACACACACACACACACACAAATAGATAATCTTCTGGAAAAGATGTTTATTCGTTTGTTATTTTTAACTGAGGCTTTGTTTATGTTCCTCCTGGTATGTCTCCTCTGCTTTTAAGACATGTTCCAATAATTTCTCAGCATGTCACAATACAAATACTTCTCCCCCTCCTGCAAATTAGAGAGACCTCAGAGCCATAATTTCCAAGAATGTGTCTATCTGAAGTACAAGCTTCTCTGCTTAGGAAAGACTCCTAGCGAGTTACAACATTGGTCTGGCTACGTGTTCTGAAATATTCCAGCATTGCCCCACATTCTGTGCCAGAGGAGGGAAACAACAGTGCATGAAGAACTTAGGAGAAAACTGCTGGGCACTCAAGCCAGGCTGACCCCAGCAGAGCCTCCAGCATGCCAGGAGCTCACAGAACTTCTGAGAAGCAGGCATCCCAGAGATGGTTCGAGTCACCTTACACCAGTAATGGTAGTGACCACATTTACTGAGAGCCAGGGGAATAGCACGTCCCTGGTAGCTAAATGAAGTCGATTTTAGTATCCTATTATAATCCAAATATGTCAGACTTTACCGCTTTGTAAACTCCTATACCCGTGGGCTCCCATATGACTGGACCTTGAGCTTCTTGCTATTTCGTTTCAAGAAAAACAGGCTTTGAACAAGCTCCCTTGGGAATTCCTAGATGGTCCCAGCCAATTCTCCTAGACATTCCACTTCTGCCGGCTTTCTAGCTCCATATGGTAAATTCTTGTGTCCAAACACCTGCTTCTCTCCAGTTCCAACTGACCTTAACTCACTTCCGTGCCCCAGCATGAACATGCAGACCACTCTGCTATCTCCCCTTGGAATAACCCACACTAGCCTGACACTGTAAGCGATTCATTATTACACGTTTGGAGAGACAAGAATTACAACACAGAAGATCTTAAAAGCAAATGGCTCTGCTCAGATTCATTCCCCAGTTCCCGGGATGACCTCTACATTCCACTCTGCTGCTGCCTGTGGAACCAGAGCCAGCCGCAGCCCCCCCCCTGCGCCCCTATGCCCACCCCCATAGTGGGAATGCTCTTGGTTCCCCAAATCCTTGAGGTTCACAGAAGGAAGGCTGTGATTTCCCCACACTCCAGCCTAAGGCCCATGTCCTGAGTCCTTATTTCCTGTGTCAGGACTGATCTTGTTCCAGGTGGCCTGAACACTGAAGTGTCCATTTCATGGACACTTCCAACTTCTAAACGATACCAGAGCAGGCAGTCTTGACATGTGTGCTACTAACATTCCTGCTAGTGCTGAGCCCCAGGAAGTCCAGCTAAGCTCTTCTCTTCATCCTCTCCTCTGAGACCATGAGGTCTTCTTTTAGCTATGGGCTTTGCCCAGCTCCTGAGAGTCTCTGACTAATGTCTAAGAGCAAGCAGGAACAGACAGATGACAACTTAACTAAAGACTTAGGAAATAAACACTGCTCCAAAGGAGACGTTTACAGAGATCAACTCTGTCTAACATCATGACAACATTTTACCTAACTGTGCCAAGTATTTCAGGTCCTCAGAGCCAGAGTTATCAGAGACTCCCCATCCCAGAGACTGATTCCCCGCCCCCCCCCCAAGCTGGGGATGTAGCTCACTGGGTAAGGTTCTTGCCTAGTATGAACAAAACCCTGGGCTTGACTCCCAGCACCCCATAAACTGGGAATTGTGGGATACATTTGTGGTTCCAGAACTAAGGGAAATGCAGGCAGGAGGATCAGAAGTTCAAGGTCATTCTCAACTACATCCTTAGTTCAAGGTCAGCCTGGGATGCATGAAACCTTATTAAACAAAAAAAAAAAAAAAAAAAACACTTCTCCACAGAAGGGAATCTGCCTGGTACTGAAAACCTAATCAAAAGCCCATGGCTGGGGAATATCATAAATCCTAGGGGCAAAACTACTACCGTTGCCTTGCTAAGTGGGTGAATAGTATGCCCACCAAACTGCCCTCTAAACACTTATGCTTATTCCAGTACATTAATACTACTAACACTTTTGGTTAGAGAAGTTTCTTCCCCTGGGGAGACTCAAATCTCACCGAAGTGCTGAGAAGCGACAGTGGAGTGTTCAGCACTGAGTGAGACATTTCCATCACACCCTCCAAGGCTCAGGGACTATTGCAAAAGAGGTGGCAGAAAGAACGTAAGAACGGAAGGAGTGCTTACAATACTGTTTTCTAGACACCAAGTGGCTTTGATATTCATGACCTCACAGTGGCTGACACTACCTACACAAGACCTGCATCATAGGCGGGAAAACATAATGACATGAAAATAGAAGAGAGACTAGTTGGAAAGAAGTGATTCAGTGGAGGAAGGATTTGGGAAGGGGAAAAGAGAGGGTAGTGGGAGGGAATTATGACCATGGTATATTATCTATATGTACAAAGGTTGTCAATAAAAAGTTAAAAATAAGCCGAGCGTGGTGGCGCACGCCTTTAATCCCAGCACTCGGGAGGCAGAGGTAGGAGGATCGCCATGAGTTCGAGGCCACCCTGAGACTCCTTAGTGAATTCCAGGTCAGCCTGGGCTAGAGTGAGACCCTACCTCGAAAAAAAAAAAAGCTACAAATAATTTTTTTTAAATCTTCTAATTTGTGTAACGCTTACAGAGAGCATTTTCCTAAACATTTCCTCTTTGAGGAGGCACAAAACTGTACGCATGCTATAAATGACTGGGTTTTTTTTTTCCCCCTGATTGTCTATCAAGAGACCTTGAGGTACAGTGTCATTCAAGTTCACCCTGTAGCGCCCACTTTCTAGACAGAGGGGATATAGTGTTCTGTGAATGTCCCAGCGTGTCTCGATCGTACAGACAGAAAGCGGGAAAGCGGGAGTGTAGTCTACTCACCACCCAGTCGCTGTCTCTTAGGACTGGCTGATGGTGGCAGGCCACGCTTGATCTGAAAGGAAATGGTAGGGGAATCACAAAAACATGCTGTGTGAAGACCAGCCAAGCATGGGGTCAGTGCGCCCCGTTCAGCTTTGGATGGAGCAGGAAGAACAATGGAACAGCTTTCAAAGCGCACTTCCCTTTCCGGGATGACAGGGAAACTCAGGGACCTCAGCTCTCAGGAGACACCTGCAGCGAGCCAGACCTGTGCCAAAGAAAGCGTAAGGAGCGCGCAGCGAGGATGCCGGGAGAGACAGCTCGGGTCCTTCCCCTCGAGCCTGCTGCAAGCAAAGCGTCAGGCGAGCGAACAAGGGTGGGGCTCCTGCCCTCTTGGGCCTCACAATCTGGCAAAAGAGAGACCCAAGTTACATAGAGAACTTGCGCTCCTCTGATTCAAATAGGTGGGGCATCCGTCCTGTGTAAAATATCTATGGCAAGGGCTGGGGAAATGGCTGAGCAGTTAAGGCATTTGCCTGCAGAGCCAAAGGACCCTGGTTCGATTCCCCAGGACCCACGTAAGCCACATGCACAAGGGGGCACATGTGTCTGGAGTTCGTTTGCAGTGGCTGGAGGCCCTGGCGCACCCATTCTTTCTATGTGCCTCTCTCTCTCACTCTCTCTCTCTCAAATAAATAAATAAAATATTTTTAAAATATATCTATGGCAGTTCTGAGAGCATTTGTGCCCAAGCATAGTGAGAGCCTGATTGTCATTTCCTCTGTTCTACACCCTGTGTTACAACTGGAGAATGCTAGATCCCAGCCCTGCCAAGCACCTAGCGTGATCCCAACAGGCCTCTGGTGCAGCTCACCAGCCTCGTAATCACTTCACCCTGGAACGTCTCTCTGCCTTTGAGGTTCAATGTGTGACTGCGGCCATTGTCAACAGGCAGTGACACAGAGCACCTGTCGTCTTTGGCAAAGACCAGCTGAGCAACTGCTTAACTCAGAAGCCTGTTACAGCTTCGGAGAAAACAAATTACATCAGTGCTTACCGAGGAGTCTCCCAACCAGGCAAAAGAGTGTTTTCTTTGGGGAGTGTGTACGTGTTACAGCTGAGTTCCTGCCTCACATGGTGTGACAGAACTCTGCAAAGAGTGAAACAGGACAAAAGTCTCCCCATCTCGGTGCTTTGCCATGCTGTGCAGCAGAGCCCTCAGAAACCTGCTTGGCAGAGAGTAAGAGACACGCTGAGAGAGCGGGGCATGGTGGTGCACGCCTTTAATCCCAGCACTCGGGAGGCAGAGGTAGGAGGATCGCCATGAGTTCGAGGCCACCCTGAGACTACATAGTTAATTCCAGGTCAGCCTGAGCCAGAGCCAAACCCTACCTTGAAAAAACCAAAAAGTAAAATAATAATAATAATAAAAAGAGACACTCTGAGAATCTCAGAGCGTAAAGCCATTTGCTCTGGCAAGGGACATGTGGAGGGTCAGCCAAAGTCATGGGCTTCCTGGGCTATAGACATTTACTGAGTGTCTTTTCTACGCCCTTAAATCCTGTGTGTGCCAGGCCTCATGCCATTACTCCATGACTTAATCCAAAGGAAGGGACCCACTGCCCCTGAGGTCTCCACAGACTGCCCTGATCCACAGGGCTTAGTGGGAAGACCATGAAGGGTGGGCAGCCTGCCTCTGCTGCCGTGTTGGAGGACCCGATAGTTTGAAAGTAGGGCGGAGGGACAGGTGGCGCAGTAGTTAGGAGGACTTCCCATGCATGCACAAGGCCCCGAGGAGCCTTGAGAGGCTGCCGGAGTTTAACCCCCAGGACGCGCATCAACAGCTGTAACCCCAGTCCTGCAGGGGAGCAGAGACCCAAGACTGGCTGGAGCTCAGAAAAAAAAAAAAAAAAAGCAAACTCTGGGACCAGTGAGAGACTCCTGCTCAAATAAGAGCCAGCAGAAGCTGGGCGTGGTGGTGCACGCCTTTAATTCCGGCACTCAGGAGGCAGAGGTAGGAGGATCACTGACTTCAAGGCTAGCCTAGGACTATAGAGTGAGTTCCAGGCTAGCCTGGGCTAGAGTGAGATCCTACCCCGCGGGGGGGGGGGGAGAACCAGCTAAAGAGAACAGGACACCCAATGTTCTACTCCAGCCACTGCAGACAGCATGCAGCAGGCCAGTGCATGGGGAACTGTGCAGGCACATAGACACCACACACACAGAGACATGCTTTATGCAAAATGAAGAGAGGAACAGAGAGAGCAAGAGGGAGGGGAGGGAAGGAAGGAAGGAAGGAAGGAAGGAAGGAAGGAAGGAAGGAAGGAAGGAAGGAAGGAAGGGAAAGAGCTTAACACTTGTCCAAAGTCAAAGATATCTGACTACTTCTCAAGCAGAACCCCTTACCAAATGCCCAGAACCAATTTGGGTGCAAAAGGTTAGCAGTGAACATGATAAACAAAAATATCTACACCAGGTAGCTTTAATAATTCTTTTTTAAAAATGTTTAATCTGTTGAGAGAGAGAGAGAGAGAGAGAGAGAGAGAGAGAACAGGCACACCAGACCCTCTTTTTTTTAATATTTTTTGTTGTTATTTTTATTTATTTATTTGAGAGTGACAGACAGAGAGAGAAAGAGGCAGATAGAGAGAGGGGCAGAGAGAGAGAGAGAGAGAGTGAATGGGTGCGCCAGGGCCTCCAGCCACTGCAAACGAACTCCAGACGCGTGCGCCCCCTTGTGCATCTGGCTAACGTGGGTCCTGGGGAGTCAAGCCTTGAACCGGGGTCCTTAGGCTTCACAGGTAAGCGCTTAACCACTAAGCCATCTCTCCAGCCCACACCAGACCCTCTTACCACTGCAAATGAATTCCAGATGCAGGTACCACCTTGTGCATCTGGCTTTATTTGGGTACCATGGGAATTGAACTCAGACCATCAGGCTTTGAAGCAAGTGCCTTTAACCACTGAGCAGTCTCTCCGGTCCACCCCCTTTTCAAAATATTTCTCATAGTAGCACTCTATTTTTCTATATAAGAAGGCTATATTTTATTCTCTCTCTCTATCTGCCTCTTTCTCTCTCCCTCAAAAACAAATTAAATTTTAAAAAGTTATTTTAAAAAGAAAAAAAGGGGGGGTTAGAGAGATGGATTAGAGGTTAAGGCACTTGTCTGAGAAGCCTAAGGACCCAGGTTTGATTCCCCAGTACTCAGGTAAGCCAGATGTACAAGGTGGCACATGTGTCTTGAGTTCATTTACAGTGGCTGGAGGCCACGGTGTCTCTCTTTCATAAATAAATTAAATTAAATTTTAAAAAAGAAGAAGAAATCTGTATTCATGGTCAATTGTTTCCACAGAGTCAGGCACATGGAGCCTCAGGGTTAAAAATCCAGACTAGAAAAAATAACTTGCAAGACCCAGGTAGGGTGTCAAGGAGTCACCTAGTGCCCTGACGTCTGTGGAGAGAGTGGGTGCCCAGAGCCGAGAGAACCACAGAAAGAGAAGAAGAGCCCTTGGAAGCAGACATGCTGCCTCACATCTATAATCCCAATACTTGGGAGGTTGAGGCAGGAAGATTTCTGGGAGTTAGTTCAAAGCCAGCGTGGGCTACATAGTGGGACCTTGCCTCAACAAACAAACAAAAAAGAAGAAAAAGAAAAAGTGTCCAGTGTTGGGTTGGAGAGATGGCTTAGTGGTTAAGTGCTTGACTGAAGCCTAAGGACCCCGGCTGGAAGCTCAATTCCCCAGGACCCACGTTAGCCAGATGCACAAGGGGGCGCACGCGTCTGGAGTTCATTTGCAGTGGCTGGAAGTCCTGGTACGCCCATTCTCCCTCTCTCTCTCTCCCTCCCTCCTTCTCTCTCTCTCTGTCACTCTCAAATAAATAAATAAAAATAAACAAAAAAAATCTTTTAAAAAAGTGTCCAGTGTATTACTTTTCTCATTGCTACACGAAATACCTGACTACAGTAATTTAAGGAAGGGTGAGTTTCTTTCAGTTTACAGTTCCAGGGACTACATAGTCCACTGTGGCAGGAAAGAAGGCACGGTAGCAGAGTGTGGAGCAACTGGCCACATTGCGTCTGCAGGGAGGACAGAGAGCAGTGAATGCTGGTGGTCACACGGCTCCCTCCTCCTTTTCACGCAGTCCAGGACCCCAGCCCACAGTTAGGATCAATCGCCCTACCTCAATGGACCTAATCTAGAAAATTCCCCATAGACATGCTAAGAGATCCGTTTCCATGGAGATTCTAAATCCTGTCAAATTGACAACCAACATTAACTAACCATCACAAGTCCACCCTTTGCTAACTTGATGCAACACATCACTTTAAAAAATTATTTATTAGCCGGGCTTTAATCCCAGCACTTGGGAGGCAGAGGTAGGTGGATCACCATGAGTTTGAGGCCACCCTGAGACTTCATAGTGAATTCCAGGTCAGCCTGGACTAATGTGAAACCCTACCTCGAAAAACAAGCTTGCAAGTCTAATGTACCAGGTTTGAATCATTAGTACCCACATAAAGCCAGATGCACAAAGTGATGCATGTATCTGGAATTTGTTTGCAATGGGAAGAGGCCCTGGCATGCTATTGGCATGCTATTCTCTCTCTCTCTCTCTCTCTCTCTCTCTCTCTCCCTCCCTCCCTCCCTCCCTCCCTCCCTCCCTTGCAAATAATAATGAACAAATTTTTTAAAAAACATGTTTTAAAAAGTTCCCTATGCAGGTTGGAGAGATAGCTCAGCAGCTAAGGAGCCTAAGTACCCAGGTTTGGTTCCCAAGTACCCATGTAAGCCAGATGCACAAGGTGGCACATGTGTCTGGAGTTCATTTGCAGTAGCTAGAGGTCCTGGCATGCCCATTCTCTCTATATATATCTGCCTCTCTCTCTCTCTCTCTCTCTCTCTCTCTCTCTCTGATAAATAATTAAAATATTTTTAAAAGTTCCCATAGTCTCTAAAAATTCCAACCCTGTTAAAAAATGTAAGTGTAGAGTCTTCTGCCAGCTCTTACCTGTGAAGTTCTATAACCTACAGAAGCAAGTTACATTCTTCCAATGTACAATGGCACAGAGCAGACATTCCCAATGCAAAAGGGAGGAACGAGGGCATTGCAAGGGAAAATCAGACCAAACCAAGACCAAAACCCACCAGAGAAAACACCAAATTCTGCAACTGCAAGTCCAGCAAATAGGGCTCATGATAGAACCATCCAGGCCCCAAAGGGCTTGGGCAGCCCTGCCTCTCCAGCTCTGCTGCCTAGAGAACACATAAACTCTCACACATATACATGTATAAAATGTCATAATGACACCCACTAATATGTACTAATTAAAAATACAAAATTAGGGCTGGAGAGATGGCTTAGTGGTTAAGTGCTTGCCTGTGAAGTCCAAGGACTCTGGTTCGAGGCTCAATTCCCCAGGACCCACATTACCCAGATACACAAGGGGGCGTACATGTCTGGAGATCATTTGCAGTGGCTGGAGTCCCTAGCGCGCCCATTCTCTCCCTCTCTCTCTCTCTCTCTCTCCCCCCCCTTCTCTCTCTCTGTCACTCTAAAGTAAATAATAAAAGTGACAAAAAATTTTAAAACAATACAAAATTAGCCAGGCGTGGTGGCACACACCTTTAATCCTAGCACTCGGGAGGCAGAGGTAGGAGGATCACTATGAGTTTGAGGCCACCCTGAGACCACATAGTGAATTTCAGGTCAGCCTGAGCTAGAATGAGACCCTACCTCAGAAAAAAAAAAAATTCAAAATTAAAGCCGGGCATGGTGGCCCATACTTTTAATCCCAGCACTCAGGAGGCAGAGATAGGAGGATCACCGTGAGTTTGAGGCCAGCCTGAGACTACATAGTGAAATCCAGGTCAGCCTGAGCTACAGTGAGACCCTACCTCAAAAAACAAAAAAATTAAAGTTACAGACTGTGGGCATAAAACATGCATACACATACAATTCATTAAGTCCTCAGAACCCTATACTGTGCCAAATGTAGTATGCAGTATGAATCACAGAATAAGCACTATTAAGGATTAGTTGTTATTATTCATTAACATTTGTTATTATTAGACAAAAAAAAAAGTTGAAGCATCATCGTGAGTTCAAGGCCATCCTGAAACTAAATAGTGAGTTCCAGGTCAGCCCAGGCTAGTGTGAAACCCTACCTCGAAAAACCAAAAAAAAGTAAATTAAGGGCTATAGAGATGGGTTAGCAGTTGGGACACTTGCCTGTGAAGCCTAAGGACCCTGGTTCCATTCCCCAGTACCCACATAGACCAGATGCATAAGATGGTGCATGTGTCTAGAGTTCATTTGTAGTGACCAGAGGCCCTGGTGCAACCATTCTCTCTTGCTCTCTCTGCCTCTAATAAATAAATTAAAAAACCTATTTTTTAAAGTAAATGAATGAAGAGATGGTTAATTTCTTCTTAGTATTCAGAATCAACTGACCCAAGCTTTTTTGACTAAGGTTGAGAGCAGCAGTAACATGTGGGTATAAACATAAATATTTAGAAGGCAATTTGATAACTGCTCTGTTTAACAAACTACTGCTATGTTCCCCCATAGGAACTATGACTTCTCCCAAAATGAACTTTTGACCTGTTTTGTTGTAACAGACATGAATGCCCTCTTGTGGAGTGGGCTGAAATCCAATCATAAAGCAGTTCCCCATAAAACAGTCATGCCACTATCGCACTATTGGGCACATCTTGCCAGACAGGTCAATATTGTATCATATGGGGTTCCACACTAGACAATGACTTTTCTTCTCCAGTGGCCTGCATAACACTTTGTGTCACGATGAAAGCAAGTTGGCAGGAAGGAAGCTTTTAGCTCAGTTCCAGCTTTTTTTTTTTTTTTTTCTACATTCTAGAACAGAAGGCAATTTTTTACCCTGCATCTATTCCAGTAACAACAAAGTCTGTCCCTTCCATGGTGGAAATAATTCTTTGTAAAGAACCTCTCAGCAAGGGGCTAACTAATGCTTTCTGCAAGCGGCGACCATCGAGAATGCTCCATGCTAGACTCTGATGTTGGCAAGTTGGGTGGACAGTGCTAATCGGAAATCCACGTTACTAAGCCCCTGAATGGACCAGTTTGCTTGGCTTCTATTGGACTAAGACAAGGGTGGCTGGGGTTGACCTCTATTAACAGAACAGATAATCCAGCCCAGCTGCTTACTGAGACTCCTTTCTTGAGAGATTACTGCTTGGTAAGCACACGAGATATAATGGTTTCACGTTTTCAAATTTAGAGATTCTGCCCACAGGCGACATTCTCAGACCCGGCCCCCAGCCGCTGATCTTCCACACCTTCCTTGCCCAGCCAAGCCATCAGCTTCTACCACTAGTCCAATCGATCCACACTGTCCACTGGGAGGCGTTTCTTCACCCCTATCTTTCAAAGCCACTCTATGGTGAAATTGCCCCTCTGCTGCCACCCACTACTGGGCAGGGCCAGCAAGTTGTACAGAACAACATGGAATCTTCCCTCCTCAGCCAACTTGTCATACAGAGCTACTGAGAAACCACAGATGTGCTTGAGGGGAAGAGGCAATGTGATTGGCATGCGGGCAAGAGCACGGATGTTGTTTGTTTATGCAGATTCCTTACACCTTTAGGACTTAACTGATCCTGACCTCATTATATGCTATTTGCATTTATTGATGGAATGCAGGTGAGAATTGTCAACTTTATGGCTTGGAGGGCCTGGCTGCACCCAATTCATGATGGGAAACTTAGGTTTATGGTAAGGGATGACTCATGGTCCAGCATTTATAGTCATTCCTCAAGATATTCGTCATAGGTAGCTATTATTATTACAATACATATTTACAGATGAAAAAAACACACAAAGATGTCCATACACTATTGGAATGGAGAACTAGGATTTTTGTTTTATTTTAGTTTGGTTTCATTTAGTTTTGGTTTTGGGAATTTTGGTGTTTTGGGTTTTTTTTTGTTTTTGTTTTTGTTTTTGTTTTTTTTTTCGAGAGACGGTGTCTCGTGTAACCCAGTTTGCCGCAAACTCATTAAATAGCTGATGCTGGCAGTGAGTTCCTGATCCTCTTGCTTCCTCCTCCCCGGCGCTGAGATAACAGGTGTGGACCACCGCACCTGGCTTAAGGACACGAGTCTGAATCCAACATCTACTATGATTTGTAATTATTCTACCACAGCCCCTGTTGCAATTATATTCTCTCTGCTGGCACAAAGCACCGGACCAAAAGCGGCTTGTGGGAAGAAAGGGTTTGTTTTGGCTTACAGACTCAAGGGGAAACTCCATGATGGTAGAATAAATGTGGCATGAGCAGAAGTTGAGCATCACCTCCTGGCCAGCATCAAGTGGACAACAGCAGCAGGAGAGTGTGCCAAACGCTGGCAAGGGAAAGCTGGCTGTTAACTCCCATAAGCCCACCCCAACAACACATGTCCTCCAAGAGGCTCCAATTTCCAAATTTCCACCAGCTGGGGACCTACCATTCAGAACACATGAGTTTATGGGGGATACCTAATTCAAACCACCAGAGTCCCATGCTGTGATTGCTCTGCGCTATCTAAAGACATACCAATCTCTCTTAAAATGACAAGAGAATTAATCATCAGAAAAGGTGCTGTTCCAGAATGTGAAGTAACATTGTGATAAATTAATAGATATTGCCAGGCGTGGTGGTACACGCCTTTAACCCCAACACTCGGGAGGCTGAGGTAGGAGGATCACCATGAGTTCGAGGCCACCCTGAGACTACAGAGTGAATTCCGGGTCAGTCTAGGCTAAAGTAAAACCCTGCCTTGACAAATAATAATAATAATAATAATAATTATAATAGGTATTGATTATACAAACTTTGTTTTTATCAACCTTTATCTTTACTACCCTACCTAAGAGAGCCAAACAATCACACAGTGTGATTAAAGGCAAAAAGAGGAAAAGAACCAAGTCCTCTGAAAACACATGGAAGGAATGGGAGTTAGGAGTTTTCTGAGAGGAAGTAATATTTGAACTGAGGTCTATGAAGGATTCATAGAGATAGGCAGGCAAAGTGGGACAGGGTAAAGGGTGGAGGCAAAGGGAAGAAAACATAGGTAAAGAAAACAGCAAGGCAGACGCTGCAGATAGCACAGAAGTGTGGACCTTAGAAGGTAAAAAAGGAAAGGGCAAGAGAGGAGGTTGGGTGACTAAGCCTGGGCCAGGTCATGAAAGAACGTGTAAACTTAGTGGAGAAATTTATGCTTTATCCTGAGGACAATAGTTTTGAACACAGAGTGAGCATGGAGATTTGACTGCAGAAATGCTTCTAAGGCTCCAGAGGGTGGGTACAGAAGGGGTGTACTGTGGTAGCTGAGAGAAAAGACAGCAGCTACTAGGGTTGCAGCAAAGGGCATAAATGGATGGCCTGGAGACATGACTGACAAGGCTGATAGCCAAGCATGGTGGCACCCGCCTCTAATTTCACACTCAGAGACTGAGGGAAGAGGATCGCTGTGAGTTCAAGCCCAGACTAAGCAATATAGTAAGGCCCTGGACTACAGAGAGAGACCCTGTCTCAAAACACCAAAAAAAAAAAAAAAAAGGACAATGAATGGAAGGGAAGGGAAGGGAGAGAGAGAAAAAAATAAAGGAAAGAAAGAAAGAAAAGAGAGAGAGAGGGAGGGAGGGAGGGAAGGAAAGGAAGGAAGGAAAGAAGGAAAGGAAAGGAAGGAAGAGAAAGGAAAGAAGGAAGGAAGAGAAAGAAGGAAGGAAGGAAAGAGGGAAGGGAGAAAGAGAAAGGAAGGAAGGAAGGAAGGAAAGAGGGAAGGGAGAAAGAGAAAGGAAGGAAGGAAGAGAGAGAGAAAGGAAGGAAGGAAGGAAGGAAGGAAGGGAGAAAGAGAAAGGAAGGAAGGAAGAGAGAGAGGAAGGAAGGAAGGGAGGGAGGGAGGGAGGGAGGGAGGGAGAAGGAATTGGGGTTGAGGATTTGACTCAGCTGATAGCATGCTTGCCTAGCATGCACAAAGCTCTGGGTTTAATGGCTAGCACCATATAAAACCAGGCATGCTCTAAACATTATGTTTATGCCCATAGATTAGTGCTCCTCTCACCTTTGGTCAGAGAAGTTTCTTTTTGCAGATGGTGATAAATACTAGGGAGACTTAAACTCATCAAAATTCAGAGAATAAGTAACTGTTAAGTGTTTAGCCCTAAAGGCTCAGGGAACATTGTGGGAAACAGGGCGGAAGGGGTGTAGAGCCAGAGGCTGGGGAGGAGCGCTTTGGAATGCTGCCTTCAGGACATGAAGTGACTGTAACAAGTTGCACTCATGACCTCACAGTGACTGTTACCTGAGCAAAATCTGCACAATATTCATTGACATTCCATCATAGAGGATGAAGAAAAGAAAAAGCAAAAGACATCAAAATAGAAGAAGAACTAGTTGGAAAGAAGAGGGCCTTCAGTAGCAGGGGAAAGGGACAAAAGAAGGTAATGGGATGGGATTGTGACCAAATTATAATATGTACATGTACAAGAAAGTCAACAAAAAGTTTAAATTTAAAAGAAAATCAAAAATCTTCAAAAATTTATATATTCATTCCCTTGGATCAATGCTGCTTTCACTCTTGGCTCAAGAACCTGCTTTTTTGTTTGTTTGTTTGTTTGTTTTGTTTTGTTTTATTGTTTTTTGGTTTTTTGAGGTAGGGTCTCACTCTAGCCCAGGCTGACCTGGAATTCACTATGTGTCTCAGGGTGGCCTCGAACTCACGGTTATCCTCCTACCTCTGCCTCCCGAGTGCTGGAATTAAAGGCGTGTGCCACCACGCCTGGCCAAGAACCTGCTTTTATTGATAGCAGTGAATACCTGGGAGACCCAAGTCCTCTCAACATGACAAGAAGAGAAAGCTGATGCCTAGCTAGCATTGGATGAGTCATCTTTGTCTCAGCTACTTGGGCCCAGAGAACATTGCAGAGGAAGTGGGGGGTTAGACATGAGCGCTGCTCTCTCTCTCTCACTGCTAGCCTGAGAACTTCCTCCGAGGAGATGGTGATAGACACTGAAGAGACTCAAAACTCATCAAAGCAGAAGACTAGAGGCTGCTGAGAACTTAACACTGAAGGAAGTTTCTAACACACCCTCCAAGGCTCAGGGACATTGCAGAAGAGGAGGTGGAAAGAATGTAAGAGCCACAGGGTGGGAAGAGGTACTTGTGAGGCACTGTCCTCCCAACATGAAGTGATTTGTGTTTTTGTGACCCCACGGTGACTGTGGATACCCTCACCGTGAAGGCCCCTCTCAGTGGAGTGGGGGAGGGAGAGAGAGGACAAAAGAGGGGTCTTGATGAGAATGCAACCAGTTTGCAGTATGTTCATATATCAGGGGATGGTGGTTCACATCTTTAATCCCAGTAGTCGGTGGGCTGAGGTAGGAGCAGCACTATAAATCTGAGGCCAGCCTCAAGCTACAGAATGAGTTCCTGGTTAGCCTGGGCTACAGAGAGACCCTATCTTGAAAAAAAAAATGACAAATCATATATTAAAGTTCCCAGTAAAAATTAATTTGAGGGATTAGCAGTTAAGGCGCTCTCTCTCTCTCTCTCTCCCCCCTTGCAAATAAATAAACAAATAAAGTATTTTTCATTATTCTTAAAAAACAGACATGATGGCACAATCTGTAATTCCAGCACTCAGGAGGTGGAGGCAGGAGGATTAGAAGATCAAGGTTATCCTCAGCTACATAAAGAATTCAAGGCCATCCTGTGCTATATATGATGCTGTCTCAAAAAAATTGGTAATGGGCTGGAGAAAAGGCTTAGTGGTTAAGGCATTTGCCTGCGAAGTCAAAGGACCCAGGTTCAATTCCCCAGGACCCACATAAGCCAGATGCACAAAGGGGCACATGCATCTGAGTTCATTTGTAGTGACTAGAGGCCCTGGCGTGCCCATTCTCTCTCTCTCTCTCTCTCTCTCTCTTTCTGATTGCAAATAAATAAAATTAACAAAGATAAAACAAGTAAATAAATAAATAAAAGGAAAAAGATTTTTAAAAAATGATGATTGTTTGGCATATGAGGGAAAAGGGGTCACAGTTTTATACCCAGAAATTGGGCAGTTGTGTGTGAATTATAATTACAATGTTCTTCTCTGAAAATGGGTCAAGTTCCAAAAAGAAAATGTGATGGGCAGCTGGGTGTGATGGCACATGCCTGTAATCCCAACACTCGGGAGGCTGAGGCAGAAGTATCTCGAATCCCAAGCCAGCCTAGGCAACAGAGTAAGACCCTTGGGGGAGGAAGAAGGAAGGGGAGTAGGAGGAAAGGAAAAAGAGGAGAGGAGAGGAGAGGAGAGGAGAGGAGAGGAGAGGAGAGGAGAAAAAAAGAAAAGGAGGAGCTGGGATGGCTCAGCTGTTGAAGGCACTTGCTTACAAAGCCTGCCAGTCCAGGGTTCAATTCCCAAGCTATCCATATATCATGAACCCAAAAAGTGGCATCAGTGTGTAGCATTCATTTGCAGTAGCAAGAAGTGCTGCTGCTGGGACGCATTCATGCACACACACACACACACACACACACACACACACACACACGCAGGCACAGGCATGCACACACATGTGCAAAATAAGTAAATACAAATTTTAAAGGCAAAGGAAAGAGAGGTTGAGCCAAACATAAGGAATTCTAAAACCCCATGCATGATTCCAGTGGACAGCTAAGTGTGAGAGCTGATTTACTAGCTCAAAGAGGTAAAGGATTCTTTATTTTTATTTTTGAAGTATGTGGGGTGTGTGTGTGTGTGTGTGTGTGTGTGTGTCACATGCATGCAAAGACTAGATTAGAATGTCAGGTGTCCTCCTCTATTGTTCTTCTACCTCACTTCCTCTGAATCTGGAATTTTTTTAGATCACAGGAATTGACCAGAAAACAATCCTCCTGTCTCTATCCCCAAACCCCTGCAACCCTGGAGTTATGGGCATGTGTGGCTGAACCACCTTCCCAGCTTAAGACCTTTTTTTTTTTTTTTTTTTTTTTAAATAATGCAGTTTCCAGAAGTAAGCGAACTGTGGTGGTTTGATTCAGGTGTCCCCCATAAACTTAGGTGTTCTGAATGCTAGGTTTCCAGATGATGGAGAGTTGGGAATGAACGTCTCCTGGAGGCAGTGTATTGTTGGGGGCAGGCTTATGGGTATTATAGCCAGTTTCCCCATGCCAGTGTTTTGTGCACTCTCCTGTTGCCATGGTCCACCTTATGTTGTCCAGGGGGTGATGTTCACCCTCTGCTCATGCCATAGTTTTCCCCTGCCATCATGGAGCTTCCTCTTGAGTCTATAAGCCAAAATAAACCCTTTCTTCCCAAAAGCTGCTCTTGGTCAGGTGATTTCTGCCAGCAATGAGAACTCGACTGCAACAGTAATGTTGGTACCGAGGAGTGGTGTCATTTGCTGCTAGATACCTGACTGTGTGGCTTTAGCCTTTTGGAGCTGATTTTCAAGAGGAATGTGGAAGGATTTGAAACCTTAGCCTAAGAGACACTTGCAGTGCTGTAAGTACAGCTTGATGGACTATTCTGGTCAGAGTTGAAAGACCTGAATGCAGTAAGAAATATTAGCCAGGTGTGGTGGCACATGCCTTTAATTCCAGGACTTGGGAGGCAGAGGTAGAAGGATTGCTGTGAGTTTGAGACCACCCTGAGAATACAGAGTGAATTCCAGGTCAGCCTGGACTACAGTGAGACCTTTCCTCGAAAAACCAAAAAACAAAAGAAAAGAAAAGAAATATGGACTGTGAGGTTTGGCTTGAGGGTGAGAAAGAGCTTTGCTTGGACTGGGCTAGAATCAGTTTGTGTGAGAAGCTTGCTGTCATGGCTGTGACCTGAGAAGTTGTGCAGGGTTGCATTGTGTACAAATGAACTGGTGTGAGCAGAGGGATATGGCACAGAAAAATGAAATCTTTGGGCCTAAACTGCTGTCAGTTCACCTGCAATTGTTTGAGAGATTACAACCATTGAGAATGGGCCAGCTTTCCGGCATTGGTGCAACAGGGAGAATGTAGACTCTTTCAAAGGGGCCTGAGTGCTCAAGGAGTGTCCCATTCTTCAAAGTCTGCTTTATTCCCCCCCTGGATTAACAAATTGGCACCTACCTGGTATTGTGGAGTATAGGAAATGTGGGAAAGGGAGGGTCATTGAGTTTGCAATGCAGTCTTGTGTTTTGGAAATGGCCATGGGCAGTGTGAAGCAGGTTTGCTGGATGCCTGCATGGAGACCATATGGAATTTTTAAGATGAACCATGGATTGCAGTAGAGCCCCAGTGGAGATGCTGGGACCATGAGATGGCTGCCAAGGAGAGCTGCTGGCCCTGGATAAAGTTTTCCAGGACTGTGAGTAGCTTAGCTGGAGAGGTGGAGTTGGGACTCCAGTGACTTGTTGCTGGTTAGGATTATCGGACTTGGAGATTTGTCACTGACTAGAGTTGTTGGACTTGGAGCTACAGAGTTTGATGTTTGCCCTGTTTAAATCGTGTATTGGGTGAATATTTCTTTGCTATTCCCAATGCCATCTCTGGCAGTGTGAATGTTTATTCTGTGCCATTATGGGTTTGGGGGGGATTTTTTGGTATTATGGCTCAGTTAAAAGACCTTGGATTATGGGGATGTTTGAACATCATTAGAATTGATTTAATATATATATATATATATATATGGGGACTTTTAAAGTTTGACTGAATTCATTGTGTATTATATCATGGGTAATTATCAGTTTATTGGGACCAGGGGCAAAATGTGGTGGTTTGATTCAGGTGTCCCCCATTAGCTTAGGTCTTCTGAATGCTAGGTTTCCAGCTGATGGAGATTTGGGAATTAATACCTCTTGGAAGCAGTGTATTATTGGGGGTGGGCTTATGAGTGTTATAGCCAGTGTCCCCTTGCCAGTGTTTGGCACACTCTCCTGTTTCTACTGTCCACCTGATGTTGGCCAGGGGATGATGTCCACCCCTCTGCTCATGCCATCATTTTCCTCTGCCATCGTGGAGCTTCCCCTCAAGCCCGTAAGCCAAAATAAACCTCTTTTTTCTCACAAGCTGCTCTTGGTGGGGAGATTTCTGCCAGGAATGCGAACCTGACTGCAACATGGACCGTCAGCAGCATGGTTGGTAAAGAACGTCTCTAAGGAGTCCAGACCCCTTCCATCCTATGCCGCATCCGCAGCTTTCAGCCTTCATCTTCAAAACAAATGGCCGCTATGAACCCTGCACCAAAGCTCTGTGCTGGAAGAAGGCAGAACAAACGGGCCACTCCTCACAGCCCTTCGCCTCTCGACTGCAGAAATGGAAGCCTGGCATGAAATATCTGCTAACTCCCCACATGATGTGACATGGCCATCTCCAATGTGACGTGATGAAGTCTGAGAATCTGTGTGCGGTGTGTCCTCTGTAGAAGGCATGGAAAGTGAAATCCATCAGGGTGGGTCCCAAGGGAGCCAAGAATGAATGGATTGTCATCTAAAGAACATGGGAAAATAAGGCAATAATGCTAAGAAGCAACATACGGGGGAGCAATTGCATCTGGCATTCCAGCGCTTGATTTTCCACTCAAACCTCCCTGCTACTTTTTCTGGGGATGGATGAATTGGTCAATGCAGCAAGATTTTTCAAGTCTCAAATTTTCCTTTGAGTAGAACAGCAGAAGCATTCGCCTAAGCCTGGAGAGTATGATGACCACAAACTACTCCCCCAAAGTCCTGGCCTCTTTTTGCCTGACAGTCTCCAAAATAAATTTAATTTCTCTGCTGACCTGAAGTTCACACTCAACTGTTTACTGCCAAGGGTTTGAATTACTGCAAATGTGCCCCTTGGGTCTACCCCAGCTGAATTCATAATCAGAGGCCCCACCATGAGCTGTTTGGTAATTATTCGTATTCCAATCTCCCTCCCGAACTGAAGACTCATGATTTCCAGCTTCCTCCTGAACAAGAACACCTTGATGTCCCACAGACCCAAACAAAAACAACTCAGGATGTCATGGTGACCTCATGATGTCCCCCTCCAAATTCCTATGCCCCTTCTGAAGTGAACAGTACAACGTGAGTGAGTCTTTTGAACTACAATCTTGGATATCATATCTTCTCTATTTTTTTTAAAGTCTTATCTTGTTTATTAGGTAGAGGGAGAGGGAGAGAGAGAGAGAGAATGCATGCCAGGGCCTTTTGACACTAACGATGAACTCCAGATACATGCATTGCTTTGGGTATCTGGGTTTACATGGGTACTGGGGAATCAAACCTGGGCCAGCAGACTTTGCAAGCAAGTGCCTCTACTGCTGAGCCATCTCTTCAGCCCCTCTTCTTTAAAAAACAATACTTATTTTGTTTTTCTCCGAGGCAGGGTCTCACTATAGCCCAGGCTGACCTGGAATTCACTATGTAGTCTCAGGCTGGCCTCAAACTCACAGCAATCCTTCTACCTCTGCCACCCAGGTGCTGGGATTAAAGGCGTGCGCCACCACACCCAGCTGTTTATTTATTTATTTATTCATTTGGCAAAAGAGAGAGGGAGAGTGTGCACACTAGGACCTCCTCCCTTTGCAAATGAACTCCAGATGCATGTGTCACTTCGCGCATCTGTTTTTACATGGGTGCTGGGCAATCATGCCCTGGCCTGCAGGCTTTGCAGTCAAGCGTATTTAACCGTGAAACCATCTCCCAGCCCACATCTTCTCTATTCTTAATTCCACATATCCCGTTAGAAAAATCCTGTCAATTCAAAGCCGGGTGTGGTGGTGCACGCCTTTAATCCCAGCACTCGGGAGGCAGAGGTAGGAGGATCGCCGTGAGTTCAAGGCCACCCTGAGACTCCATAGTGAATTCCAGGTCAGCCCGGGCTAGAGTGAGACCCTACCTCGAAAAACCAAAAAAAAAAAAAAAAAAGAAAGAAAAAAGAAAAATCCTGTCAATTCTATCACACAGATGTTTTCTAATCTTTCCCCTCCTCCTCTAACTCTAGGCCCCATCCATCTTCTAGCTGAATCATATAGCAAAAATTGCTAAAAGGTCCTGGAAGTAACCAAGCTTTCATCCTCAAGAATAGGAAAAGTGGAGGATATCGCTCCGCTGCCAGAATGTTCCTTAGCGTGCACTAACCCCTGAGTTCCATGTTCAGCCCTGCACAGACCAGGCATTATAGACATACGCCTGTAATCCCAGTGCTTAAGAGACAGAGACAGGAGAATTCGACGTTCAGTGTCATCCTCTTGCTACATTGTGAATTGAGAACTAGCCTAGGCTACAGGAGAGCTTGTATCAAAACAAACAAACAAATGAAAAACAATGGCTAGAGCTATCACCTAGCACTTTGTGTCAGAGCACTTGCCTAGTATAAGCATGGCCCTGGTTTCAATCCTCAATACTGCAAAACAACAGACAGATGATAGATAGATAGATAGATAGATAGATAGATAGATAGATAGATAGATAGATAGCAGACAGACAGATGAGAGTAAATAGATTCATTTACTATAACAAACTGTACAATACTAAGGTAATACGGTAACAACAGGGGAAGCTGGGCATGGTGACCCATGCCTGTAATCCCAGTACTTAGAAGGTAGAAGCAGGAAAATCAAGAGTTCAAGGTCATCTTGAGAGGGGGTCAGATAGCTCTTTTAGGCAGTTAGGGTGACTGGGCTCCTGAAAGTAAAAAAAAAAAAAAAAAAAAAAGGCAAGAATGTCTTTGGGCCTATCTTTGTGGTTTCCACTTTGCTGGAGATCAAAGTATGATCTGACTTCTTATCTCTTACCTAGATCTGGTTTTCCACAAACAACCTGGGCCCCTCATGGAAAGGAGGTCTCTTCTAGGATTTTTTATTTTTTATTTGAGAGAGAGAGAGAGAGAGAATGGGTGCACCAGGGCCTCCAGCCATTGCAAACAAACTCCAGACACATGCTCCATCTTGTGCATCCGGCTTCTGTGGGTCCTGAGGAATTGAACCTGGGTCCTTTGGCTTTGCAGGCAAGTGCCTTAGCCACTAAGCCATCTCTCCAGCCTCTTCTAGGATTTAAGCCTAATCCTAACATTGTGGTTGGTCAAGTTCAGCCCCAGGATTTAGTGTCATGGCTAGCCTCTTCTCGAGACAGCCCTCAGCCCTAACCAATCAGCTGCCCCGCTGGCTCACCTGACTCCTGACAACTGCTCCTCCAGACACAAAATGGCCTGGATATCCATGACCTCCCCTTGCCTGACACTGCCTACACAAGACCATCATAATAGGAGGAAAAGATCATGACATCAAAATAAAAGAGAGACTGATTGAGAGGGGGAGGGGATATGATGGAGAGTGGAGTTTGAAAGGGGAAAGTGGGGAAGGGAGGGAATTACCATGAGATCGTGTTTACAATCATGGAAGTTGTCAATAAAAAAAAAACAGCCGGGCGTGGTGGCACACACCTTTAATCCCAGCACTTGGGAGGCAGTGGTCGGAGGATCGCCATGAGTTCGAGGCCACCCTGAGACTACAGATGAATTCCAGGTCAGCCTGGGTTAGAGTGAGACCCTACCTCAAAAAAACAAAAACAAAAACAAAAACCCAAAAAGCAAAGAAAAAGAAAAACAACAACAAAAAGGACAAGGTATCAAACGTAGTGACTCACACCTACAATCCCAATCCTCAGGAGACCAAGGCAGGGGGAATGCCACAAGTGTGAGGCCAACCACCTACGTGGTGAGAACCAGGCTAGCCTGAGCTATGGAGGTGACTCCCTATCTCACAAAACTAAAAACAAAAAGGGGCATAGAGAACACTCGGAGCCCAAGCGGCTCATCATTGAATCATGCCTCATTTCCCTTTTGTAAATAGATGGTTATGCCGCTAATGAGTCACAGAATTCAATTTAATTCAACAAACATTTGCTGAGTGTCTACCATGTGGAAGGTATTGGGTGAGGGCCAGACTTCAAGAGAGGGGGAAACATCAAGGGCCCAGTAATTTGATTTCATTAAGGCAGTGGACAATGCGTCTCATGATCCAGTGACGGGAGGGGGTGAGTTGTACAAAGATATTGTGGGATGGGTTTGCAGCTAGAGAAACAGCCATTCCCACGGAGGGGCGATAAACAAACTGTCTATTGGCAAGGGAAGCTTCCACATGAGGCAGAGTCATCTCTTAAACCCGGCTCAAGCCGATGTGTTTATATATGGCTTGAATAATGAGGGAGGTAAGCCACGGTTTACAATAATAACTCACAAGCAAAGAAGGAGGCAAAATTATCCGAACATCATGAAACTCAATGAAGAGAATTGTAAACTTCCGTGTGTAGTGTCCAAAAATTCAATAGTGTGGATTCATCAGGATCCCTAGCCTGGTAGCTATTCATGTAAAAAAAAAAAAAAAAGTAAAAATAAAAATAAAAACAACTGGGTTTTTAATTGACCACAGATTCAGAGGCATTAATGGAATGTGACTGATAAAAACAAAGGCTAGGAAAATTCTTAACCACAGTCATAAATCCAGTGTCCAGATAAGAGGGTGGCGGTTCAATCCTGTTCTAGTCAGACCACACTGGAGTTCTATTTTCACTTCGAGGCCACCATTTCACTGTTGGAACATGGCCCCCTTGCCCCGTTTTGTAAAGTAAGGTTTCTTTGCACACCTTTTCCATCCAGTGATCTAGCACAGTTCTGAAAGACAGTATGTCAACATGGACAAATGATCTCTACCCTTCTTACACAGCAAGAGGATGAAGCAGTGGTGTCAGACGAACTGGGTTCCTTACAAAGATGTCAGTCATGTCAACTTTATTAACTTAATTTCGTGGTCGTCTCCTCTCCTGGGGTACCTGGGCCTAATCTAGGGGTAATGAAATGACTGGAAATGTGACTTACAGGCATTTATTTGTTCTCTAGTGGCATGCTCTGCCTTAGTCACAGCATGAAACTTTATCCTTCAGTCAAGCTACCCTTTCTAGATTCATATTCTCCCAGCAAAGATGCCAGAGACCAGTTTGTCAAAACTCCTACAGGAGTCTAAATCCACCATTTAATCTGAGAGCTAGGATCCCTGCAGCATTTAAATGGAAAGAAGTTACCAGAGTGAGACTGTACAAGTTCCCCTTTGCTTTCCAGTAAATAATTGTCCCTTGCCAGGGATTCATCCCAACTCTCACTTCCCCTTCTATCCCAGCCCTGATGGGAATTGAGAGTGAGGAAAACTGTATGGAAGAGGTTCAAAAAAGGATAGAAAGAGGAGAGGGGAAAGCTGGGCATGGTGGTGTGTGTTTAGAGTCAGAAGGATTGCAAATTCAAGCTACATAGTGAGACCCTATCTCAAGGGTGCCAAGGGGCAAGAAGGAATTAACTCTGATTATTAACCTTGATCATATTATTGGCCAGAAAATCATGAACATCTCCTTTCTTCTTCTTCTTCTTTTTTTATCCCCTAACCCTCTTCAACTCAGGTACCTTCCCAGGGGTTAAGGAAACTCCAAACTTATAAGGCCCACTCCCTCCAAAGGGGTGCGTACTAAAACTAGAACCAGCCCAGAGGGGCTACCTTCCAGGCCAGGCTCAACCTCCAACCAACACATATCCTTTTCTTTCCTTTCCAACAAAGACCTGAGACTCTGGGTCCCTTCCACTAAAGCTCCGTGCTAAACATTGGGGATGGTTTAATCTCGTTTAATACCTACACTAAATCCTGTGGTGTGGTGTGGTGTATGAAAATGTCTTCCAGTGTAAGAAGCAAAAACCTCAACCTAGAATGGCACAAAGGGGGGTGGGGAGATGTTTCGGTGGTTAAGAGCACTTCCTGTGCAACCACGAGGGCCTGAGACCACCGCAACTTGATTCCCTAACAAACATATAAACAGCTGGGAGCAGCGATGTGCATTTGGGACCCCAGTCCCGCAGGGGCAGAGATCCAAGAATCACTGGGGCTTCCTGACTGAACGAACAAAATAGTGTTGAAAACGGCAGTTCTGGGTTAAGTGAGAGATCCTGTCTCGAGGAAACGGGCAGGTGTTCTCCTGTGGCTTCTGCACATGCATCTGCACACACTCATACGTGTACCACACACACATCACATCCCATGCCACGTCACACCACACACACACACACACACACACACACACACACACACACACGGTGGCATAACTGATGAAGAGGGTTATCTATTCACACACTTGAAACATTGGAAGTGGGGAAGGCTTCAGGAGGGGATGATGTTCAGGAGTTCAACAACCATATCAAAGAATCCTCTGTCTTCCATCTCTCCATCTTGCCATCCATGTACAGTGAGACCTTCCTGCCTCAGAGTGATGTGCCTTTGCTACTGAGATCCTCATCTACCCCCCCCCCAAAATGAGACTTTAGTTCCTGGAACTAACCAGTAAACTTGTGCAAGCTCATTGGCTTGAATGAGACCCAGCACTTAATACTGGTCTATAATAATGGCCTGGAAATGGAATTACTCTAGGCCTAAGTCTAGATGATTAATTTTCACCTTAATTAATTGTCACCTTAACTGGATTTAGAATCACCATGGGGGCTGGAGAGATGGCTTAGCAGTTAAGGCGCTTGCCTGCAAAACCTAAGGACCCACGTTTGACTCCCCAGATCCCAAGTAAGCCAGACACACAAGGTGACACATGCACAAGGTCGCACATGCACACAAAGTGGAGCATGCATCTGGAGTTCTATTACAGTGGCTGAAGGTCCTGGCGCACCAACTCTCTCTGTCTCTTACTCTTGCTCTCACTCTCACTCATAAAAAAAGTCATCCTGGATACCAACTTCTGGGTGTATCTATGAGGGTGTTTCCAGAAAGGTTTAGCTGAGAAGGAAAGGTCCACCCTGAATGTGGGCAGCACCATCTCATGGACTGAGTTTCAAGATAGCACAAAAAGGAGAGAGCTGGGCTGGAGCGATGGCTTAGCAGTTAAGGTATTTGCCTGCAAAACCAAAGGACCCAGGTTCGATTCCCCAGGACCCATGTTAGCCAGATGCACAATGGTTGGAGTTCGTTTGCGGTGGCTGGAGGCCCTGGTGCACCCATTCATTCTCTCTCTCTCTCTCTCGCTCTTTCTCTGTCAAATAAATAAAATATTTTTTTAAAAGGAGAGAGCTGAGCACCAGCATTCATCTCTGTGCTTTCTGACTGCAGCTGCCCTGACGGACTGTACCCTCAAACCATGAGCCAGAGAACCCCTTCCTTAAATTGCTTTTGTCAGGTAGTTTTTCACAGCAATGGGAAAAGCCATTAACACAGAGTGGAATGGTCTATGACAGATACCTTAACAAAAGTCATGACAAATAGCAAGGTGAGAACAGGGGCTGGGAGATGACCCCAGGGCTCTCTTCAGTAATGTTATCCTGGTTCTCAGAGGCACCGAGGTCAGAGAGGCTATGAAGCTATGAGATGGTGGAGGCCAGCTTCTCACACCTGCTACCAGCAGGATATCTCGAGTAGCCAAATTAAGAACAGTAGTAGCTACCCCTTCACCTTCAACAAAAGTATGTAGGCTTCCTATCTGAGGCTGGGAAGATGTCAGCCACTGTTTTATTTTAAATTTATTATTATTGGTTTTTTTCCAAGGTAGGGTCTCACTCTAGCCCAGGCTGGCCTGGAATTCACTATGTAGTCTCAGGCTGGCCTCAAACTCATGATAATTCTCCTACCTCTACCTCCTGAGTGCTGGGATTAAAGGCATGCACCACCATGCCCGGCTCAGCCACTGTTTTTTTTTTTTTTTAATTTTTTTGTTCATTTATTTATTTATTTATTTGAGAGTGACAGAGAGAGAGAGAGAGAATGGGCACGCCAGGGCTTCCAGCCACTGCAAACGAACTCCAGACGCATGTGCCCCCTTGTGCATCTGGCTAACGTGGATCCTGGGGAATCGAGCCTTGAACTGGGGTCCTTAGGCTTCACAGGCAAGGGCTTAACTGCTAAGCCATCTCTCTAGCCCTCAGCCACTGTTTTGACAGGAGAAGCCACTAAGTTGACCCCACTTACACACACACACACACACAAAGCTGAGGTAGCTTTGGATCCACAAATCGTTTGGCACCACACAGAGCTTAGCCAATACCTATGTTGCCCACAATAGCGAATCCAGAACACCTCCTTCCAAGTCCATTCCAAGTGGTGTGGGCTAGCCTGGGAACCTTGCCACAACACATAACAGTGTTCCTCCTGAGGAATGTCTTCCAGGTTCCAAAGGACAGATTTGCAAATAGCCTTCTGGAGCATGGCTCCATCCACTGCTGGGAACTGCCTTTGCTGGACTTGTTTATCTGGGAGCGCTGCTCTGGACTTTCACCCAGCAGCTGCCTGGCAGGAGGTAACCTGGCTTTAGCCAATTAAGGGTGGGGCTAGCAGCAGAGTAGACCCCATAGCTGCTGCGCTCACTGGGCACCATGCTATACCTCAGCTGGGGAAGGGCAGAGCATTCAGAGGCTGTGGTGCAGGAGAGTTCATGTGAACGCCCCTCCCCCTACTTGCACTTGGTGGAAGAGAGAAAGACAGGGTTGGTGGAGTCATGTGCCATAAAAGGTTTTGCAATTTTCAAGGGCTGCTGAGTAAAATCTTTCCTAAAAGCAGCTGCCGGTTCTCACTCCCATTGAGGTCCCTCACGAGGCAGCAGTAGGCTTGAGTGTCATGGCCTGTCACGGCCACACTGGCCTTGAAGATCACTGTGATCTATTTTGAGGGATTTTACTGCACATGGTCCTGGCAAACTTACCCATTTTCTGACAATATTTAGAGTCTGAGGTAAGTGTGAACTAGATAATGACCTTCCAAGTCGTGGCACAATGTTCTGTTTAAAGCTTTAATTTCTTCCTCAGAACATCTGCAAGGTCCTTTGACCCTTCCACACGGCCTCCTAAAGATTTCCCCCAAGTTTCCATCCACTCCCGTGTGTGCGGGTCAGCGGGGCATGATGACGGCTGGGCAGAGCCCTCACATGTCCTGGGTGGTGAGGACCATCAGAGTCTGCAGACGTCGCTCCTCTCGGCCTGTGCAGCACTTGCAACTCCTCAAAGATGCATGGTACTGGCTGGCTCGTCTGAAGCATTTCATTCTCTCTGGAAACTTTAGAATGGGCCTCAATACGCCTGGGGTCATGCACCAGCAGCTCCCCCTTGTAAGTAGTGACGAGCAGTTGACATCCACTACAACCTGTTGTGGCTCAAACAATACCAAATTTGCTTTAGGTGACTCACCAGAAGACCTATTTGAAACAGAATTTGTAGCCACCAAGATTACATTTGTTCTAGGAAAAACGGACTGAAGGGCTAGAGAGATGGCTTAACAGTTAAGGCGCTTGCCTGCGAAGCCCAAGGACCCATGTTCAGCTCTCCAGGCCCCACACAAGCCAGACCCACAAGGTGACGTAAAGGCGCCATGTCGCACATGCACACAAGGTGGTGCACATGTCTGGAGTTGGATTGCAGTGGCTGGAGGTCCTGGCATGCCAATTCTCTCTCTCTCTCTTTCTCTCCCCCTCTCTCACTCTCTCTTATCTCTCATAAAAAAAAAAATAGGGTGGAGAGATGGCTTAACAGTTAAGGCACTTGCCTGTGAAGCCTAAGGACCCAGGTTCAATTCTCCAGGTCCCACATTAGCCAGATGCACATCGTGGCACATGTGTCTGGAGTTCGTTTGCAGTGGCTAGAGGCCCTGGCGTGCCCATTCTCTCCCTCTCTCTTCCTCTGTATCTAATAAATAAATAAATAAAATGTTTGAAAAAAGGTTTTAAAAAAATTTTTAAAATACAGACTGAAGGGACAAACAGCTAATGCAATATTCTGAAATGCTCTTTGGAAGCTCATAGAAGCTCTGATGTATTTTCCTGACAACCTCCTAGGTACCTCACACAAGAGTGACAAGAACTGGTATCTAAAACACTGGAAAGGGCTGGAGGGATGGCTTAGCCATCAAGGAGTTTACCTGCAAAGCTAAAGGACCCAGGTTCGATTCCCCAGGACCCATGTAAGCCAGATGCACAAGGTAGCATATGCGTCTGGAGTTCGTTTGCAGTGGCCGGAGACCCTGGCACGCCCATTCTCTCTCTCTCTCTCTCTCTCTCTCTCTCTCTCTCTCTCTCTCTCCCTGTCAAATAAATAAATAAATAAAAATAAAATATTTAAGACACTGGAAATCAACCATGCCTTGATACCATTCAGCAGGAGTTTGTTCATCCGCAGATATATTTGCTGAAGTAGTAACTGCCTCGTCCACCCAGTCATCACAATGACCTTTGTCAGGCTACAACTCTGGAAGCCTTGTGACGGGCAGAGTTCACCGGTCAGACAACTCACTTCCTGGTCATCTTCAGCGCTCTCAGTAATTGCTGTCCCTATTCTCCTCACCCCTCCCCGCAGTATGCAAAAGCAGATTGAGGTTTCTGGGTCAGACTTTTGGGCTGAGATAGCATTTCTGGAGGGAAAGAAGGAAAAAAGCAGATACAAAACATGGGGCAGGTCACATGCTTCTCAAATGAGGTGTGCAAGTATGCACCCACCTGTTATGCTTCCCTTCCTGGAAAAGGAAAAAGAAAACAAAAAACCCAATCAACTAAACCAATGCAGAAACTTCAAGAAGTGAGGATTGTCAAGAGTATCTCAAGAGGGGAAGGGAAACTGAAACCAGTACCCCAGCCCTGCTTGGGGGTCCTTCACATCACATCACATTGCCCTGCTCCCCACCCCAACCCAGGAGCTCCTGGCATTTCTTTAGTGATCAACTCTTTTAACTGAACCCTTCGTCACATGGCTGAGACAGGCTGGAACTTTCCCAAAGCCTTTACAAACCCCTAAGGGGAGACAACAGGACATAAACAAGAAAATGTACAAAGCACAAACAAAGTCAAGCTTGTGTAATACATTAACCATGGCAAGCTTTGGAGAAATTTGGAAGGAATTTTGTACCACTTTCTTGTTTGATTACTTCTCAAGAGTCTTGTTTACTTTATAAGCAGTGCACACTGTTTTTGGTTTTCTTGCTTTTTTCGAGGTAGGGTCCCGCTCTAGCCCAGGCTGACATGGAATTCAGTATGTCGTCTCAGGGTGGCCTCGAACTCACCACAATCCACCTACCTCTGCCTCCCGAGTACTGGGATTAAAGGCGTGCGCCATCACGCCCGGCTTAATACACTTGCATTTTGAAGCCAATATGATATAACTTCTGGTCTCCCCACAGCACTCTAGACTTCACAGGTCATTCTACCCTCAGTCCTTCCCCCTGAATCATTTTGAGATTCTTCTCCTGCTCCTTTGATTCTCATCCCTTCTCAGCAGGTCTCATGGAGTTTTGGGGGATGGGCACGTGGGTGATAACATCGAATATTAAACAAATGTGTCCCTATGTGCCAGCTGTGGCGCAAACACTGAGTTATGCCCTCACATACCGTTAGTCTTGTTGGTACCAGCCTGACAGGAGAAAAGATCAAGCAAGGGTCATTTCCTTAATACTTCATTTCTTGTCTATCTAAAAAGTACCAGATTTTTTTATTTAAAAAAAAAAAAAACCACTTAGACTTACTTAGACTTATAAGAAAACACACTTAGTGAACTCATTCATCTCTGCCAATAAAAAGATCATGGTTGAAAAAATTCCTAAAAACAACAATGACAACAATAGAAAGGAACTCATTTGCATGCAAGCTGACCTTCCCGATGATGGCAAAGAGGAAAATCCCACTTTCTAGATGGTTGGAGCTCTACTAATATAGTCAACATTAGCCACCTCTGTCCTCTGGGGCCTGCAGTCAGATAGGAGGGGTTCTTATCAGCTCCACCCAAGTTAGCTCTTTACTTGGACTTCCGGAAGCCACCATTTCCTCCTCTTCATCTAACCTGGGAGTGGTTCAAACTGGGCTCATCTTCATTTTCCTGGGAAACCCTCTACCCTATTCTGCCTCAGTTTCCCCCAAAGAAGACAATACTATCACCATTGGAGATGCCACAAATGAACTACATCAGAAGCCTCCAGCCAGTTCTTCTGAGAAGGGCACTTTCCGGGGGCGTGGGACACTAACTGCCAACACACCCTTCAGAAACCAGTCTGTGCAGGGAACCAGCCTGCTACTGTCCAGGTTCTCGTGACATCATTGGCCCATGAGGAAAAGACTTCCAAACTCTCCTTTTTCTCCTTCTCCTCCTCCTTCTTGTTAAGTAGAAACTTTGTATGGACACATCATGTGTTGGTACCATCATTTCTCCCCTCCCCGCCCCCACTCCACGAAGGCTCCTCCTTAGCGGGATGGCTGTAATTCACCATGAAGTGGTGGGTTATGAGCTGTGAGAGCAGCAGTCAGTCATTGCGGGGGAGGGGGAAGCGCCTCTGGATATTCCCCCCCACCTGTGGCTCCTACATTCTTTCTGCCCCCTCTTCTGCAAAATGCCCTGAGCCTCGGTGGGTGTGTCGTAAGTCTACCTTAGTGTTGAGCTCTCAGCGTTGGTAGGTTTTGACTACCCTCAGCGTCCGTCTCCAGCACTGTTGTGCAGGTAAGACATCCAAACTCTTAAGGTGAGTCTAAGACCTTGCACAGGGGTCTTGCTGGACAGAGCCCTGGACGTGTTCTTCCTCCTGAGTCCCAGAGAGTTATTCCAGTGGTTGGGGCAAGATGGCTATTTAAATGTCCTGAGAGAGATCAACCACCTGTGCGGCTCAACAGTTTAACAGGCCAGCTCAAATATAAGCATATATTCCCCCAGCCCCTAAATTCCTCAAAGCATTTGGCTGAGGTAAACCACTACACAACCAATTAGCTTAGAATCAGCTCAAGAATTTACTCCAAAGGAAACAGCAGGGGGCAGCAAAGTGTTGCTTTTTTAAATTTTTTTTCTTTTTCTTTTTCTTTTTCTTTTTTTTTTTACCCTTTGGACTGGAATGCAAACAGTGTCAGAGAATAATCCCATCTCTGAGTCAGCCTGCCGGACTAGAGATGGGCACTCTGCCATCTTGCAATGCTGAAAGGGAAGAGTCCTCTCTGATGGGCTTCATGTGTCTTGACAAGAGAATCTCCCAGAAGACCCTGTCCCAAGCCAGAAGCCTGCCTGATTCTGCAAGCCAGGCAAGAAAAAAAAAAAAAAAACCAGCAGGGTGGCCAGAGGCTGTAGCCATGAATCTAATTCCAGTTGCCCAATGTCAAAGTGTCCTGGTTCACAGCTTGTACACAGGGAGGCCCTCAAAGCACCCTGACTATGATTAAGTTGAAGGGTGCCTAAGGATTGAGCATCCACCTCCCAGAATTTTGCCTTATGATGTCATCCGCAGCAGAAACGTGGGGACTAAGAAGAGGGGTTAGTAAAATCTGTAGCTGAGGCACGTAGTGGTTCAGACACCCCAGAAAGCTGCGTCACCACCCAGCAGCTGCTG
This sequence comes from Dipus sagitta, assembly GCA_036346955.1. NCBI lineage: Eukaryota > Metazoa > Chordata > Mammalia > Rodentia > Dipodidae > Dipus > Dipus sagitta. The sequence continues at coordinate 149,047,147 of CM070772.1, read as the reverse complement.
TAAGTGCTGGGGCTGGTGAACAGGCAGCGCCGAGACCACTCTCCCGTGTGGCCTCAAATGTCTTTCTTGCCTTACTTAGTATTATGCTTGGCTTCCAGCTTCCAAGCTGTGGCTGGAAAGTTTCCACTGTCACAGTGCAGTATTGGAGTTCACAGCCCAAGCTTTTGCTGAATTGCAGGGCAAATCTAGGTTTGCCTTTAAGAAAGGAACTGGCCCGTTTATTTCACGCAAAAAAATGGTACTTTGGACTTTCTCAGCATTTGAAGATTGACATATTTCATTTCCATACAGGAAGAAACATGTTTAAAATAGGATGGAGGGGATGGGGATGTGACTCAGTGGGCAGAGTGCCTACCTACCATGCGCACTGAGTTTGATCCCCAGCCACCACTGGGTGTGGTGGTGCATTCCTGTAACTCCAGCACTTGAGAGGTAAAGACAGATCAGAAGCTCAAATTCAAAAGAAAAAAAAATGACCTGGAGAGATGACTTAGCAGTTAAGGCACTTGCCTGCAAAGCCAAAGGACCTCGGTTTGATTCCCCGAGACCCATGTAAGCCAGAGGCACAAGGTTACGCATGAGTCTGGAGTTCGTTTGCAGTGGCTGGAGGCCTTGGCATGCCCATTCTCTCCCTTTCTCTCTCTCTCTCTCTCTCTCTCTCTCTTTCTCTCTCTCTCTCTCTCCCTCTCTATCTCTGTAAAATAAATAAATAAATAAATTTTTAAAAGAAGTTCAAAGTCATCTTCAGCTGTATTAGTGAGTTGGAGACCAGTCTGGGGCTACAATAAGACCCCGTCTTGAAAAACAAAAGAAAGAAAGAAAGAAATAAAGAAAGAAAGAAAGAAAGAAAGAAAGAAAGAAAGAAAGATGGAGGGAGAGAAAGGATTTTGTGGTGTTGTAAATGGTTTTTAAAAGTTTGTTAATAAAAAAAGACAAAATTATAAACCTTGTTCTAAGATCCTAAACAGATCCTGCAAACAGGTGTACTTGTGGGGTTTCTTTTTGGAAGTTGAGTTGAAAGGGGGAAAAAAGAGCCTTGGCTTTGCATAAGTTACATAATTGAACCTGCTGCATCAACATTGCCTGGTGATCAGTGAGGCCCTCCTGAAGGCGGTGCACTGGACACAGAAGACATTTGTTTACATCACGTGGGGGGTCAGCTCCAAACAGATGAGTTCTTCTTTTCTCCTCACAGAAAATATGATCTTTGGGGCTGGAAATGTAGCTCAGTTGGTAGCGTGATTTCCCTAGTCTGCACAAAGCCCTAGGTCCAATCCCCAGCACTGTATAAACCAGGTGTGGTGGCACATGCTGAAATCCCAGGATTTAGGAGGTGAAAGCAAGAGGATCTGGAGTTCAAGATCTTTTCTGGCTACACGTTGAGTTCAAGGCCAGCCTGGACTATGTGAGACCTGTCAAAGAAAGAAAGAAAGAAAGGTAGATAGGAAAGAATGAGGGAGGGAAGGAGGAAGGTAGGAAGGAAGGAAAGAAATATCTTGTTCTGGCAACTTAAGGACAAAGTTCACAGCTCTCTTCATGGAAAGGGTCATTTAAAATGATCTGTTGAGGACAACATTCCTTTGAATGTAATAAAACATATCTTTTGGGGCAACTTACAGCAAATGTTCCAGAACTTCATATCAACATTTAATTCTCCCTGTGTGTGTATGTCCTACACTCTCCCAGTATGATGTTAAATCACTTAATGCAGGGGATTGACAGCACCAGGAAAATATTTGGATCGACTGTCTGCAGTTACCATTACTGGCCTTAGTTATGACCCTCTGGCTCTTGGGTCCTGAAGCGGCCAGAAAATGACATATGTGTGCCAAAATATTCATTAGAATTCCCTTCTCAGTCATTGTTCAAAAAGAAAAAAGTTCCCTCCTGGCCCCCATCTTCAGTATTTTAAGTGGAGGCATTTATATGCCAGAGTTTTTTTTTCAAGAAACTGTCAAAAAACAAGATTATGTACATACCTTGTATTTTGCATTTTATAAAAAGACATCTTAGAAAGGTCAGATGTCCCTTTGCTCTCATCACTACCCTGGAGAAAGAATGGTTTTTTGCAGTTACAAAGTTGAAGTTAACCATTGCTTTTGGCCAGGAATCCTCTTCCAAGTCCTGTGCTCCTAAACAGACTTTATCCTGTAAGAACACCTTTCTTTCATCCCCACACTCCAGAGGCTGAGGTAGGAGGATCGCCGTAAGTTTAAAGGAAGCCTGGGCTATAGCGAAACTCTGCCTCAAAAAAAATGGGGAGCTGGGAAGATGGCTCAATGGCGAAAGGCCCTTGCTTGCAAAATCTGCCTGCCAGGGTTTGAGTCCTCACCCCCCTGTAAAGTGGGACGCAAAGTGGTGCATGCATCTGGAGTTCCTTTGCAGAAGCAAGAGGCCCTGCATCATGCATGCACGTGTGCACAGATGTGCCCATGCGCGTATGTGTGCACATGTGTGCATGCGTACACACACACACACATGCAAGTAAATAAAATTTTTTAATTTTATTTTTATTTATTTATTAGAGACAGAGAGAGGGAGAGAGAGAATGGGCATGCCAGGGCCTCTAGCAAACAAACTCCAGATGCATGTGCCATCATGTGCATCTGGCTTATGTGGAGCCTGGAGAATCGAACTTGTGTCCTTAGGCTTCGCAGGCATGTGCCTTAACGACTAAGCCATCTCCCCAGCCCAATTAAAAAAAAATGTTTAAGTAACTGAAGTTATGGGGAAGCTCAACCTGAGTCTGCATATGACTACATCAGACAAGAAAGCTGGATTTCTTCTGCACTATGATGTTCATCACTTCCTGAATAAAAAAAATTAGGGGCTAGAGAGATGGTACATTGGTTAAGGTACTTGTCTGCACAGCCTAACTACCCAGGTTCAATTCTCCAGTACCCATGTAAACCAGATGCACAAAGTGGCACATGCATATGGAGTTTGCTTGTAGCAGCTAGGGGCCCTACCACCCACCCATTCTCCCTCTCTCTCTCTCTCTCTCTCTCTCTCTCTCTCTCTCTTTCTCTGCTTGCAAATAAATAAATATTTTGGGAAAAAAAAGAACTTAGAATGTTGGAATTGGTGTTGGGGGGAGGGTGTTAGAGACCAGTGATTCTCTGAGTCTGTGTTCTATAACACAAAATGAATTGCCCAAGATGAAACAGGGTACCCGCTGCTTCCACCTTGTGTCCTGGGTTAGAAGAAAGAACAGGTGCAGGTTCTGGAAACGAGGACAGCCTTAGCTGCTGATAGTAAGAAGGGTTTTCATTTAATGAGCATTTACTATGCCACCAATCAGGTGTCAGTGCTCCCACACGTGTTGTGTCACCCATCCTCACAGCAAGCCTGTGAGGGAAATATTATTATCTCTGTTTCAAAGCCAATGAAAAGGAGGCCTAAGTTCAAGAAATGTGCCCACAATTACAGGGCAGGAAGAAGGGAGAGTCGGTGTGCAAGCTCAAGGTTATGAGACTTCAAAGCCCATGCCCTTTACTATCTCCTCTACCACCTGCCACATGAAACAAGGCAGAGTAGAAATCAGTACCTTGGGCTCTCACACCACTTTCATGTCTCACATAATGAGGTGAGTGAAGAGTCCCCCATAGTGATAAAGTAGAGAGACATGCCCATGTCCTGGCATGATAGAGATGCCCATGTCCTGACATGGTAAAGTAGAGAGAGATGCCCATGTCCTGGCAGCAGCATCACAGAGACACAAATATTTCCCCTTATCTACTTGGCATGTTCAATATGCTAGTTTACTCTAAAAGGTTTCCAAAGACTTCCCAGCTTTTAATGAAGGTTGGCCGGTTCTGTGTTGACAATTTGTCTTTCATGTAATAATAAAAATATGGTGAAGGGAATTTGGGACAGATTCTTATTTTGGGAAAAATAATTTTGGGAGGCTTTTATTTTTTATTTTTTTCTTAAGGTCATGCAGAACTAGAGAGCAGATGTGGTATGAATTAGAAAAGTTTATCTCATTGTTGTCCACAGTGGCACTGCTGAAGCGGGTTATTGCCTGGAAACACCAGTTTCCCACTAAAACATTGGGAAAGACACGGGCGTTTTAGAAACAACTAGTGAAGCTAAGATAAACTTGGAATGTTATATATTAAGTTAAAGAACATGAGATGGGGACATCCAAGTTTGTTAACTTGGTGCCAGTGAGAATTGTGTGCACTGAAATACACTCCCTCCCCTCGAGGAAGATCATATACCTGGGATAGTTAAGAGAGACCTGCCTGGTCCAGGCCCCATGGTTCCTTCTTTTCAAATGAGGTAACTGCACCCCTCTTCAAGCTGGCATGTTTTGGCCAAAGGGCCTTAAGGAATATCACCCTCATGTCTGTCAATATGTCAGACGTGACTCCCTAACCACGCCCCATCACTTCTCATCTGGACCACCACAGCAGCAGTCTATCCAGTGCCCGGGGCCTGCGTGGTGCAGAGTAGATGTGCTTACTAAAATGTCACAACCAGTAAAAGAATGAATGAATGAATGAAATCCCGTGCGCACTGAGGCAGTGACCCCGCTGTGCGCCTGGTGCTAGGACTCAGCCTCAGTACTGTGTCCCTAGCATGGTAGCCTGGTCCTGTTCTTGACAATCCTTTCAACAGGCTTGCGTTGGTGGCCTACGACGGCCGCAACAACGTGGCACAAGGCGGGAGCGGAAGCGGGCCGGAAGTCTTCTCCCATTGGCTCATAGGCGGCCGGAAGTCTTCTCTCATTGGCTCATAGGCGGCCGGAAGTCTTCTCTCATTGGCTCATAGGAGGCCGGAAGTCTCTCCTTGGCTGGCAAGCGGCCGGAAGTCTTCTCTCCTCTGCTCACAGGAGGCCTCCTTCGCTCCGTTCCTACAGGACCTTGTTGTGAAGAGAGGGTGAGAAGCCCATACCTGTAACCCCAGCACTTGGGAAGCTGAGGCAGGAGGATCAGGAATTCAAGGCCAGCCTCCACTAGATAGATCCTGTCTCGAAAAGATCAATCAATCAATCAGAAATAGATTAGGTTTTGGGTTCGCACATAATAATCTTATTTTTGTTTCTCAGTTTCTTCTTCAAAGGCCATCTCACATTCTTAGATTCTGGGGGTTAAGAGTCCAACATATGGGCTGGGGAGACAGCTCAGTTGCAAGACAAGCATAAGGATCTAAGCGCACTCCTCATTACTCATGTAAAATGTCAGGCATGGCGGTTTATGCCTATAATCCCAGCACTAGAGAGATTGAGACAGGAGAATCTCTGGAGCTTGCTGGCCAGTCATTCTGGTCTTGTTGGTAAGCTCCAAACTAATGAGAGACCCTGTCTCAAAAAGAGGTGGATGGCCAGGAGTGGTGGCACACTCCTTGAATCCGGAGTGTGGATGGCATGTGGGAGGCAGAGGTAGAGGGATTGCTGTGACTTCAAGGCCAGCCTGAGACTACATAGTGAATTCCAAGTCAGCCTGGGCTAGAGTGAACCCCTACCTCAAAAAAAAAAAAAAAAAAAAAAAAAGGTGGATAACGCCAGCTGTGGTGGGAGGCAGAGGTAGAGGGATCGCTGTGAGTTCAAGGCCAGCCTGAGACTACACAGTGAATCCCAGGTCAGCCAGGGCTAGAGCGAGACCCTCCCTAAGAGGTGGATGGCATTCCTGAGGATAACACCCAAGGTTGTCCTCTGGTCTCCATATGCATGTGCAGATATGTGTGCCCACATACATATGCACGTGTGCATGTGTGGACACACACACACACAAAATAGTTCAATATATGAACATGGGAGAGGACGTAATTTGGCTCAGGTCAAGCAGGGGATTGCTTATGGCTAGGTTACTTCTAGAATGCTCTCTGCCATTCCTCTCTCTCTCTCTCTCTCTCTCTCTCTCTCTCTCTCTCTCTCTCTTTCTTTTCCAGTGGGATCTCAATATGTATCCCAAGCTAGCCTTGAATTGGCCTTAGCCTTCCTAGTAGTAGCTAGGACTATAAGTGTACACTACTTCTTCCAGCTTCTCTGCCATTCTTGGGGCCAGGTCACGTCATACCATCCCTCCTAGATGCCAACACTGGCCAGACAGCCACCTGTTACCTCACCCACCGCTGGCCTTCTTCCCATGCTCATTCACTGCAACTGGCCTTCTCTCCAAACACCTGCCCCTCTGGCCGCTGCTTCACTAGATGTGACCCTAAGTCTAAAGCAAACAAATGAGTCAGCTCAGTCTGTTAGGGGGTGCATTTTAGGGGGTGCATTTTAGGAATAGCTGAAGCGTGACAATGTGTGGAATGAATAAAGTTACTTACAGGGCTGGAGGGATGGCTTAACGGTTAAGGCACTTGCCTGCAAAGCCAAAGGACCCAGGTTCGATTCCCCAGGACCCATGTTAGCCAGATGCACAAGGGGGCACATGCATCTGGAGTTCATTTGCAGTGTTTGGAGGCCCTGGCGTGCGCATTCTCTCGCTCCCTCTCTCTCTCCCTCTCTCTCTCGCTCTCTCTCTCTCCTTTCTCTGTCAAATAAATAAATAAAAACAATTTTTTTAAAGTTACTTACAAATGCATAATAGCACTGTATCCCTCCCTCAGGACATCTAGTTGAATTAGTTTAGAAGGGAGCTCTTACCAGTTTTTGTTTGTTTTTTGATTTTTGGTTTTTGGTTTTTTTTTTGCAAAGTTCTCCAGGTGACTTTAGTAGGCAAAAGAGGTTAAGGATCACTCCTCTGACTGTCATCCAAGAGATTGAGACAAAGGATTATCAACTAGGTCTGAACCCAGAAGCTCTGTGTCACCCTAACCAAGGTGGGAAGCCACCCCCTTGCTGTGATGCATCCTCTCCTTCGGTCTCCCAAGCTGGCAGTGGTTCGTGAGTATCCTCTGCTGGGTGGGGCAGCCTGCATGGGCTCAGCCATGACTTGGGTCGGGAGCCAGGATCACTTCTTCTGGAGCAGAATCCGCCAGCCGATGCCGGTGCTGGGCAAGCAACAACACTCAGCAAAAAGGACTCTGGCTCAGGCAACAGGGAGACTCACTTAGATGGCAGAGGGCGACATCTGGGCATGTGATTGGCCCCCACAGGGGTGCTGGACTGACCTGTCATCTGGATGCTGGGTCCTCCTCTCTGTGAGCTCTTTGCCCCAGCCCCACCAGCAAGGCTTCCCCCCACCTAGAGGTCCCCCGAGGACCGGATGAGGGACTTAGTCCACTCTTCCAATAGCCGATTTCCAGCACGGAGCTTCTGGCGTGGCTTTCTCTTTGATTCTCAAGGGCCTTTTTTTTTCCCCCTCTCAACAAAACCTGCTTCTCTGCAAACAAAAGGCTTTGACTTTCAGACTATTGTTTTTGACCCTGGCTTTGAGAGGCTATTTTAAAAGTCAGAAAACTGAACATTGACTGTTTCATTCTGTCTCTTTTCTCTTTGCATTCCAGTTGTACCAATCTTAATTCTCCTCAAGGCAAGGCTGCTGACTTACTAGGGGAAAGGTCAAGTGGAAAAAGTGTAGCAAGGACTAGGAGGAGTGACATTTCAGGATTCTTTCTCTCTGCGTGAGAATTACTGCAACACCCCATGATCCACCTGCCCCCACCCATGCCCGCAAGCAGGTCAGGCTGTCCTTGCGCAGGCCCCACAGTCAGAACAGAGGACCCTCAATAGCACAGTTATTAAGGCATTGTTTTCTTCAACAAGTCAAAGGCACAAAAACAAAAGGGGGGAGGGTTGCTGTAGGTTAGGAAAATGGTAGAGATACAGCAATTTTGTTTAGAGGCTGTTTGAAACCAACCACTATCAGAACACAGTTTTTGAGATAAATTTGATTATAGACTGGGTATGAGATGATACCACTGTTAAGTGTGACACAAACACTTTGATTATGCCAGATAACCTTCTTTTTCATTTTTCAAAACATTATGCATAATCAAACACGTGGACTGAAATTGAGGCAGAATAAAAAGACAGTGAAGATTATGGAGTCATGGGGGAGAAAAAAAGAGCCCCTCGCTCTGGAGTCTAATTGAGGCCTTTCACCAGCTGAGAATCAAGAATTCCAACACAATTAACAATACTCGCTGTGAAGGGTGCCAACACAGAGACAATATTCCTTTTATATAGAGAAGAATGTTAAGATAGCAATGTCCCATTAAACCTATGTGACCTTCAAGTATGGCCTTACTCCTTTCCCAGATGTTTTTTGGAAGTCTAATGAACAAGACTATTAATTTTGTTAATAATGAAGCTATCCTAACTTCCTGTATTCCAATAATCTAGAGTTTTTCTACCAAGTACCCTTCAGGAACCACCCTATGATATCATTTAGGATTCTTAGGAACTCTTTGGTAATAATAGCTTCAAAACCCACCAGAAAGCAGGGCATGGTGGTGGATGCCTTTAATCCCAACAAACAAGTGGCTGAGGTAAGAGAATCGCCATGAATTTGAAATCACCCTGAGACTACATAGTGAATTACAGGTCAGCCTGGGTTGGAGCAAGACCCTACCATGAAAAACCAAACAAAACAAACAGAAAAACTTAATTTCACTAATGATCAAAGAAATATAAGTTAAAATATTAGCAAAATGAGTTGGTGCTGACTCCTAATTCTAGAGAGGTGGTGGACTAGACAAACTGAAAATTCTACTAGCAGCAAATGTCTAAAATTGCTAAATAAAATATACTTAACATTCTTAAAACTTTTTTATTTTATTTCAGAGAGAGAGAGGGAGGGTGACAGAGAAGTGGCAGCTGAGTGCTCAGCACTGAATGAGACCTATCTATCACACCCTCTAAGACTCAAGGGCCACTGCAGAAGAGGTGGTGGAAAGAATGTAACAGCCAAAGGGGAGGAGTGCTGTTTTCTAGATGCGAGGTGGCCATCACATTTATAATCTCATAGTGGTTGTCATTACCTGCACAAAACCGGCATAATATTGGGACAATTGCCATGCCACCATGGATGCTGGAGGGAAGAAAAGAAACCAAAATTATATCAAAATAGAAGAGGAACTAGTTGGAAAGAAGAGGTTCAGTGGGAGGGAAGATGAGAAGAGGGGATCACACACACACACACACACACACACACACACGAATACACACAAAAACCTTTCAGACTAAAGATGTACCTCAGTGGTAGAGCACTTGTCTAGCATGGGTAAGGCCCTAATTTAATCTCTAACATAGTAATGAATGAATATATATACATACATATTTTTATGATTCTAGACCAATGAGAAAAACACAAATATTTCAATACATGAAAAAGACTTAATCTCCAGGCTGGAGAGATAGTTTAGCAGTTAAATCACTTGCCTAGGAAGACTAAGGACCCAGGTTTGATTCCCCAGTACCCACATAAGCCAGATGCACAAGGTGGCACATGTATTGGGAGGCCCTGGTAATCCTCTCTCTCTCTCTATCCCTCTCTCTTTATCTCTCTCCCTCTCTCTAAAATAAATAAATAAATAAATATTTTAAATAATACTTAATCTTAGCAGGGTGTGGTGGCACACACCTTTAATCCCAGCACTCAGGAGGCTTGGTACACGCCTTTAATCCGGTACACGCCTTTAATCCCAGCACTCAGGAGGCTTGGTACACGCCTTTAATCCCAGCACTCAGGAGGCTTGGTACACGCCTTTAATCCCAGCACTCAGGAGGCTTGGTACACGCCTTTAATCCCAGCACTCAGGAGGCTTGGTACACGCCTTTAATCCCAGCACTCAGGAGGCTTGGTACACGCCTTTAATCCCAGCACTCAGGAGGCTTGGTACACGCCTTTAATCCCAGCACTCAGGAGGCTTGGTACACGCCTTTAATCCCAGCACTCAGGAGGCTTGGTACACGCCTTTAATCCCAGCACTCAGGAGGCTTGGTACACGCCTTTAATCCCAGCACTCAGGAGGCTTGGTACACGCCTTTAATCCCAGCACTCAGGAGGCTTGGTACACGCCTTTAATCCCAGCACTCAGGAGGCTTGGTACACGCCTTTAATCCCAGCACTCAGGAGGCTTGGTACACGCCTTTAATCCCAGCACTCAGGAGGCTTGGTACACGCCACAGAGGCTTGGTACACGCCTTTAATCCCAGCACTCGGGAGGCAGAGGTAGGAGGATCACTGTGAGTTCGATTCCACCCTGAGACTACATAGTGAATTCCAGGTCAGCTTGGGCTAGAGCTAGACCCTACCATGAAAAACCAAACAAAACAAGACAGAAAAACTTAATTTCACTAATGATCAAAGAAATATAAGTTAAAATATTAGCAAAATGAGTTGGTGCTGACTCCTAATTCTAGAGAGGTGGTGGACTAGACAAACTGAAAATTCTACTAGCAGCAAATGTCTAAAATTGCTAAATAAAATATACTTAACATTCTTAAAACTTTTTTATTTTATTTCAGAGAGAGAGAGGGAGGGTGACAGAGAAGTGGCAGGTCAGGGCTTCAGTCACAGCAATCAAACACCAGACACTTGCGCCACCTAGAGGGCATGTGTGACCTTGCACTTGCCTCACCTTTGTGTATTTGGCTAACATGGGATCTGGAGAGTCAAACATGGGTCCTTAGGTCTGCTAAGCTGTCTCTCTAGCGCCTCTTATATTCTTTTCAATGTACAGTAGAATTTCCATGAAAAAAAACAAACAGAAAATCCATAGGAAGCCAAACTAAGGTAAGTAAAACCACTACAGAAAGCTTGAGGTAAGAAATTGTTGCCTTGGTTTTGAGAAGGGTTTCCTCACCTTGGTAACAATTACACTTGTTTGAGGACAGGAGTAAAGGACACAAGTGAATCCAGGACTCCCCTCAGGCTATACCCTACATTTCCAGCAAGATGTGCTTGCATATGGCATGTGGACAGTACATCAAGAAATGTAATATACAGGGCTGGAGAGATGGCTTAGTGGTTAAGGTGTTTGCCTGTGAAGCCAAAGGACCCAGGTTCGATTCCCCAGGACCCGTGTAAGCCAGATGCACAAGGGGCACATGCATCTGGAGTTCGTTTGCAGTGGCTACAGGCCCTGGCATGCCCATTCTCTTTCGATCCATCTCTCTTCTATCTCTCGCTCTCTCTTTGCAAATAAATAAATAAAAATTTTTTTAAATGTAATATAAAAAATAGTCCTGGGCTGTCAGTAAGGAACCCTGGAGCACATGAGGAAGCAACAGAAGTCCCTGTGGAGGGGTACATGTGGTTCTGGCCCCCACAGACTCATCATAGAGCAGGCATTAATAAATGAACTCAGAACAACGAATTACAGGAAACAGGAGGAAACAAAACACAGAGGAGAAGTCAGCTGATAAGGAGAGCAGCGCTATTAGAATGAAAACATAAACTAAGTATTTTTAAAATTAGTAAAGATATAAAGGGCAGTCTCGAAAACAAGAGAATCAAGCTTTCTGAAAGTATGGAGAATCTATTTTTACCTATCAGATGATATAATAAGGAAAAGAAAGACAATAGTGAATGCTGTTAAGGAAATAAGAATTAACATTCATGTACTATTTATAGAAGTGGAAATTGATCCTTTCAGAGGGTAATTTGGCAATGTGTCAAGTGTTTTAACAACAACAAAGGACATACCCATTGAAGAATTTATTAATGTAATTAATTAGTCAAAAATGAGTGTACAGGGCTGGAGAGATGGCTTAGCGGTTAAGATGTTTGCCTGCAAACCCAAAGGACCCAGGTCCGATTCCCCAGGACCCACGAAAGCCAGATGCACAAGGGGGCGCATGTGTCTGGAGTTCGTTTGCAGTGGCTGAGTGCCCTGGCGTGCCCATTCTCTATCTGCCTCTACCTCTCTCTCTCTTCCCATTTCTGCATCTCTCGCTCTCTCTCTCTCAAATAAATAAATAAAAAGAAAATATTTTTAAAAATAAGTGTACAAAGATTACATTAGGTGCATTTTTATGGTAAAAAAACACAGGAAAATTCCATTATCTAATAGCAGAGAAATGGTTATACACATTATGTTTTCATATAATGAAATGCCATGCAGGAAATTAAATGATGATGTATACAGATGTGTTTATTGGCACTGAAAAATGTCCAAGATTTCAGAGGAATGGAGAAAAGCAAGTAATAGACAAGTATGATCCCATCCAACTTCTTATTTTTCTTTTGGATTGTCAAGGTAGGATCTTGCTCTAGCCCAGGCTGACCTGGAATTAGTCTCAGACTGGCCTTGAACTCAGCAATCCCCCTACCTCAGCCTCCCGAGTGCTGGGATTCAAGGTGTGTGCCACTATTCCCTGAAGAGAGAATGGGCACACATCAGGGCCTCCAGCCACTGCAAACAAGCTCCGGATGCATGTGCCACTGTGCATCTGGCTTTATGTAGGTACTGGGGAATGGAACTTGGGTCATTAAGTTTGACAGGCAAGCACCTTAACCGCTGAGCCATCTCTCCAGGCTGATCCCATTTCATTTTAATTGTCTGGCCTATTAGAGAAAGCTCACATAACCCACAAATAAATGTAGAAGTGTCAAGACCCACTAGAAATGTCATGTCAATTTTTAAAATGTTAATTTTATTTTTTATGTGTTTATCTGCAATGCTGGGCATCAAACCAGGGCCTCACATGCTAGACCATTTTCTACCACTGAGCTATGTACAATACTGCTTTTTTATTCATCAAGGTCATGCATCAGAAAAGAGGATCCAGGATGTATTTGTGGGATTCTCCAGAATTACAAAATTAATAGAATATAGGTTATAGACAGGGTAGCAGTCATCTTGTTGCCGGGGCAAACCACCCAAACAGAAGCAGCTTATGGAAGAAAAGAATTCATTTCCAGTTTCACCATAGCAGGGAGAACATGGCAAGAGCAGGAAGCTGGCTCCCATCATGGCATATCAGCAGGGAGGAAAAAGAGATTGTGAACCGGCCAGCACTGGCCAGGGGGTGAGGCTGCACTATACAACCCCAAGGCCCACCCCTAGTGACACGTCTCTTCCAGCAAGGCTCCACTAGCTGGGGCTCAAGTATGACGCTTAATCACGAACACATGAAGCTATGGGGGACATTTTGCATTCAAACCATGATAGATCGATTGATAGGTGATAAGTACATAGATTGACCGGTTAGTATGGGAATTGGCTGACATAATTATAGAGGCTGAGAAGTTCCAAAGTCTACCATGCTATCTACAAACCTGAGAACCAGAATAAGCCACAGGTGTAATTCAGTGTGAGTCCAAAGGCCTGGGAACCAGTCTTTCCAGGCAGGGTGCCACTGGTGTAAGTCCTGAAGTCTGCAGGTCCCAGGAACAGGAGGTCCAATGTCTATGGGCAGGAGGAAACGGATGGACCAGCTTGAGAAGAGGGAAGGAGCGCACCTTTCCTTTGCCTTTTGGTTCCGACCCCACTCTCGACAGACAGGGTGACACCAGCTCTCGCTGTGAGGGTGGGTCACCTGCACTAAATCGGCTGAGTCAGATGCGGATCTCCTCCAGACACACCCTCACTGACGCAGGCAGGAATAACCCTGTACCAGCTAGCTAGGCATTCCATAGCCCAGTCAGGATGACACATAATATTAACCATTTGGGGATGAGTTGCAAAGAAGAAGGGGCCCTGCAGGAGTGGGAGGAAAACGAGAGGATAATGGGGGATAAGTATGTTAAAGCATGTAGCTGTAAAATAATACAGCAGAGTTTATAATCTGGTTTATATGCATATTGATATCAAATATATTAAGGAGGCCTGTATTTAATCCCAGCATTCAGGATGGAGAGGCAGGAGGAGCAGGAGATCAAGGCCAGCCTTGGCTATGTAGGGAGTTCAAGGCTAGCGTGAGTTGCATGGGGGACTGATTGCTATGAAGGAGGTAGCCCGGGCTATGAAAGTAAAAAAGAAGAAAATAAAATATTAAAACAAGAGTGAAGCTTACAGACCGGTAATAACAACTTGTCTTAAACTGAGGAGTGTGTTTAATTCTGCTGTCCTCACCTGAGTACCATTTTTTTAAATATATTTTATTTTATTTTATTTTATTTTGAGAGAAAGAGGGAGGGAGAGAGAGAGGAAGAATAAGATAGAAAGATGAATGGGCACACCAAAGCCCCTAGCCAGTGCAAATGAGCTCCAGATGCATGCACCACCTTGTGCATCTGGCTTACATGGGTCCTGGGGAGTCAAACCTGGGTTCTTAAGCTTCGCAGACAAGTGCCTTAACTGCTAAGCCATCTTTCAAGCCTTCCATTTTTAAAGTGTGTGTGTGTGTGTGTGTGTGTGTGTGTGTGTGTGTAGATAGATACAGTATTAAAGTGTCTAAAAGGAAATATTAAAAATAGTGGTTATTTCTGAGAGTGGTGTTAAAGGTAAATCTTTTCTTTTTGCTAGACTCAATAAAAACTGTGTAATATGTCAAGTGCATTTTCATATATTTTAAAAAATTCATCTTGCTACTCACAGCTACTTTCCTGCTGTTAGATAAACATACAATAGCGTATTAAAATCAGCTGCTTGTGTGGCCACAGTCATTTTTATTGTTTTTCCAGAATGTTCCAAAATAGCTTGGGAACAAGACCAGTGGGACCACCAGATAGCTATTTAGCCTCACCCTTCATCCCATGCAAATGAAGACTAAGTCTCCAACCCAGCTTTGGCAAAGAAAAAAGAAAAAAAGAAAAAAAAAAAAAAAAAAAAAAACCTCCTTGGAACAAGGGACAAATCCCTCTTCCCCTTAGCTGGAGTCTCTCTCAGAGAAGGCCCAGAACATCTTCTGAAAAGCTTCCTTGAGTAGCAGTTGCCAAGACAAAAGGTTCCACCTCAAGGGTGGAAACTATTTGCAGCTTTGTAGACACAGGTGTTCTTCCAGGCGACAGGGGACCTAAGGTGCAAGACTGCGTTTGGCCAGGAATAGCTCAGAAGCCCGCTCCCTCAGAAGCCAGCTCTAGAAGTCCTCAGTGTATGTTCTAACTATATTTGGCAATGCAAACCAAAGAGGTCAGTGGCTTAGCTGGGGGGCGGGGGAGGGAGGGCTATTCCTGATTTATAATCCCTGCTTCAACCCAGGACCAAGAATTTAAAACTCACTTCATTTATTTATTTTGCATGTATCCAGTTTACTGCGGAAGCTGCTCTCCTTCCTGGTCCTGCCACCCTTCGAGTTTACAGAACCACAGGTGTAAATCACCTATCCAAGTCATCCTTGTAATTGAAGGACATCTGGGGACATCTGGCCTGAGAACCTAAGTGTTAAAATTATCTCATTTTATTTCGTGTGTCTTCATAGCATCAAAATAGCCTGTAGCACTTGGGGGCAAATTTGGACTCTACCACTTAGGACTTGTGTGTGACCTTGACTGAGTGACTTATGTCTCGGAGGAGGTTCAGTTTCCTTATCTACAGACAGAGCTAACAACACTTACTTCACAAAACTTCTGTAAGGTCTAAATGAGATAAGGTATATAAAGTGGCTAAGAGAATATCTGACACCAAGCAAGTGCTAAGAAAAGAATCAGCTTCCATCCCCCCATCCTGGCCCTCCCACCCTGACCCAATCTCTCCTGTGCACCCTTAGCTCTTTGGACAACCTGTTAGTGTTGGATTTTCAAGAAACTGTCTGGTACCCTTGGTTGATTACAAAAGAATGGTACCAGCCCCATGGCCAGCAACAGTAGCTGCAAGATAAAAAAAAAAAAAAAAAAAAAAAAAAAAAAAAAAAGTGTGACTACTTCTCAGCTGTGGACAGGTTCAAAGCAACTTACAAATGACTCATCACCACTGATGTGTTCTTGGCATCAAGAGGCCCTATCCTGATAAGCTTTAGCACCTTATGAAAAAGAAAACTCCAGAAGGTTGGTTGAACAGCTTCAAGAGAAGGGCTCAAGGTTTCATGGTGACCTTTAGTTAATCCACAATGTGTACCAGGATGTTATAGAAGGGTCTCTGTCTGCTCCGAAATGTCTCAAGTCACAGGATTCGTAGTGGGAAGCACTCCAGCAGAGCAGCTGTCTCTTGCTCTCAGCGCGGACCCATTGCAGTCACACTTGCCTTGGATTCCCTAAAGTCATAAGACTCCCTGGGCAGAAGGCTAGATGCCCGTTCCCGGCTCCCAGCAGCCCAAAGCTAGTGCCCAACCTGTTTTTGGCAGATTTGTCTGGTGGCTGAAGCTCTGCCAGGGTGAGGTTTGGCTGGAGGGCTCTGTGGCTATGGGACAAACCTTGGCTTAAAGAAAAAAGTGAGTAGTGAGTGGCTTGAGGCACTGTCTGTGAGGCCAAAGTGGTCTTGGCACTTAGCAGTTTCCATAGCCCCTTCAGCCCACCCAGGAACCTACTCTGGGGCACAGAAATCATATGACTGGAGTTTTCAGTCATTCCTACGTGCTCACTTCCTTTTCAGTGCCTGGCACGGCTGCAAGTGAGTACTTACTAAGGGGTGATTGGGGCCAGGTCTATTGTTGTGTTTATAATCTCCTTAGTTCTGGGGAAACTGTTAACATCAAATAGGACGAAGAAGCCATGTATGGGGGGAGGGGGCTGGGGAGATGGCTCAGTGGTTAAAGGCGCTTGCTTGAAACTGTAAAGGAAAGAAAACTGTCAACTGCCAGTTGCCAACAATTGAGGTCTTCTAGAGAGATCCCATGTGTAGCAGACTACTTTCTTCTGAATCA
Source organism: Dipus sagitta (assembly GCA_036346955.1). Taxonomy (NCBI): domain Eukaryota; kingdom Metazoa; phylum Chordata; class Mammalia; order Rodentia; family Dipodidae; genus Dipus; species Dipus sagitta. The sequence goes on along the minus strand of CM070772.1, from coordinate 149,030,562 downwards.
GGTTGTGTCCGGACCCAGTGGGGGACCTAAGTCTTTCAGTGTGTGTGCTGACTTCTTTTGCAAGAAACCACGGTCCAGCCCCTTAGCGGGGGATCCGTAAGGCCCCCACGGAGGCGAAGGCACCAGCAGAAGGTAGGCCTTCCATCTTCCAAACCGAACAGCTTCTGGAGATCCCAGGTCACCCAGAAGCACAGGAATTTGAGCCATGTTTCCAAGTGGAAAGAAAGGCAGTGAAACTTTCTGGAAAGAAATCATTGTCCTCTACATTGGGTCTTCAAGACAGTGGCTGAGAAAATCATGGGTGTCTCCTCCAGGGGCAGGTCCACCTAACCCTTCCCTTCCATGCTTAATGATTCCCGCACTCGTGCCCTTTCCGTCAGTCACTGAGTGAGAGCGGGGGGGGGGGGGGGTCCAGCACCCCATCACCTTCAAAAGATGATGAGGCAGCCAGAAAGCAAGGAGGAAGGAAGGAGGGAGAGAAGGGAAGGCCTGAGAGAAGTGGAGGGAACAAGCAAATGGCTTGGGAGGGAGGAAGGAAGGGGAGAGCGGCAAGGGGAGGCGGAACAATGAAGGGCTCGGGGCCGTCGGAGGCGCACGGTTCCGGCTGCACGTCCGTCCGCCCTCCTCCCGCCCGCAGCTGCACGCTGCGCAGCGTGTGGGCGCTGAGTCACTGTCCCGGAGCAGCGAGCCGCCGCGCAGGTCGGGGGAGGGGGACGCCTGGTTGGCATCTGCAAACTTTTTTTTTCCTTTCCTCTTTCATTAAGGCTGTGTGCTGACTCCCACGTAGGAGAACTTATTAAACCGCACGTACTCTGTACTGCAGGGCTCTCGGAGACCCAGACGTGGCGGCCAGCAGAGGGCGCCGCAGCCCCGCTGATGGACGCTCCAGCTGGAGAGGACTTTGGGGCTCCTGGCTGCTGGGGGTAAAACACGCGAACGTGTCGCTAGAGTGGCTTGTAACTTTAACACCTACGGCTGCAGGCTAAACTTAACTTCGAAAGCGTGCAAGAACAACCCAGTTCTCCCAAGGCATGAGCAAAAAAAAAAAAAAAACCGTGGGGTTCTGTTGCGCAACCCGCGGCTCACCTATGCACCAGGGCGCACCCTAGCCCGGGACCTGGGCGCCACGCGAGGCGGTGACCTCGGGCGTCTCTGAAAGTCCTCCCTCTCACCCAGGACACGCGTCTGCACGTGGAGAACAGAACCGGTGACAAGTAAACCCGGGAGGAGAGGGGGTTAGTTTGCACTCAACACCGTGGTCCCCACCTTTCCAAAGACCCCTTCCTCCAAAGCTCCCAAGGGGGACCTCCTTGAATGCGAGAACCGACAGAATGATCAGCGTTGAGACACTTTATTGGTTTGCTGTTCGCTTATCACCCATTTTATGTAAATAGATTATACAGACACGAAGTTTCCTCCTTCACAGGCGCTCTCCATCTGACACACACACGCGCACACGCGCACGCACACACCACGAACCAAACGTTACAACTCACTGAGACACGTCTTAAAATAAGGAGAGGGAACAATATAGTTGCTTTAAAATGCCCTTAATACAATATATAACGTACAAAAATATCTCTATATATTTGAAGTTAACCAAAACAAACAAACAAAAAAATCTTGACAGCAACAAACTTAAATATCGATAGTTACCTCTGTATTCTACAACACGCATTGCACTTTTCCCCTCTAGGTTTGGGAAAGTTCAAGTAGTAATTGAGGCTTTCGCACCGTTGGGGTGGACACCCCGTGAGAAATCAGTTTGCGGGAGGACCAGACAAGGCGCAGACCCCTGCCCAGTGGGTCTCGGCATTTTAATATTCTCTCTCTCTCTTTTTCTCTTCTCCATGAGTCCGGCGTTCTCTTGGATTCCTCGGCTTTCCCGGGGGGCATCCATGCGAGAGAGGGAAGCGATGCTCGGAAGCGGAGGGGTGGGGGGAGGCCCTGAGAATACAGGGCTTGCGACCCACCCAACGATGCCTCCTGGACCTCAGATCTCCGCAGAGCTGTCTCAGCCTGCTTCTGGCCCAAAGCTCTCTGATTCCACGCACGCCAACCCGACGCTTGCGCGACTGTTCGAACAACAAAATGCTGCCACTTGGTGTTTAAATCCTAAGGAGGTTGGCGAGCACTCGGTGCGCCCGCGAGGCCGGAGCAGCGAGCGTCTGTAGCGTCCGGGCCCGCCGGGTCTGGGGCAGGGAACGTCGGCGCCGGCGGCCGTAGCCTTGGGGGCTGATTTTATTCCTCGGGGCGACCCCATCTTTTTCCTTGTCCGTGAACTGGTAGATCTGGTGCGCCAGCTTCTGCACCGTGCAGGTCCCGAAGCGGCAGCCAGGACCGCGGAGGCCCTGGAAGTTATTCATGCTTTGACGGTAGCGTTTGACTCGGATGCGGGCGGCGTCGGGGCTGATGGGGGCAATTAAGAAGGAATTTTTTTTTGAGACTTCATCAAGCACAGCACTGAACCCCCAATCACCTAAGCTATGCTGGGACCCAAGCGGATCAGGAACCTGTTCCTGCCCTCCAACCTTGCTCTCCAGCCCTGATCATCCCAGGAGCCAGGGTGATGAGGATGGAGCGTACCTCCCCATGCACACACCCTCTTCCTGCATGGGGGGGGGGGGTCATAGTTACCTGGCCTGGGGGCTTCGAGAGGCGCCCTTCACGTCCTGGGGCCGGATGAGAAGCTGGACAGGCCCCGCTGTCAAGTGAGCCAGCCCCGTGGGGTAGCTGCTGGTCGCCCGCAGCTCCCTCTTCCCACGACTCAGCGCCCACTTATTCCATCTAGAAAACACAAGCGGGAGCGCGATGAGCCTCCATCCAAGAGATGTCCCAGCCAGTTCCTGCTCCCACGCACACTCCTAACCCTTTGGGGCCAACGGTCAGTTTACCCTGGCGGTCAGGTAACTGAGAAAAGCGCTTCCTCTCCACCGCCCCCCCCCCCACCACCGACTCACTTCTTTCGGAACCCCGACGCCACGTCGAGCCTCGCGGTGTCCGCGCCCAGCACGGCGAGGGAGCCCAGCAGCATGAGCGCGACCGAGACGAGCTTCATCGCGGCGACGCGCAGACCCTGGAAAAGGAGCGAGGAGCCGAGCGTGAGCGCCCCGGGCCGGCTGCACTAGCGCCGGCTGCAGCACGACGAACGGGAGGGCGCCCACGCTCCGCCCTGCCCGGACGCTTATCTGTCCCCTTGGCACAGAGAGGCGCCTGCACCCGCCTGGAAGGTGACAGGCCCCGCAGGGGAGGCGGCCGCACCGCGCCAAGGCTCCCAGGCATTCCCCAGCTCAGCTCCTTGGCTCAGGGGCCCTTGGGTCTCTAGAGCTCCAGCTACGTGCATGCGCTAGACCCGAGATGCGAGGTGCACCCCGCAGTGGATCGCTCAAAGATGGGTTCCCTTCACCCGGAGCTCCCAGCGAGGAGCCTCGCCAAGGTGTCCCCTCCCCCCTCGCCACCTCCCCCTTTCCCCAACAGACACCCTGGGCCAAAGGTGCTTACCTGCTGCACGGGTGGGATTGCCGAGTTCTTCAAGGAGACTGTCCGAGACGTCCTTCTGACAGTGGCAAGACCCCAAAGTCCAAAGGCGACTGCGATGGGCAGCCAGTCGCGGTAAGGCTGGAGCTGTTCTGCCTGGTGTCACCAAGAACCACTGAGTGGCCAGCTCTGGCTCTGGCGCTTTATAGTCGCTCCGGGGGCGGGGCCTGGCCGCCCTGCCTCCCCTCGGGCGCGCGCTCGCCCCGCAGTTCAGGCGGCGTCCCTTGCCTATGGGGATGGGGAAAAGGGGTCCCCTTGCCCAGAGGGCTTGGAGATGTGTTCCAGGAAGTCGGTGCAGGACTACCATTGCCTCATTCTCTGGCACAGAGTTCGGACTGAAAGCAAGGACAGAAGACAGACCAGAACAGTTTTTTTTTGGGGGGGGGGCGGGGGGAAGGGAAGGTCCTATGCAACCCAGAGTGCAATTCCTCCTGGCAGAGAGTTGAGGGAGTCAGTTAGGGGTGAGGGGCGCAGAGATACCCCAAACCCTGAATCTGGGGAGCTGGAGTCTCAGGTGAACCGCGCCCCCTGCCGGCTCAGCGCCTGACCTAGCCTCGACCCCAGACTCCTGCCGAGCCCCAGGGCACTTAGCAGAGCACAGACGGGTGGGGCTCACCAGTTCTGACAGCAGCTGAGACCCCAGGGTTTCTGGATGGGCTAGTCAGATTTCGCAATAAGGACAAAACTGGGAACAGCTGAAATGAGAATTGGAGTTTGGAGGAGGGTAGTTATCTAAAGTTTCAGAACTTACGTTCCTATTTGGAAATACAGGAATAGCCAAAATGAAGACAAAAAAAAAAAAAAAAAGTTAGGACGAAAGAACGCCTTACTTTCTCCCTGTGATCCAGTTATGCCTTATAAGGCTCTAACCTGAGAGTTGGCCTGGGCTATCCTCATTCACCCATTGTAAACGTGAGGATTGACTGGCCCGGGACACACACTAATGCTTCACGTATGTTAATCGTTTCTCGGTGACAGAGCAGAGCCACATCCCAATCGCTGGGTCTTGACTCTCACCTCTGAGCTGGGTGAGAAAGCTTATGCGGCTCTTCCCATTTCAGCAAGTCAAAGGTGACGTTCAGAAAAGGGGGGGGGGGCATGTTGTCCAAAGTCACACTGAAGGTGGGAAGCTATAGGGTTGGAACTCGGCCAGACAAGCATATAGAGACGAGTGGGCTGCGGCGGCAGCGTGGATTCTTCTAGACTGGGGGGTCAAAGAGGAAATAAAAAAGCATCCAGCCCCCGCCTAAGGACATGTGCCTGTCTTGAAGCAGTTCAAACATGTTTGTCACTTTCCCACAACAGATCTTTGACTTGCTTGACCTTCTAGGGTCAAAATGGGGAGCAAGGCACGGTCCCACAGTGACCCACCACCCGCTACCCTGTGCTCGAATGTCCCCAAGTTCAAAGATTAGATTGGAAGGCCTAGCGTGTCACACCGACTTCTGGTCCTCACTTCCTGGCAAGGTGGACACGGGCAAGTCATGTCGTCTGGCTAACTGTCCCCAGCAGATCTCCAAGCTTCCTAGAGCTGCTTTACCCACGGTTCTGAGACGCTGCGTAAAGGCGGGGTGGTGGGGGGGATCCCCGGGTCCCGGGACTTAGCCCCAACCTGCTCTGGGCTGAGCCCTGCGGGCGCAGCCACCTTGTCTCTCTCAGACGGAACCGTGGACATTGCACCTGGGGAAGAAATGGCCGCAGCGAATTTGTTTGTTTGTTTATTCATTCTAAGGACGCCTAGAGGAGTCACCTGAGGCGGCGTTGGCGGGGGGGCTGTGGGTTCTGGTTCTGGTTCTGGGAGGGGTTTGGGACACCCAGGTTCCCGGGTTTGCAGCGCGGCGAATGCGCTAGCGCCGGGCACCTGGCTGGCTGGGGACAGTCACCGCGCAGTCCAGGTCAGGCGCTGGGGCGCACCGCCCACCGCAGGCAGCCCCCGGACCAGGTCCGCGGCTTTAGCCCCGCTTTTCTCGCTCTTGTCCATTTCCGGTCTCTTTCTTTCCACCTCTCTCTGAGCATCGCCTTCAGTCCAGGACCGGCTCTCTGTCGGTCCCTCGGAGGATGCGATCTACTTGTGGCCAACTTCCACCTGGGTCGGTGCCACATAAGGTTTTACTTTCATTTCCCCAGCGGCACGCCGCCCCAGGGGGTCAAAGGCAGAGGGGGGGTATTGGCCCATGGCCAGGGCAGGTTCCACGGTCAGGTCAGGGCTTCTTCCAGTCCTCGCCAGCCCTGAGTTCAGTCTGCAGACAACTCAGAGACTAGACGTCATGACCTGCTCCACATACCCTTCAGGAAAGATTGGCCTCATGGTCGCCCTCCTGAACCCAATAGGCTTTTGAAAGACTCTTAGTTCAAACTTTTGTTGTTTTTGAGGCAGAGTCTCAATACTAGCCTAGGCAGGTTTTGAACTCAAGGTGATCCACCTCAGCCTCCCCAGTGCTGAGATTAAAGACGCCTGGCTTTTATGTTTTTAATTTTAAGTCAGGATTTCATATAGCACAGGGTGACCTCGAATTCACTATATAGCAGAGGATGACCTTGGACTTATTTTACATGTGATTTTATTTTGTGTGCGAGAGAGAGAGAGAGAGAAATGGGTGCACCAGGGCCTCTAGCCACTGCAAAAGAACTCCAGACACGGGCACCATTTTGTGCGTCTGGCTTTATGTGGGTACTGGGGAATCGCACCTGGGTCCCTAGGCTTTGCAGACAAGCACCTTAACCACTAGGCCATCCCTCCAGCCTGACCTTGGACTTTAAATCCACCTCCCCAGTATTGGGTTTATAGGCGATTGCCACACCAGGTTTGTGCGGTATTGGGGACTAAACACAGGGCTCAATGCGTGCTAAGTAAGCACTCCACCAACTGAGCCACAGCCCCCAAACCCTCAAACTTCTTTTTGTGCCACTGGCAGCTTCAAGAAGAAAAGCAAACGCACTGGTGAAAGGAGAGGCTCAGTGGCCTGGCTCCACTCAGCTGCAGCGTCCGCACCCACAGCATTGGTGCTGTGCCAGGAATTCCCACCTGAGCACCTTGGCATGCGCTTTATCAGCCTGGATGCTGTTTGTCACGCTGGCGCTTAAGAGCTTGTCTTTGGGAAGTGAGCCAATTTTTTAGGTGAAGTCCTGGATTGGCAGCTCAGAGGGGTTTGCTAGAAAACCCCTATCTTGGAAAGAGCATGTTTGCGGTTGCGTGGGTGGGCAGCCACAGACAACACACTCCCCAAAGTATTAAGGGGGTTAATTAAGTTGGAAAAAGATTTGCCAAGTCTGGATCTTTTTTTCCTTGTGGAATTGAATTGCCTTATTTATTTAAGACAGAGAGAGAGAGAGAGAAAGAGCGAGCCGGCCAGAGTCTCCAGCTACTGCAAATGAACACCAGACACATGCGCCACTTTGTGCATCTGGCTTTACATGGGTACTGGGGAATCAAACCTGGGTCCTTTGGCCTTGCTAGGAAGCACCTTAACAGCTAAGCAATCTCTCTAGCCTGAATTGCCTTTTTGTTTGTTTATTTGAGAGAGCAAGAGGCAGATAGAATAGGCACATCACGGCCTCCAGTTGCTGCAAATGAACGCCAGATACATGCACCACCTTGTGCATCTGGCTTACATGGGTCCTGGGGAATGGAATCCGGGTCCTTTGGCTTTGCAGGCAAGCACCTTAACAGCTAAACTATGTCTCCAACCCGGTTTATTTGTTTTTATTTGTTTATTTTCTAGGTAGGATCTCGCTGTAGCCTAGGCTGACCTGGAATTCACTATGGAGTCTCAGGGTGGCCTCAAACTCAAGGCAATCCTCCTACTTCTGCCTCCCGAGTGCTGGGATTAAAGGTGTGCGGGAGCACGCTGGACTTAATATATTTTTTTCATTAAGTAGAAAACTTGGTATGGACATATCATGTGTTGGTACCATCATTTTTCCTGAACTGCCTTTCTTAATCATTGTTACAGTAGAAAAAAAAGTCACTAGAATGCATCTTGGGGTCCAGTCTGGAAGGAAGCAGGACCACAGGAGTTCTCCTCCTGGTGAATTGTTGACAGTTTCTTCCACTCAAGCTGCAATGATTGTAAATTCACATTGGGCACTGACAGCACAAGGAAGGAAGGAAGGAAGTGAAGGAAGAAACATGCTTAAAACCTTCCTGTCAAGAAAACAGAAAGAAAAAAAAAAAAGTCCTGATTAATGAAGATCCTTTTTTGTGTGTGCCCAAGAATTCTAAGGTTGTACTGGGCACACCCCGACAACATATGGACAGATAGAAGTTCCCATATGCCAAAGGCTTATTGAATAATGGTGTTTCAGTTTCTTCCTCACATTCCAACTGAATTATTTTTAGGCCTTAAATCCTAACCTTATTCTTAGTAATGTTTGCAGTTTTTTTTTTTTTTTTAAGGTACTGCTTTATCAGTGAAGACTGTGGGCACAGTCCCAAAGCTACAGTAATTGTACTCAGCTCTTTCAGAAGAGTAATACGAAACAATAAAATAATCTTAATAATGAAGCTGTGAGCAGCTAGCACATTGTCTAATGATCTCAGAGGACTCTTTTTTTTTTTTTTTCCAAACAGGAAATTTTATGGTGCATTTTTTATTCATGAAGTACAAAATGCCTGTTAAGCTGAAGGCTTGTTTACAAAGTTCTCTGGAAAACAAGGTTCAAGATGCATCCTGAAGTCATAACATCGAGTGGTTTACAGAAAGGACACAACCAGAGTTGCGGATTTGGTCTCCTAGGGACAAGTCAAGCCGGATACTGAGCCCAGGACATCTTCCGGGGATCTGACTTCTCAAAGAAGTGAAGAAAAATACAGCTTCTTCCCTGAAAATGAACATGTATGACATGAACTGAAGCGTAACGGGCATGCAAGTTCAGGAGATCGATGGAGTTAAGAACTCTTACACTGAAGAAAAAGCGCTGTTTCTATGGCTTTCGTTTCGATGTGGTTTGAAGTGGCAACAGACAGGGCGGGTGGTTAACCTATGTCTTTAAGACGCAGTATTTCCTGGAGCAACTGTAGACAGAACATTACTGCTTTCGACTCTCTTTTCATGGTGCTGGGATTGAACCCAAGGACTCATGCATGTGAGGCAAGTGCTCTACTACCAAGCTATCTTGCTAGCTCAGAGCTTTATTTCTGGTCTTATGCACAAACTGGAAACAGTCCTTACACATAATAGTGGATACATAAATGTGGTAAATACATGAATGTAGAGGGTAAACCTCCCCAAAGCATAAAGAGGGTAAGTTGTTGCAGGACAAATGAAAGAAAACAGAGAGGGTGGTTAACACACAGGATGCTGCCACACTGATGTGACAGAACAAGGTAAAATGACTTCAGGAGCGATTCACTACTGATGGCACAATGACTGGCACTAATGCGTACGTGATTAGGCATTTGAGGTCGTCCCTACCCAAAGAGAGCAATTACTGTGCTACTTGCCTCCAGATGGGAATCCCATATCACTATAGGCCTGCATTGTTTGAAACTTTTCATCCTTCGACAAATATTTACTGACCACAGAATAGGTGCTCAGCAGTGGGCTAAGTCTTGAACACACAGCAATCACTCGTGCAAACAATATTCTCGCATCGTATATGCTCACGGCCAACCGGGCAGCCGGCCAGAAGCAAGCCCTCACAGAAATACGTATGTACTATAAATAGCAGGAAGCATTCTAAAGAAAAGCAAGCCTAGGGGGACCTAATATTCCAAATGGAGGAAACAGCATGCATAAAGGCCTAGAGGTGGGGAAAAAAATTCAGTCCATTAGAGAAAATGAAAGGAAGTAAGTTTGTTTGGAATGTACTAAGGAAAAAGAGTGGTATGAAATGAGACTAAAGAGGTCATCCAGGCAAGAATAGTGGCACATGCCTATAATCCCAGCATTTAGGAGGATCAGGAGCTCTATGCCAGTTAGGGCTACATGAGACCCTGTCTCAAAGAAAAAAAAGAAAAGAAAAAATAAAGACTACCAGGGTTCAGAGTACACAGGACCCTCTGGAACACATTGAAAACTTGAAAGGTTTGAGAACAGAAGATAAATGATTCAATATACATTTATTTTAATGATCATTCTAGTCCTGTCCTATGAAATCATATTTATTAAAAAAAAAACAAACCTATTTTTAGAGCTGGAGGGCTTAGCAGTTAAGGTGCTTGCCTGTGAAGCCCAAGGACCCATGTTTGATTCTCCAGATCCCATGTAAGCCAGTCTCACAAAGTGACACAGGCATGCAAGATTGCACATGCGCTCAAGGTGGTACATGTGTCTGGAGTGGGTGCAGTGGCTGGAGGCTCTGGTGTGCCAATTCTCTCTCTCTCTCTTGCTCATAAAAAAAAAAAAAAACTTTTTATTTGGGCTGGAGAGATGGCTCAGCAGTAAGGTGCTTGGTGCTTGCCTGCAAAGCCTAATGACCCTGCTTTGAGCCTCCAGTACTTATGTAAAGCAAGGTGCACAAAATGGCCCATGCATCTGGAGTTCATTTGCAGCACTTGGAAGCCCTGGAACACCTATTTTCTCTGTCAGTCTCTCTCTTCTCTCTATCTCTCTTTGCTTGTAAATAAATAAAAGTCTTGTCAAAAAATATAAAAATGTACAATTCAATGAATTTTAGCATACATGAAGATACATGTAGCCATCATGTCAATCAGTTTCAGAACATTTAAAAGTTATTTTTATTTATTTGAGAGAAAGAGAGAGTGTATGGGCTCACCAGGGTCTCCTGCCACTGTAAAGAAGTCCAAATGCATGTGTCACTTTGCATCTGGTGTTATGTGGATACTGGGGAATTGAACCCAGGCCATCAGGCTTTGTAAACAAGTGTCTTTAACTGATGAGTCATCTCTCCATCCCAAGACCATATTTTACATAAGAGGCAATTAAAAAAAAAAAGATCATTTTGGGTACTAGACACAGTGACATGCTCCTATATATCCAGCACTCAGGAGGTTGAGGCAGGACGACTGAGCCTGGGCTCCGTTGTGAGACCGCCACCACAGCGGCAGTAACCACAACCAAAAATCATTTTGAGACTGGGGCGTAGGGGGTGTAGCCCCGTGGTAGAGCAGGTGCTTATCTCATGCGAGGCCTGAGCTCCATAGCCAGAACACAGGAAGTAAGATCTTTCAACTTTTGAACATGTGGTGGGGTGGGCTGGAGAAGCAAGAAGCGAAGCAGTGCAGTGCCGGGTAGCACTCAGGGGGCAGCAGAGAGAGCCTGACCCCCCATCTCTGTCGCCCCCCCACCCCCACGGACAGCGCCAGCCTCATGGCCACGCACCCTGTCCAGCTGCCCTCAGAAGAGCCTGCATTTGGTTTAATGCTCTGCTGAAGCTCTTTTGAAATTCTTAATAATTTTTGAACAAGAGGTCCTACAATTTCATTTTGCACTGGACTGCAAATTATGTAGCCAGTCCTGCTCCCCAAACATGCAATCTACATAAAAACAGCCTGCAAAAGCCTCACGGTATCTATTTATACTGTAGCTGCGAGTCAAGGACACTTCAAACGAATGTCAGGATTCAACCCTGTAGGACACTCTCCATCTACCATCTCTGGAAATCCTTTCTTTTTTTTTTAAGATAAAAAAATTTTTTTTACTTTATTTATTTATTTATTTATTTATTTATTTATTTATTTATTTGAGGCAGAGTGAGAGTGAGAATGGGCACACCAGGGCCTCTAGCTACTGCAAACAAACTCCAGACGCATGTGCCACTGGCTTACATGGGACCTGGAGAATCGAACCAGGGTCCTTAGGCTTTGCAGGCATGCACCTTAACCACTAAGCCATTTCTCCAGCCCTGGAAGTTCTCTTTCTTGAACCCCAAACATACACTCCGAGTGAAAATAGATGATTTGGTATTCTACTTTTAAGATGGGGTCAATAGTCTGCTTTTTGTCTCCAAGTTTTCATATAGGGGCTGGGGATGTAATTCAGTTGACAGAGTGCCTGACTAGCATGTTGAGGCCCTGGGTAAACTGGGTATGATGAAGCCGGGCGTGGTGGCACATGGCTTTAATTCCAGTACTCGGGAGACAGAGGTAGGAGGATCGCCAGGCGTTCGAGTCCACCTTGAGAATACAGAGTGAATTCCCTACCTCGAAAAACCAAAACCAAAACAATCAAACAAACACAAAAAACCCTAGGCATGATGTCACACACCTGTAATCCCAGTACCCAGGAGGTGGAGGCAAGAGGATCAGGAGTTCAAGACCACTCTCAGGTATACAGAGTTCAAGGCCAGTCTGGGAAGCACGAGGTAGTCTCAACAGTATCAAAAATTTGTGCATGGGCTGGAGAGATGGCTTAGCGGTTAAGCGCTTGCCTGTGAAGCCTAAGGACCCTGGTTCGAGGCTCGATTCCCCAGGACCCACGTAAACCAGATGCACAAGGGGGCGCATGCGTCTGGAGTTCGTTTGCAGTGGCTGGAGGCCCTGGCGCGCCATTCTCTCTCTCTCTCTCTGTCACTCTCAAATAAATAAATAAAAATAAACAACAAAAAAAGTTGTGCATATAGAGAAAGCCTGGAATCAATGACGCAAGGGAATGGGTAAGGAGAGCAGGCATCAAGGTGGGAGGTGAGTGATGATGTCTTGAACTTGTGGGGACTGAACGTGGGGCTGAGAGAAAGATGAGCATCAAGGGTAGTGACCATTAAGTTCCTTGCTTTGGCAATGGAGAGGTTGGAGATGTGGCAATGGGTCAGGAATTTTCCACCACAGCTCTGTCTCCTTTGTTATGGGTTGGTAGAGACAATTTGAAGGGGCCCAGTCCTGCCTGCAGACATTTGGTCAAGTCTAACTCTCATACTCCCTCTCTGAACTGTAGTGGCTAACCACAGGAAGCACTTGAGATGATTGTACTGTTAACCGCTTACCTCACGGCAGCCCACTGTAGGAGTAACGGGCTGAGAAGGTCCATTTTGTCTTTTTTTTATTTTAAATTTTTGGCTTACTTTTTATCTTATTTATTTGAGTCAGAGAGAGAAAGAGACAGAGAGACAGAGAGAAAGAGAATGGGCACATCAGGGCCTCCAGCCACACTGCAAATGTACTCCAGACACACATGCCACCTTGTGCGTGGATACTGGGGAACTGAGCCTTGAACCAGGGCCCTTAGGCTTCACAGGCAAGTGCTTAACTGCTAAACCATCTTTTCAGCCCTCCATTTTGTCTTCTAAGGCAAAAAGAAAGGCCTCTTCCTTAGGTGCACTTCATTCCCATATTGCGCCTCCTTCCCCTCTTCGCATTCCTGCCAGCCTTCAATAAAACAAATCTGGGCTTGCTTCCTTGGCTCTGTGTTTGGTGAAAGGTGATGGTGGTTATCTGGGGATGGGATGGCCTTCAGCCAACCTCAGCGATCATGCTGCCTTGTCAGGGCTTATCAGTCTCAGCAGCCTGGCAGTTGTCGGGTGAGAAAGTGAAGCTCAGCTTCAGTGGATGTTAAATGTGTTCATGGGTGTGTGTAAATGCACAGAGCCTTTAGCATGTGGCTGGGATACATGCTAAAACCAATTTTATAAAACTTCCATTTATGAATGGTTGGTAGTCTCCCTAAGATTGTAGCAGTTGAGAATATACTTAGGACATAGAGTACTTGATTCTAGACTTGAAGAAGTTGTTTTTATTTTTTCAGTAAAGGTTAAACTAATTTAAAGCAATACTTACAAATAAAACAACACACTTAAAAAGTAAAATGAGGGCTGGAGAGATGGCTTAGCAATTAAGGAGCTTGTCTGCAAAGCCAAATGACCCAGGCTTGATTCCCTAGTACCCATGTAAAGCCAGAAACACAAGGTGGCACATGTGTCTAGAGTTCGTTTGTATCAGCTAGAGGCCCTGGCTTGTTCTCTCTCTGCCTCTTTCTCTCTCAAATAAATAAAAACAAAACAAAATTTGAAAAAAGCCAGGCATGGTGGTACACACCTTTAATCCCAGCACTCGGGAGGTGGAGGTAGGAGAATCTCTGTGAGTTTGAGGCCATCCTGGGAATACAGAGTGAATTCCAGGTCAGTCTGGGCTAGAGTGAGACCCTACCTCAAAAAACCAAAAAAAAAGTTGAAAAAAAATTGAAAAAAGGTGACATCAAGTTCATATTCAATAGGAATCTAGTACTCAGAATATTCAAAAGTAAGAAGAAAAAAGACGAACGGGGATGCCTGCAAAGCCAAAGGACCCAGGTTCTATTCTCTAGGGCCCACATAGGCCAGATGCACAAGGTGGTACATGTGTCTGCAGTTCATTCGCAGTGGCTGGAGGCCCTGGCATACCCATTCTCTATCTGTTTCTCTCTCTAATAAATACATAAAATAACATAGTTCTTTTAAAAAGCAAAATCAGTAAGGAACATAATTGCTTGAAAATTCTGAAAGGATGCCGGGCGTGGTGGCGCACACCTTTAATCCCAGCACTTGGGAGGCAGAGTTAGTGAGTTCGCTGGGAGCTCGAGGCCCCCTTGAGACTACATAGTGAATTCCAGGTCAGCCAGGGCTAGAGAGAGACCATACCTCGAAAAACAAAAAACAAACAAAAAAATCTGAAAGGCTATCATGTCCTGTCCTTCTCTAGGCCCACCCAGTAGTTCCGGAGAGCAAAATCAGAAGTTATAGTAGGGCAACTCTGACATAACAAGGAAGAACTTTCTAGTAGGGCTGTCACACAGTACACTGGGCTTCTTCCTGGGAAGTGAGATTACTCTTTACTGCAAGTAATCATGTTGAAGAAAGGATTTCTACATGGGCATGATGGGAAGGCTTCATTGTTGTCGATAGGGGAGATGTTAATTCTTTTGAAGTTTAGTCCATCTTCTTGCCACCAATCTGACCATTAGCACTTTACAAACGGTTGAGGTCCTAGAGTTAAATTGCCCCTTGGTTCAGGGTCTTCTAGGGCAACTCGGCTCTCATTAGTACGAAGAAGCAAGCTTGGCTAGAAAGGGGAACTCCTCAAGTCAGTTTACAGTAAATCTTGAGCAGCTGAGTTCTGACCTCCATTCACTGTAGCTAGTAGTTGGGGAGAGACAAACTGCACAGGCAATAAAAATGTTAAGAAAAGGCCGGGTGTGGTGGCACATGCCTTTAATCCCAGCACTTGGGAGGCAGAGGTAGGAGGAACACCATGAGTTCAAGGCCACCCTGAGACTACATAGTGAATTCCAGGTCAGCCTGAGCTTGAGTGAGACCCTACCTCAAAAAAAAAAAAAAAAAAAAAAAAAAAAAAAAGGTTAAGACACCTACTATAGCCTACACACTTTGTTAAGAGCGCCAGTGAATATAAGTAACCACGAAGACGATTTCCAAACCATGGATTTCTCCAAACTTTATTGTACACAGTCTGCCACTAAAATTTCACAAATATTCACAAATGATAAAATAAGCTCATTTAAGTGCCCTGGTAGCCAATTTTGAAAAGATCACCAGGGAGTATAACTAAAATAAAATAAAATAAAATAAAATAAAATAAAATAAAATAAAATAAAATAAAATAAAGCAATCCTTCGGATGAGTCCTCCTAGACTGGGCAATAAGGACCGCGGTATGACCCGTGACGCAGGTGATGCTGTTGGGAGCCCGGGGACGCCTCCAGGCCAGCCAGCCGGGGCGGGGCTCCCCGGGGAGACTCCCGGGGATGCCGCGTTCCTCGGTGGAATACAACTCCCCCGGGCGCTCCGGGGGAAGCCCAGGCCGACCGCCCCCGGCCCAGGCAGCACCGAAAGCCCGAGTCTCCCCAGAGGATTGCGCAAAGAGTCTTTCCCTCCCCCGCCAGCCCGATGGCATGTCTCTAACATTCCCATCTGCACAACATAAACAGGAAACATGCAAGGAAAAAAAAAAAAAAAAAAAAGCCCTGGCGGTGCAAAATTCCAAGCTCGCAGCCGAGGGCGGGAGAACCTCGTCTTTGCTGGTGGTGACAGTAAAAGCAGCAGAAAGAAAGCAAAGTTTCCACCAAGTGATCCCAAAACCCTGCAGGCCCCTTCTCCCAAGTGCAAAAATAGAGGGCGGAGGAAGGGAGGACCCTCGCTTTTGCAAAAATTGAAAAATAAATATTAAAAAGGAAACACTGGGGAGGAGGGCATCGAGGTGCGAGCCAGGCCGCCCACTAGCTCCCGCGGCGCGCGTGCTGCAGCGGCCCGGCCGCGAGGCGTGGGCTCCCGGCCCGCTGCCCCGACGTCCAGTCGGCTCGGGCTCGGGCTCGGGCGGGGGCGGGGCGAGCCGCGAGGCGCGGCGCAGGCGCAGAGCGCGCCTCGCTTGTCAAACATGGCTGCAGCGCCGCCGCTGCCGCTACTGCCCGTTCAGGGAAAATGCTGAGCCCGGCCGGGTCGGGTCGGGGGCGGCGGCGGCGAGGTGGGCGACGGGGATCCGTTTCCCGGACGCGACGGCGACGGTCATGGCCCGGTTGGCCGACTACTTCATCGTGGTAGGCTACGACCACGAGAAGCCAGGTAAGGAAGGGTGTGGGGCCGCCGGGCGCCGCCCCCGGGCCTCCCCGCCTCCGCCCTCCCGGCCGCTGGTCCAGTGGGGCTCGGCGGGGCCGGGCGTCGCGGCGGGGAGGCGGGAAAGCCGGGGCGGAGGAGCGAACGGGCGGCCGGCCGGTCGTCGGGCCTTGTTGGCCGGCCCGAGCCTGGCTCGCGGTGGGCGTGTGCTTGCGCGCCGAGTCCGCACGAAGGATGCAGGGGGACGCGGGCCCGGGGTCCTCGGCGGGCCGGAGCCGGCGTGCGGGAGCTCCGTGCACGAGGCCGGGGCCCGGCGCGCGCGCGCGAGTGCGTGTGGGGAGACGGGAGAGCCCCGGACCGCGGGGCAGGGAGGGCGGCAGCCAACTGCGCCGAGTTCCTAGGGGACACGCTTGTGCCCTGCATCCTGAGTGAGTAACGAGTGACGCAGGGGGCTGTCCTCTCCGAAAGGAAGTGTCCAGAGTCCAGGGCTACCTCCACGCCTTGCTCCGCGGGACGCGTGCGACCGGGGAAGGCGAACCCGCCCCTCCGCCCGCCCTCCCTCTCTCTCCCCCAGTGCACCGGTGAAAACCTTTCTAGGAAATGGTACACATTCTTTTCAGGACCAACGTGACGGTCATTGATCCAGAAATGACCCGCTGGAAGACAGGCAGCCAATGGCTGCAGGTGATCTTGAGTAGCTTTCGTGGTGTTTTAAATCAGTTCTCTTCATTCGCCATAAAATTTTCTTCACAAGGAGCAATTTGTCAAATGCATAGCGCTTTATACTTTAATTGATGTACTTGCACAACTTTAAGAGTATTCCGGGGGCGGGGGTCATGCACGTTTATGATCCTGCTCGTATTCCTTTGTATTACTATATAAAGTTAAGTGTAGTGTAATAACAAGGTGAACTGGGGAAGCTCGTTTATTTCAGGGTAATTCCAGTCTCACACTTGCCAGGCGTTTTAGCTTATCAGCTCTACAACCCCTTCATTTGTTAGAGGAGATGCTGAGATTGTGTTTTGCATTGGTAACACCAGACTACCATTGTTCCACCCACTCCCAGTCCACTGCCTCTTTCATTATTTCTCCTCTGAGAACTTCCTCCAACGAAGGAGTCCTTCATCCTCTCACTGCTCATGACCTGATTGAGGTCAGCAGTTAAGGTTTGAGCTGTATTTCTGGCATCTTTTGGCTTCAAAATGGCATATTGTTTCTTAGTAATTTTTTGTTGTCTAGTCTGTTAACAAGATTAACTGTGGAGAATCACAGCTTTGTTTTTAACCTTGTTGAGTTTTTGGTGACATTTTTTTTCTCCCACCCACAACAACTTTGAAACAATCATAAACTTGAAGAAAAATAGCAAGCGTGGTACAAAGTATTTCCCCCGCCCCTGAACAATTTGAGAGGAAACTGCTGACCTTATGCCCTGTCATCCAGAATATTCAGATAGGGATGTTCTACACACTCACAGGGCAGCCGTCAGAAGAGGAAATTCACACTGACATGGGACTCCATTTAGTTCAGGTTTTGCTGATTGCGCTGTTACTCATTACTGGCAAGAGGATTCAGTTCAGTTATGTACTGTGTTCTTTTGTCACATCTCTTTAGTATCTCCTTCCATCTAGTTGTCTTATCGTCTCTTGACTTTCTTGACCTTGACACTTCAGATGACTACAGGTCAGTTATTTTGTAGAATGCCCTTAATTTGGCATTGTCTGTGTATTTTTGGTTTTTGCGTCCTTGGGCAAGAGTATCACAGCAGTGGATGTTCAAATTTTTGCTTTGATTACTTGTAATCAGTGCCTGACAAGCTCTTCCACTATAAAGTTAATATAACATGATAGGTTTTTTTTTGGGTAAATATATTTTTTTTTTCCGAAGTAGGGTCTCACTCTAGCCCAGGGTGACTTGGAATTCACTGTGTAGTCTCAGGGTGGGTTTGAACTCATGGAGATCCTCCTACCTCTGTCTCCCAGGTGCTGGGATTAAAAGCGTGTGCTACCACGCCCGGCTCCGGTAAATATCTTGAAACTAGATAAATATCTTGTTCCTCACCAAGATTTTAATGAATTCATTTACACACTTACATTTAAATGGATTCATGATGTATCTTTTTTTTTTCTTAAAAATGTTTTATTTATTTATTTGCAAGCAGAGAGAGAGAGAGAGAGAATATGGACGGGCACGCTAGAGCTTCTGTCCACTGCAAACAACCTCCAGCTCACTTCATGCATCTGGTTTTATGGGACACAGAGGACTCAGACCTGGGTTGTTAGGCTTTATAGGCAAAAGTCTTAACCACTGAGCCATCTCGCCACTCTCCAGATCAGATTTATCTTTTTTTTTTTTTAAATGTGTATGTGTTCGTGTGTGGAGGCCAGACAGAGATGAATATCCAGTGTTTTCCTCAGTAACTCTCCTACCCCTCTTTTTTTTTAAGGCAGGGTCTCACTCTAGCTCAGGTTGACTTGGAACTCTGTAGCTCCAGACTGGCTTCAAACTCAGTTATCCTTCTACCTCAGCCCCCCCCCCCCCCACGTGCTGGGATTATAGGTTTGAGCTGTCACTGTCGGGTCTCTCTGTCTTTTTTTTTTTTTTTTTTTTTTTTTGGTTTTTTGAGGTAGGGTTTCACTCTAGCCCAGGCTGACCTGGAATTCACTATGTAGTCTCTGGGTGGCCTTGAACTCACAGTGATCCCCCTACCTCTGCCTCCTAAATGCTGGGATTAAAGGCATATGCTACCATACCTGGCTGTTATTTTTTTAAATATTTTTATTTATTTATTTCAGAGAGAGGAAGAGAGAAACAGAGAGAGAGAGCGAAAGAGGCAGATAGAAAAAGAGAGAATGGACAAGCCAGGACCACCAGACGCTGCAAATGAACTCCAGATGCATGCACCACTTTGTGCTTTAAATGGGTACTGGGAAACTGAACCTGGGTCCTTTGGCTTTGCAGGCAAGCACCTTAACTGCTAAGCCATCTTTCCAGCCCTCCACCCTATTTTTTTTGAGAAAGCATCTTTCACTGAACTTGGAGCTCACTGATTCAGATAGACTGGCTGGCTAGCCAGCAAGCCCCAGGGGGATTCTCCTGACACTCTTTCTCCCCACCACTGGGATTCCATCCATGCCTGGCTTTTTTGTGTGTGTGTGGTTTTTCGAGGTAGGGTTTCACTCTAGCCCAGGCTGATCTGGAATTCACTATGTAGTCTCAGGGTGGCCTTGAACTCATGGCAATACTCCTACCTCTCCCTGCCTGGCTTGTTTCATTGGATGGTGGGTATCTAAGATACTCACGTTCATGCAGCAAGTGGTCTACTGACCAAGCCATCCATTAATGTATATATATATATATATGTAATATATATATGTATATATACATATGTAATGTATATATGTATATATTTGGTTTTTCGAGGTAGGTTCTTGCTGTAGCCCAGGCTGACCTGTGTAGTCTTAGGCTGGCCTCGAACTCACAATGATCCTCCTACCTTGGCCTGCTGAGTGCTGGGATTAAAGGTGTGCACAACCACACCCAGATGTTGGGTGACTTATAAACAACAGGCTTTAATTCTCATAATTGTAAAGGTTGGAAAATCTAAAATTAAGGCTCCAACAAATTTGAGGTCTACTTAGGGATTGCCTCCTCACAGTTGTGTTCTCACTGTAACCTCACATGACTTTCTGAGATCTCTTTAATAAGGGAACTAATCCCATGTATTAGAGTTCTACCTCTACCACCCAGTCACCTCCCATGAGCCCATCTACTTCTGTTAGTCTGGGTGATAAGATTTCAACATAAGAATTTGAGGGGTGGGCAAATATTCAGACCGTAGCCCTGTTTGCTTGGATGCTTAAATTTTTTTTTCTCTTTTGACCATTACATCTGGCTTCTGTGTTGACATGTTCCCATCAGTCTTTGAGCACATCCTACTTTTTGACATGAGAGCTCCTGGTTTATTTATTTATTTTTCCTTTGCTTTGTGGTGCAGAGGCTGTAACTCAGGGGCACTTGCAGCTAGGGAAATGTTCTGTGGTTGAGCTGCATCCTTAGCTCTTCCGGCTTATGTTCTTTATCTGTGTCTTGACCTTGGAGTCAGCCATTTCTCTAGGAATCCCTGCTTTCTTTCAGTGGAAAGTGACATTAAGAAGCTAATTTCTCAGTGTTTGCTTCTTTATTGTCTTTGAGTTATAACTGCTCCCAGGTTCTTTTCATGGTTGGAACTGAAGGGATATATGTATGTATAGGAACATATACATTTACATCTGCATTTGTTTCTTTATCTCTGTTTAGAGAAAGCCCCTTCCAACACTATAGATTTACTCTAGTTTTCTCTTTTTCATGTTGTAATGCATCTCAGACAGTGAGAAATCTATTTTCTACCATCTTTAATATTTATTTGCCTATAGCCAATCTTTCATCCTTAATACCATCTCTTCTTTCTGCTGAGGCTGTTTCTTTGTTGTATTTGCTCCTCCCTCGTTTCCAGCACTGTAAGAATTTAAGAGCCTTTATCAAGATGCTTCAGTACAGGGCCTCCCTGTCTTGCTCTCACTCCTCATGTACCACCCCCCACACCATGGGCACACTTTTCACCTTACTCAGGCTCTGACCTCCCACACTGGCCTGTTCACTTGTAAAGAAACATCCTTCTTTCCTTCATTCCCTTTGCACCATAGTATGGTTCCCTTCGTGCTTTGACTCAGGGTTCTGACTCAACCTGTTTGGTCTTGGCCACTTTCTTACCACTTGGATTTCTCTCCAGAACTCACTTTAGATCCTACAAGCCCCACTTCCACCCCCTGGCTCCTGTGACTACTTCTTTTTTTAAAAAAATATTTTATTTTATTTACTTACTTATTTTGAGAGGGGGGGGGGTCAGATAGAGAGGATGCCATGGGCCTCCAGCCACTGCAAACGAACTCCAGACACATGCGCCACCTTGTCCATCTGGCTTACATGGGTTACTTGGGAATGGAACCTAGGGTCCTTTGGCTTTACAGGCAAGTGCCTTAACCGCTAAGCCGTCTCTCTAGCTCTGTGAATACTTCTTTTCCTATACTAAAGAAAGGGATTTATTTTTGTTTATAAAATTTTGTTTACAAAATTCAGAATGTTGTATAAATTTGTATAATCTCAATTGTAAAATGTAAATTTTCTACTTGGGATAATCTTTGGTAGTTTATTGAAGTATAATTCACATGCAGTAAATTGAAGTGACCATGTCAGTGACTTTTGGCACTGACATGCACTCATGTAATCACTACCACAATCAAGATACCGAACATTTCCATTTCTACAAAATGTTCTCTTGTGCCCTTTTGCAGTCTGTCTCCTCCCTAGCCTCTGGCAATCCCTGATCTGTTTTCTGTCTGTATGCTCTTGTCTTTTCTAGCTGTCATGTCAGTAAAATCACACCATTTTCATGTCTGGCTTTTTACTGAGCTTTATCCATGTTGTAATTGTTGGTAATTGCCACTCCCCCACCCCAACTCCCTTTTGTCTGCCTGCTGCTGGGGATTGAAACCAGGGCCTCACCCATGCTAAGCATGTGCTGCACCATTGAACTACACTCCCCCATGCTGTTTCTTTTTATTGTTAAGTATAATACAATTTCTTCATCCATTCACCAGTTGGACATTTGATTCCAGATTTTGACTATTATGAAGAAAGTTGTTTTGAGCGTTTTCATTCAGATCCTTGTTCATATGTCTCCATTTTTCTTGGGTAAAAAGTGAGAGTTCCTGGGTGATGATAAATAAATACTCTGTTTAACTTTATATGAGGCTGCTAAACTGTTTTCATTTTGCTTCGTTACCAGTGAGGTTCCAGTTAATCTTTTCTGTTTTACTATCTTGCTTTATTTTTTAGGATTTTTAAAAATTGACCAATAAAAATTGTGTACATTTATGTTGTATAACATTTGGATTTCCCCCCAATCTATTTGTGGCATAAAAGCTGGCCTCCAGCAGCTCCTTAATCTTGCCTCTACCATCCATCCGTGGTGATTTTTGTTTTGTTTTAGGTTCTGTTTGTATGCATATATATGAGCACACCAACGCCTCTTAACAGTGCAAATGACTATCAGACAATTGTGCCAGTTTTTGCATCATGCTGATGTGGTTGGTTTGAGAATTGAACCCTGGACTGCAGGCTTTGCAAGCAAGTGTCTTTAACCACTGAGCAATCCTCCCAACCCTCTTTTTATTTTTCTTCTTCCTTTCTCTTTTGAGACAATCTCCTATATTACATAGGATGGCCTCTGCCTTCTTTTATTTATTTATTTGAGAGAGAGAGGAGAGAAAGGAAGAGAATATGCACGCCAGAGCCTCCAGCCACTGAAAACAAACTCCAGACACATGTACCACCTCATGCACCTGGCTTACATGGATACTTAAGTCTTTAGGCTTCACAGGCAAGTGCCTTAACCACTAAGCCATCTCTCTAGCCCTTGTCCATGTTCTGATATACATATATGTTGTAAAATAATTATCACAATGGAGTTAATGTATCCATCACCTCACATAGTTGATGTGTGTTTGTTGGAGAGAGATGAGAGCACTTAAAATATATATTTTTTTATTTATTTGAGAGAAAGAAAGAGGCAAATAGAGAAAGTGAAGGGGGTTGGAGAGATAGAATGAATGGGTACACCAGTGCCTCTAGCCACTGCAGACAAACTCCAGATGTGTGTGTCACCTTGTGCATCTGGCTTTACATGGGTACTGGGGAATTGAACCTGGATCCTTTGGCTTTGCTGGCAAGCACCTAAGCCAACTCTCCAGCCCCAAGAACATTTAGTGGGTACTATCTTAGCAGATTTCAAGTATTCAACAAGTTAGTTTTATTTAAAAAGTTGGCTATTCTAGTGGGTATGTAGTGGCGTTTCTAGGTTTCAATTTGCATTTTCCAGGTGACAGTGTGAGCACCTTTTTATTTGCATATTTTTTTGTATACTGTCTCCTAATTTTTTAGTTTTATTGGTTGTTTGATTTCTATTGAGTTTTTTCCCAATTCTAGATGCAAATCTTCATTAGGTATTTTGTAAGTATTCCAATTAGTGGCAAGCCTTTCCATTTTCGTTTTAAAATACTTATTTATTTGGGGCTGGAGAGATGGCTTAGCAGTTAAGCACTTGCCTGTGAAGCCTAAGGACTCCAGTTCGAGGCTCCATTCCCCAAGACCCACATAAGCCAGATGCACAAGGTCAGGTGCATGCATCTGGAGTTTGTTTGCAGTGGCTGGAGGCCCTGGCACGCCCATTTTCTCTCTCTCTCTCTATCTACCTCTTTCTCTTTCTGTCTGTCGCTCTCAAATAAATAAAAATAAACAAAAAATTTAAAAAATGCTTATTTATTTCAAAGAGAGAGAAAGTGTATGGGCATGCCAGGGCATCCTGGTGCTACAAATGAATTCCAGACACAAAACTTTACATGGTACTGAGAGATAGAATCCAGGCTGTCAGGATTTGTAACAAGCATCTTGAACTGCTGAACTCTCTCTCCAGTCCCCATTTCTAGTTTCTTAAATGTTTTTCTGTTTTGAAAGTCTGGATATGTAGGCCAGGCTAACCCCAAACATGAGTTCCTCCTGCCTTAGCCTCTTGACAGGACCTTCTAAGAAGCAGATGATTAAATTGGACCTTTTAGACACTTGCTCACTCAGTTAGTTGTTCCAGTACACATTATCTTGAGTTGTAGCCTTTGAGTAGTCTTTTTTTTTTTTTTTTTTTTTTTGAGACAGGTTCTTATATAGCACAGGCTGACCTTGAACTCCTAGTCCTCCTGCCTCTACCTCCCAAGTGCTGTAATTATAGTCATGCACTACCACTCTAGTCCTTTGAGTAATCTGTTTATATAAAACCCTCAACAAAAGTTATTGGAAGAGCTAGGCAGGATGAAAATATACTAAATCTATGTACTTACTTAAATTACCAGTGAAGGATAAATCTGATTGACTCTGCAAACCTTTATTATATAACTATCTTCAAGTTAGTATGTTTTTTATCCAACTCTAAAGGCTAGTCACATTATAATAATATGATATTGAAGTGTGTATGTTCTATGTTAGAGTGTTCTTTGAATTAATCAACTGAGGTACCTTTTTCTCCCCTAAAGTGTCTCTGTCATTAATAATGTTTTTGGTTGAGTTTTTAAATGTATCAGTTTTAAAATTAGAATGAAAGAAAGTAAACCTTACTTTTTAAAAAATTCTTCATTACTATAATATTAATAAGTACTGTTTGACTTATGTATACTGGAACTGACTCAGGCCTTCATGACCCCACAGTAAATCCCATGACCCCACAGAGAAGGGCCCCAAGGAAATGGGAACAGGGGAGAGGGAAC
Organism: Dipus sagitta; assembly: GCA_036346955.1. Lineage (NCBI taxonomy): Eukaryota > Metazoa > Chordata > Mammalia > Rodentia > Dipodidae > Dipus > Dipus sagitta. The sequence continues at coordinate 149,006,237 of CM070772.1, read as the reverse complement.
AAAAGGGTATAATCTGTTAATAAATAAATAAATAAATAAATGAAAGAAAGAAGAGAGTCCGGTACATAGTGGGTACTTAATAGATATAGTGAATGAACATAATTGTAAAAGAAATATAGAAAAAACAAACAAACACAAAGGAGGAGTATAGCAGGTGAATATGGCTCCAGAAAGGCAAAAGATGGGATTTTTGTGGTAATACAAGTGCTGAGTTCCTCCACTTGAGAGTGGATGCATAAGTGTCCATATGATAAAGATGTATAGAACTAAACATGTGTGCACACGCACACACCAGTAAAAGTAAACTGGGGAAATCTGAGTAAGAATGGTGGCTTGTTATGATGTTAGTATCCTAAAGGGGTACATGGTGTCTATTATTCCTTTAACTGTTTGTAAATCTACAACTACCTCAAAATACAAAGAAATAAAGTCTAAGATAAAGAGGTACTCCTAATGTCCTCAGTTTTCTTAACTTGGCCATATGAAGAAACTCTCCTATTCAAGTACTAGCTAGGCTTGACCCTGCTTAGCTTTCAAGATCAGACATGTTCAGTGTAATTGTATTATGTATATTTTTGGTTTAATCGGGGTTCTTGCTGTAGCCCAGGCTGACCTGTGTAGTCTTAGGTGGCCTCGAACTCACAATGATCCTCTCTACCTTGGCCTGCTGAGTGCTGGGATTAAAGGTGTGTACAACCCACCCAGATGTTGGGTGACTTATAAACAACAGGCTTTAATTCTCATAATTGTAAAGGTTGGAAAATCTAAAATTAAGGCTCCAACAAATTTGAGGTCTACTTAGGGATTGCCTCCTCACAGTTGTGTTCTCACTGTAACCTCACATGACTTTCTGAGATCTCTTTAATAAGGGAACTAATCCCATGTATTAGAGTTCTACCTCTACCAACCCAGTCACCTCCCATGAGCCCATCTACTTCTGTTAGTCTGGGTGATAAGATTTCAACATAAGAATTTGAGGGGTGGGCAAATATTCAGACCGTAGCCCTGTTTGCTTGGATGCTTAAATTTTTTTTTCTCTTTTGACCATTACATCTGGCTTCTGTGTTGACATGTTCCCATCAGTCTTTGAGCACATCCTACTTTTTGACATGAGAGCTCCTGGTTTATTTATTTATTTTTCCTTTGCTTTGTGGTGCAGAGGCTGTAACTCAGGGGCACTTGCAGCTAGGGAAATGTTCTGTGGTTGAGCTGCATCCTTAGCTCTTCCGGCTTATGTTCTTTATCTGTGTCTTGACCTTGGAGTCAGCCATTTCTCTAGGAATCCCTGCTTTCTTTCAGTGGAAAGTGACATTAAGAAGCTAATTTCTCAGTGTTTGCTTCTTTATTGTCTTTGAGTTATAACTGCTCCCAGGTTCTTTTCATGGTTGGAACTGAAGGGATATATGTATGTATAGGAACATATACATTTACATCTGCATTTGTTTCTTTATCTCTGTTTAGAGAAAGCCCCTTCCAACACTATAGATTTACTCTAGTTTTCTCTTTTTCATGTTGTAATGCATCTCAGACAGTGAGAAATCTATTTTCTACCATCTTTAATATTTATTTGCCTATAGCCAATCTTTCATCCTTAATACCATCTCTTCTTTCTGCTGAGGCTGTTTCTTTGTTGTATTTGCTCCTCCCTCGTTTCCAGCACTGTAAGAATTTAAGAGCCTTTATCAAGATGCTTCAGTACAGGGCCTCCCTGTCTTGCTCTCACTCCTCATGTACCACCCCCCACACCATGGGCACACTTTTCACCTTACTCAGGCTCTGACCTCCCACACTGGCCTGTTCACTTGTAAAGAAACATCCTTCTTTCCTTCATTCCCTTTGCACCATAGTATGGTTCCCTTCGTGCTTTGACTCAGGGTTCTGACTCAACCTGTTTGGTCTTGGCCACTTTCTTACCACTTGGATTTCTCTCCAGAACTCACTTTAGATCCTACAAGCCCCACTTCCACCCCCTGGCTCCTGTGACTACTTCTTTTTTTAAAAAAATATTTTATTTTATTTACTTACTTATTTTGAGAGGGGGGGGGTCAGATAGAGAGGATGCCATGGGCCTCCAGCCACTGCAAACGAACTCCAGACACATGCGCCACCTTGTCCATCTGGCTTACATGGGTTACTTGGGAATGGAACCTAGGGTCCTTTGGCTTTACAGGCAAGTGCCTTAACCGCTAAGCCGTCTCTCTAGCTCTGTGAATACTTCTTTTCCTATACTAAAGAAAGGGATTTATTTTTGTTTATAAAATTTTGTTTACAAAATTCAGAATGTTGTATAAATTTGTATAATCTCAATTGTGAAATGTAAATTTTCTACTTGGGATAATCTTTGGTAGTTTATTGAAGTATAATTCACATGCAGTAAATTGAAGTGACCATGTCAGTGACTTTTGGCACTGACATGCACTCATGTAATCACTACCACAATCAAGATACCGAACATTTCCATTTCTACAAAATGTTCTCTTGTGCCCTTTTGCAGTCTGTCTCCTCCCTAGCCTCTGGCAATCCCTGATCTGTTTTCTGTCTGTATGCTCTTGTCTTTTCTAGCTGTCATGTCAGTAAAATCACACCATTTTCATGTCTGGCTTTTTACTGAGCTTTATCCATGTGGTAATTGTTGGTAATTGCCACTCCCCCACCCCAACTCCCTTTTGTCTGCCTGCTGCTGGGGATTGAAACCAGGGCCTCACCCATGCTGAGCATGTGCTGCACCATTGAACTACACTCCCCCATGCTGTTTCTTTTTATTGTTAAGTATAATACAATTTCTTCATCCATTCACCAGTTGGACATTTGATTCCAGATTTTGACTATTATGAAGAAAGTTGTTTTGAGCGTTTTCATTCAGATCCTTGTTCATATGTCTCCATTTTTCTTGGGTAAAAAGTGAGAGTTCCTGGGTGATGATAAATAAATACTCTGTTTAACTTTATATGAGGCTGCTAAACTGTTTTCATTTTGCTTCGTTACCAGTGAGGTTCCAGTTAATCTTTTCTGTTTTACTATCTTGCTTTATTTTTTAGGATTTTTAAAAATTGACCAATAAAAATTGTGTACATTTATGTTGTATAACATTTGGATTTCCCCCCAATCTATTTGTGGCATAAAAGCTGGCCTCCAGCAGCTCCTTAATCTTGCCTCTACCATCCATCCGTGGTGATTTTTGTTTTGTTTTAGGTTCTGTTTGTATGCATATATATGAGCACACCAACGCCTCTTAACAGTGCAAATGACTATCAGACAATTGTGCCAGTTTTTGCATCATGCTGATGTGGTTGGTTTGAGAATTGAACCCTGGACTGCAGGCTTTGCAAGCAAGTGTCTTTAACCACTGAGCAATCCTCCCAACCCTCTTTTTATTTTTCTTCTTCCTTTCTCTTTTGAGACAATCTCCTATATTACATAGGATGGCCTCTGCCTTCTTTTATTTATTTATTTGAGAGAGAGAGGAGAGAAAGGAAGAGAATATGCACGCCAGAGCCTCCAGCCACTGAAAACAAACTCCAGACACATGTACCACCTCATGCACCTGGCTTACATGGATACTTAAGTCTTTAGGCTTCACAGGCAAGTGCCTTAACCACTAAGCCATCTCTCTAGCCCTTGTCCATGTTCTGATATACATATATGTTGTAAAATAATTATCACAATGGAGTTAATGTATCCATCACCTCACATAGTTGATGTGTGTTTGTTGGAGAGAGATGAGAGCACTTAAAATATATATTTTTTTATTTATTTGAGAGAAAGAAAGAGGCAAATAGAGAAAGTGAAGGGGGTTGGAGAGATAGAATGAATGGGTACACCAGTGCCTCTAGCCACTGCAGACAAACTCCAGATGTGTGTGTCACCTTGTGCATCTGGCTTTACATGGGTACTGGGGAATTGAACCTGGATCCTTTGGCTTTGCTGGCAAGCACCTAAGCCAACTCTCCAGCCCCAAGAACATTTAGTGGGTACTATCTTAGCAGATTTCAAGTATTCAACAAGTTAGTTTTATTTAAAAAGTTGGCTATTCTAGTGGGTATGTAGTGGCGTTTCTAGGTTTCAATTTGCATTTTCCAGGTGACAGTGTGAGCACCTTTTTATTTGCATATTTTTTTGTATACTGTCTCCTAATTTTTTAGTTTTATTGGTTGTTTGATTTCTATTGAGTTTTTTCCCAATTCTAGATGCAAATCTTCATTAGGTATTTTGTAAGTATTCCAATTAGTGGCAAGCCTTTCCATTTTCGTTTTAAAATACTTATTTATTTGGGGCTGGAGAGATGGCTTAGCAGTTAAGCACTTGCCTGTGAAGCCTAAGGACTCCAGTTCGAGGCTCCATTCCCCAAGACCCACATAAGCCAGATGCACAAGGTCAGGTGCATGCATCTGGAGTTTGTTTGCAGTGGCTGGAGGCCCTGGCACGCCCATTTTCTCTCTCTCTCTCTATCTACCTCTTTCTCTTTCTGTCTGTCGCTCTCAAATAAATAAAAATAAACAAAAAATTTAAAAAATGCTTATTTATTTCAAAGAGAGAGAAAGTGTATGGGCATGCCAGGGCATCCTGGTGCTACAAATGAATTCCAGACACAAAACTTTACATGGTACTGAGAGATAGAATCCAGGCTGTCAGGATTTGTAACAAGCATCTTGAACTGCTGAACTCTCTCTCCAGTCCCCATTTCTAGTTTCTTAAATGTTTTTCTGTTTTGAAAGTCTGGATATGTAGGCCAGGCTAACCCCAAACATGAGTTCCTCCTGCCTTAGCCTCTTGACAGGACCTTCTAAGAAGCAGATGATTAAATTGGACCTTTTAGACACTTGCTCACTCAGTTAGTTGTTCCAGTACACATTATCTTGAGTTGTAGCCTTTGAGTAGTCTTTTTTTTTTTTTTTTTTTTTTTGAGACAGGTTCTTATATAGCACAGGCTGACCTTGAACTCCTAGTCCTCCTGCCTCTACCTCCCAAGTGCTGTAATTATAGTCATACACTACCACTCTAGTCCTTTGAGTAATCTGTTTATATAAAACCCTCAACAAAAGTTATTGGAAGAGCTAGGCAGGATGAAAATATACTAAATCTATGTACTTACTTAAATTACCAGTGAAGGATAAATCTGATTGACTCTGCAAACCTTTATTATATAACTATCTTCAAGTTAGTATGTTTTTTATCCAACTCTAAAGGCTAGTCACATTATAATAATATGATATTGAAGTGTGTATGTTCTATGTTAGAGTGTTCTTTGAATTAATCAACTGAGGTACCTTTTTCTCCCCTAAAGTGTCTCTGTCATTAATAATGTTTTTGGTTGAGTTTTTAAATGTATCAGTTTTAAAATTAGAATGAAAGAAAGTAAACCTTACTTTTTAAAAAATTCTTCATTACTATAATATTAATAAGTACTGTTTGACTTATGTATACTGGAACTGACTCAGGCCTTCATGACCCCACAGTAAATCCCATGACCCCACAGAGAAGGGCCCCAAGGAAATGGGAACAGGGGAGAGGGAACAAAAGGGTATAATCTGTTAATAAATAAATAAATAAATAAATGAAAGAAAGAAGAGAGTCCGGTACATAGTGGGTACTTAATAGATATAGTGAATGAACATAATTGTAAAAGAAATATAGAAAAAACAAACAAACACAAAGGAGGAGTATAGCAGGTGAATATGGCTCCAGAAAGGCAAAAGATGGGATTTTTGTGGTAATACAAGTGCTGAGTTCCTCCACTTGAGAGTGGATGCATAAGTGTCCATATGATAAAGATGTATAGAACTAAACATGTGTGCACACGCACACACCAGTAAAAGTAAACTGGGGAAATCTGAGTAAGAATGGTGGCTTGTTATGATGTTAGTATCCTAAAGGGGTACATGGTGTCTATTATTCCTTTAACTGTTTGTAAATCTACAACTACCTCAAAATACAAAGAAATAAAGTCTAAGATAAAGAGGTACTCCTAATGTCCTCAGTTTTCTTAACTTGGCCATATGAAGAAACTCTCCTATTCAAGTACTAGCTAGGCTTGACCCTGCTTAGCTTTCAAGATCAGACATGTTCAGGGTGGTATGACCATAGACTATATAAAGTTGTGTGTATATATATATATATTTTGGTTTTTCAAGGTAGGGTCTCAGTCTAGCTCAGGCTGACCTGGAATTCACTATGCAGTCTCAGGGTGGCCTCGAACTCCTGGCGATCCTCCTACCTCTGCCTCCCGAGTGCTGGGATTAAAGGTGTGTGCCACCATGCTTGGCTATAAAGATATTCTTATAAAAATTTCAGAAAAGCATAATCTTCAAGGCCGAATTATTACCTCTTGTATGGAGACTAACTTAACTTCATTAACTTTAATATTATTGGCCATTTATTTTTTCTGGTTTTGTGATGTTATGATACAGCTCTCATACTTATGAGATCATAACTTAAAACCACTGAGCTTTATTATGATAGCTTGAGTTTTCTTTTTGTGTCTTTTTTTTTTTTCTGAGACAGAGCCTCACTCCATCTAGCCCAGACTCACCTGTAACTCACTCTGTAACCCCAGGCTGGTCTCAGACTCACAGCCATCCTCCTACCTCAGTCTCCTGAGGGCTGGGACTAAATGTGTGTACCACCATGCCTAGCTAACAGCTTGATTTTGATAATTTTAAGTTAAGATTTTTGCCTATATACTATGGGAGACTAATTAGGAAATATCATTTATTTCTAATAGACAAAATTATTTAGCCAGCTATCTTAAATTTTTGGTATATAGTGTCTTAATTTCTTTTTTATATTCTTTTTAAACTTTTATTGACAACTTCCATAATTAGACAATAAACCATGAAAATTCCTCCCCTCCCCCACTTTCCCCTTCACAAATTCACTCTCCATCATATCTGCTACCTCTCTCTATTAGTGTTTTATTTTGATGTCATCTATTTTTCTCCTATTATGAGGGTCTTGTGAAGGTAGTGCTAGGCACTGCGAGGTCATAGATATCCAGGCCAATTTTTGTCTGAACGATTGCATTGTAAGCAATCCTACCCTTTCTTTGGCTCTTACATTCTTTTTGCCACCTCTTCTGCAATGGACCCTGAGCCTTAGAAGATATGATAGAGATATTTCAGTGCAGAATACTCCTCTGTCACTTCTTCTCAGCACTGTGATGCCTTTTGGGTCATCCCAATGATTACCACCATCTGAAAAAAGAAGCTTCTCTAGTGAAAAGTGAGGGTAGCATTAATATATGGGTATGAATGTTAAGTAAAGTGCTTACAGGGCAGTTTGGTGAGCATAATATATTCATTTAGTCAGACAAGAGTAGACATTACACTCCTGGGGCTCATGACCTCCCCTACCAGTACCAGGCATGTATTCCCTCTCCTAGAGCAGGTCTCCAGTCCAATTAGAAAGCAGTTAGTTTCCCCCATAACACACATGCCACTATTGTACCCCTTTGGTCTTTTGGCCTGGTTGGCCAAAATTGAGGCTTGCGGTGTCCACTGTATTCACTGCTAATGGCTTCTGCTTCCCCTAAGGCTGCATGCAGAATAGCCTTTTCCAGCTTTCTGTCAGCTGGTCTATATGGAAGAGGTTTTCAGCTCAGCTCCAACTTGATTTCTCAGTGACCTTGCAGCCCAGGCATATGGAGTCGTCAGCAATAGGGCCTTACCATCTGTTTCTGGTGGGAAACCAAGAGCCTTGGCAATAGCCTGTAATGTTTTGGGGGCAACAGGGACCTCCCCAGCCAATAGCTCACTGGAAGGCATCCCATCCCTGGTGCTGAAATTTTTCTAGTAACAGTCTGTGGCTTCTGGTTTTGCTGTTATCCAAAAAAGTAAGTTTTCATATGCATAGCCCGTTTTTTAATTGGGTTGTTTGGTTTCTTATTATTTAGTTTTCTGAGTTCTTTGCATTATATCCTAGATATTAGTCTTCTGTCAGATGTATAACTGGCAAAGATTTTCTCCTATTCTGTAGGTTACCTCTTTGCTCTTTTCAGTGTCCTTTGCTGTACAAAAGCTTTGTAATTTCATGAGGTCCCAGTGGTTCACTAGTGGTTTTATTTCCTGAGCAACTGGGGTTATATTCAGAAAGTCATTGCCTATGACAAGATGTTTAAGGGTTTCCCCTACTTTTTCCTCTAGCAGTTTCAGAGTTTCAGGTCTGACATTAAGGTCTTTGATCCATTTGGACTTGATTCTTGTTCATGCAGAGATAAGGATCTATTTTCATCCTTCTACATATAGAAATCCAGTTTTTCCAGTGCCATTTGTTATAGAGTCTTTCTTTTCTCCAGTGAATATTTTTGGCATTTTGTCAAAAATCAGATGGCTGTAGCTTCCTGGATTTACATCTGGGTCCTCTATTCTGTTCCATTGATCTATGTGTCTGTCTTTGTGCCAGTACCATGCTGTTTTTGTTACTATGGCTCTGTAGTATAGCTTAAAATCAAGTATGGCGATACCACCAGCCTTATTTTTGTTGCTAAAAATAATTTTGGCTATTTGAATTTTTTTCTTTTTTTTTGCTTCCAAATGAATTTTTAGGATTGCTTTTTCTATTGCTGTGAAGAATGCCATTGGAATTTTGATGGGGATTGCATGAAATATGTAAATTGCTTTTGATATGATTGCCATTTTCACAATATTGATTCTTCCAATCCCAAAACATGGGCTGTGGGCTCAGCTAGGCTGGTTGGGTTGGTAGGGCCACTGCTCTGATCACCTGTGTTGGGTGCTGTGTAGCTGATCTTCCTTCCTCAGGTCTCCAGTGATTGCTGTTGCTGGTGGTTAGGAGAGGAGAGGCTGTGAGGGTGCCTGAAGTTGTCCAGAGCTGTGTGGCTGATCCCCAAGATCCTCTTCTTCATGAGCCACTCAGGTAGTCCCTGCTATCTTCCCCTTCAGGTTTCTTGACTGTGAGGACGCTGGTGTGAGTGGAAAATTCCCTCACCTGGCTTCTCCTGTGGCTCAGGCGGGGCCTGGTGGCCTTGCATCCGGGAGCTGCTTCTGCCTGGTTCTGTGGTCTCTAGACACTGGGTGTCTTCTACTTCTCTGCTGGGGTTGATAATTTCTTACACAGCTTCACTTTTCAGTAGAAGAGTGTATTTTGCTGTTTCTCTGCTCATTTCTTCCCTAGTCTGTTTTAGCTTGGCTACTATGCCGCCATCTTACCCAGAAGTCTCCTTAATTTTTCTTTTTGCATGTGGTATGTATTGTATGGTGTTTTATGCAAATGTGCGTGCCGTCTTGTATGTGTGTGCAGAAACCAGAGGGGAACATTGGGTGTTCCTCTTCTGTTGCTCATCTGATGTTTGCTTGAGAGGGAGTTTCTTTCTGATTCTGAAGCTTGTTGTTTTTGAGAGTCCCAGTGATTCTCTGGTCTCTGCTACCCATAGAAACAGGGTTACAAGTATGTGTGGCTATACACAGCTGTTTATGTGGGTATTGGTGAATCACACTTAGACAGTCCCCCTAGGCCCTCATGCTTGTACAGAAAGTGCTCTTAACCACTGAGCCATTTATTGTTTGAGTTTGTCAAATTGACGAGTGTTAATTTCCCTATATGACTTTAGTTTTATTTTTTCTTTACTTTTGTTGTTCATTAATATGTTTGGAAACAATCCATGTCTCTGAGGATGTAGCTCAGTGGTAGAGAATGGAATGCATGAGGCCCTAAAGGTCAATCCCCAGTAGAGGGGAAAACAAACAAGCCACTTAAGTAATGTTATTTAACTTAGAATCATTTGATAATTATCTGAGGTTCTTGTATGCTTTTTACTATCAACCTTCTTTACTGTATTATAGAAAGCATTTGAAGTGCTTCTTAGGTATTTAATGAGCAGGTGAAGTAAGGTAAAAGTTAAATTCATGTATGATGCCTGAAATACTACATTTTGAGACTGTGTGTTTGTACATGTGTGTGCAGGTGCCAAGGATTAAAGCTAGGGCTTTAGGCATGCTACCGCCGAGCTTTGGTATGTCTCTAGTCTCCTTGAGATAGTTCAAAAAGTACCCATTATTAAACCATTATTATTAAACCATCAGAACATATCATCAGTCCTGCATTCCTCCCTCTCGCATTTTATATAAAAACAGCTGGGATTCTTTTGGTTACTGTTTTTGTTAATTGTCAAGAACTCTTTGGGATTCATTAAATTGACGATTATTTTCCAGTCATTGCTCTAAATAGCAACAAGTTAACAGTCAAGTCTGGATGGGGGAGATGACTTAGTTGGTGAGACGTTTGCTGTACACACAAGTATGAAGACCTGAGTTCATACTCTGAGCACCTACATAGATGCTAGGCATAGTGGCACACTCTTGTAATCCTAATGCTCAAGAGACAGGCATATCCCCAGCCAAACTGGCTAGCTAGACCAGCTCAGTTGGTGTGTTCTGGGTTCAGTGAGAGACTGCCTTGACAAGTAAAGTGGAGCTTGAGAGACACCGAACGTTGACCTCTGACCTCCACATGCATACGCACATGTGGACCTATGTACACATGTGTCCACACACATACAATCATGTACACACACACACTTGCAAAAAGAGTCTTAAGTGCTGTGTGCACTGGTGTGTACTCATAGTCCTAGTTACTCGAGCTGAGGCCAGAGGATTGCTTGAATCCAGGAGTTCAAGACCACCAACCCTCTCCTCTCAAACAAAACCAAGCAATAACTGAAGTAAGATACTACTCTGCTTCTAACTTAGTCATTAATGGATATAGTCTTGAAATAAATAATGAGAAATGAAGAAGGACCACCATCCTGAGGAAGAGAGAGATGGAGGGAGGGAGGAAGGAGAGACTTCTTTTGAGACGTGATGTTTAAACTGTGCTGTATAAGTTGAATAACTCTGTGCTACATGGAAACAAAGATAAAGGGAGAGTGGAAAATGCATGTAGGAATGTGTTGCTACCAGAGTGGGGAAAAGTAAGTGTAGATGGGAACTGAGCTGGGATTTGATGCTGGTGTGGATTAGGATCAACTGTGAAAGGCCGTGTATGTTAGATTGCAGAATTTAATCTTGACTGTAGATAGTGAGGTCTATTGAAAAATGAAAGTTCTTGAAAAACAAGAGTTAAAATGGAAACATGGCTCAGATGGCTACTTTTTGCGTCTGACTTTATGTCAGAGCTAGAGAATAGAATCTGGGCCAGTAGGCTATGCAGCCTTTATGCTTTGAGCCGTCTCCTCAGCCTTGTTTTGTACACACTTAAGTGTTGATGTAAGAAGTCACTTAACTGGGCCTTCATAGGCACATGTAATTAAAGACAGATAATGTTTATAGACTTAATTAATTTTAGGCAAGGTCTCATGTAGCTGGCTGGCCATGAACTCGTTATATAGCTGAGGATGGCCTTGACCTCCTAATCTTACCTCTGCCTTGCTGGAATTACAGATGGTCCCACCATGCTCAGCTTAGAACAAGTATACTTTTAAACAACAAACTTGCACTTGTTCTTCAAAAAACAGTTTTATCTCTTAGTTTTAGGGTTTTTTATATTTATTATTTATTTGAGTGAGTGAGTGAGAGGGGGAGAGAGAGAGAGGGAGAGAGAGAGAGAGGGAGAGAGAATGGGAGCCTGGGCCTACAGCTACTGCAAACGAATTCCAGATGCATGTGCCATCCTGTGCATCTGGCTTACATGGGTCCTGGGGAATTGCACCTGGGTCCTTTGGCTTTGCAGGCAAGTGCCTTAACCGTTAAGCCATCCCTCTAGCCCTAGTTTTTTGTATAAGATTCTTTTGCCACTGAAGACTTGGTAAAGTCATGTGCGTTCTTAGCTACCAGTACCAGTGAGGAAATGATTTAACAACTTTGGAAAAGGACCTACTTTAGGAGAAAATAGATTAATAACTTTTGACTTTAGGCTGATGGCCAAGTCTCCCATGTTCTTCTTTTTCTCTCTTATTCTCTTTTTGGTGGTTATATGTGTATGATGTGTGTGAGTATGTGTATGCCTGTTCATATATGTGTAGATGGTTATATGTGTAGGTGCACGTGTGTATCAGGGTACATATGCACATGTGTGAGCTACTGTGTGGAGACTATATGTCCATTTTCAGTTCCTCTACACCTTCCTTTCTTTTGGTTTTATGCTGAACCCAGAGCTCACCAATTATTGCAACGCTAGCTAAGCAGTGAGCTCCATCATTCCTTGTCTCTGCCTCCCCAGGGCAGGGATTATAGGTACGTACCACACACTTGGCATTTTACTTGGGTGCTAGGGATTTGAACTCAGGTCTTCTTGCGTGTGTGGCAAGCATTTTACACAATGAGCCATTTCCCCAGCCCTTCTAATCGCTCTTTGTTTTGCTTTTGCAATAAAACGTGACTTGTTTTACTTACCATTTTGACTATACCTCTTTATAGATTTGGCTTTCAGCTCACTCGTTCTGTTTAGCCTTGAATTTTTGTGCTCATGTGATTTAGAATCTTTATCTCCTTTTCCTCCCTCCCATCTGCATTGGGGATGAACCAAGGGTTATGGCTGTTCATGGCTGTGCCACAGACCAATGCCCCTCAGGTGTATGTTTCTCTACCCAGATTTGATTCAACTGTGTGCTTCTGTTGCACATTCCTGGTGAATATTCTCATATATTGCTTTATACATTACTAAAGTAGTAATACATATTTGTTATAAAAACTTAAAGCATTATAGAAGCTGGTGGCTTTGACTATAGTATCTGTCCCTTAAGATCTTGTCACAGTAAATTTGGTCCTAAACATTTATAGAGAAATGTCCTAGTCCTTTTAATAAAATAAAACTCCAGTCCTCCAAAGTCAACAGTGGAAGGAAAGCCACATGGGAAGGATTGTATTTCTTCAGTGATCTCGTGGAGTACCGACTTTTCTTAACATTCTGGTCCAGCTGTCTCTCCCAATCAAATCATTTTCCCCTTTCTTTTCTAAGACATTGTTGGAACATTGAAACAAGACTTTTCTAAGGCTAAAAATAAAATAGAAGGGTAATGAAAACAGAGAGTAAACTTTTAAAACTTTATTTATTTTTCTTGAGTAGAAACTTTGTATGGACACGTCATGTGTTGGTACCATCATTTCCCTCCTCCCTGCCCCCATTCCACTGAGGGCCCTCCTCACTGAAGTTGCTAGTATTCACTCTTGGGTTGTGGTTATGAGCTAAGAGAGCGTCAGTCAGTCATTTTTGTGTGTGTGTGTGGGGGGGCAGTGCCTCTGGATATTACCTCATACTCTGTATCTCTTACAATCTTTCCACCCCCTCTTCTGCAAAATTCCCTGAGCCGTGGTGGGTGTTTTAAGACTGCTTTAGTGTTGAGCTCTCAGCAGCTTCTGGATTTCTGCTTTGGTACTTTTTTTTCCTTAAATATATTTTTATTTATTTATGAGAGACAGAGACAGAGAGAGAGGGAGAGAGAGAATGGGCATGCCAGGGCCTCCAGCCACTGCAAACGAACTCCAGATGCATGCGCCCCCTTGTGCATCTGGCTTATGTGGGTCCTGGAGAATCGAACCAGGGTTCTTTGGCTTTGCAGACAAACTCCTTATCCGCTAAGTTACCCCTCCATCCTGGTACCTTTTGTTTTTAATGAGAGATTAATGAGATTTAATGAGAGGTACTTTTTGTTTTTAATGAGCAAGAGTGAGAGTGAGCGAGCGAGTGAGTGAGCCAGAGAAGTGGCATGCTAGGGCCTCCAGCCATTACAATTGAATTTCAGGTGTATGCACCACCTGGTGCACATGCACAACCTTGTGCTTGTGTCACCTTGTACATCTGGCTTACATTTTTGGGACCTGGGGACTCAAACATGGGTCCTTAGGCTTCACAAGCAAACGCCTTAAGTGCTAAGCTCTCTCTCCAGCCCTTTGGTTTGTATTTAGTATCCTCAAGTGTCTGTCTCCATCACTGTGTTTCAGGTTGTCAGGCTTGCTGTGGAAGCAGCACTCTTACTCATCTCGCCACTTCCTCTGTGCTCTCACCTGGACCCTGGCTGATGTGTGAGGGGTGGCTTATTGCATAATAGTGAGTCAGCTTTGTTTGCTTGTCTTGTTGCTTGATTTTGGTTGTCCTCAGTTTTTGCTGCCTTCTGTAACAGAAAAACAGATTCTGCCCTCAGCAAATATGCTTTCCCTGGTGTCTACCTGCCCTCAGCAAGCACACTTTCCCTGAGAACAAACTTTTAAGTCAGTTGCTTGGTTTCCAAGGTTATTCTTTTCCATGTTCTGGTCTCTTAGAAGGTTTGCCATCGTATGACAAAAGGCATCTTTCCTTTCAACATGGCTGTCAGTGTCTAGATCTACTTGGGGGCCAGGCAAATGATCCCATTCCTGTCAGGTCTCCTAAGGTCCCTTTCCTGGATCTTCCTGTGTTCTGACCAAGTGTTAGTCTCTTCTGGGTGATTGCTGTCTGAACTGTGCCCCAGGAGATACCTCATTCCTTACTGCACTTGCAGTACTGCGGCTTGAACTCAGGGCCCGGTGCATGCTAGGCAAGTGCTTAGCCAACTGAGCTCTACCCCTAGCCCCCATTCCTTACTCTGAATAGCTGTCACCCTCTGGTCTGCACTGGTAGAAGTCAGCAGAAGGGGCATGTACATATAGTAGCATGGGATAGGATAGCTTTGTTTTTGTATTTGCTTGCCACCCATGGTCCAGCATTGATGAACTTTGATGTTACCTAGAAACATGCTCATAGCATTCATGTATAAATAAAGCTTGGCTAAACAAGCATTTTAGCTTCTGCTATTTTTAAAGGAAAAAATAAATTTTATAAAATTGTACACATATTTGTTTTTAACTGAGCTATCATAATCTTTCCTGTTTGAGTTTTAACCTGAACAAATAATGATACCATTTTTCTTACTCTGTATGCATGAATGTTAGTTAAAACAGTTTCAAAATAACCATGGTTTGAGTCCAAAAACATCTAGATTATGGACTGATTTAATTTTTAAAAATTATTTATTTATTTGAAAGAGAGAAGCAGATAGATGAGAGAGAGGGAGAACACACCAGGGCCTTCAGCCACTGCAAATGAACTCCAGATTTATGTGCCACCTTGTACATCTGGCTTATGTGGGTCCTGGGGACTTGAACCTGGGTCATTTGACTTTGCAGGCAAGAGCCTTAATTGCTAAGCCATCTCTCTCCAGCCCTGGACTGATTTAATTTGTGCAGTTAAGTTGTAATGATTCCTGAAAGCTATCCAATCCTTTTTACTCTACTCCCTTGTATAAGGCCATTTTTCCTGTTAATAATAGCAGAATAATTTGTTGCCAAAGCATCTAATTAAAATAATACTTCCACCCATAATCATACGGACAACCCTAATTTAACTCAGTGGGTTACAAGGCAAAAAAAACCCATGGATGTTGGAAGGGGATTAGTTGGGCAGAAGGGTTTTAGTGGGAGTGTGAGAGGAGATAAGAGAGGTAATGGGGGGGGTGTTAAGATCAAAATACATTATATATACGCATGTATACATACATGTATGAAGTCATAAAAATCCCCACCAAACCAAAGTCTTTTTTGACATATTACATAGACTCCCTCTAAATACTATTTTTAATGAATAATTTTAAAGAGATGGTATGATGAAATCACTGTTTACCAAGGGTTGTTTGTACTTATGATTCATGAACTTTGAAGGTATTGAAGACATTTTTATGACTCAAGGGAATTGTATTAGTTGAAAAATTGGAAATAAGTAAGCCTCAGCTGTAGTGAACTACTTGCCGTTCTCCTAAGAAACCAAGAGTCATTCACTGGTCATTATCTTTTTAAAATATAGCCACCCCAGTAGATAGAAAGTGATATACTGCTGATATTCTAACAGATATCTATCTGGGGATTTTTGTAGCATATCCTTTTATATTTGCGTATACATATAAATATATATATATATATACATCATTATTTTACTTCTTACAGAACAAAGTCATAGCATCTGTTCATTTATACAATCTTTACACAGTCTGCTTTTTAACGTTTAACTTGTATTATAGTACTTTCTGTGGACTTTGTATTATATAACAACATTAATTTTTACTAGTTGTGTTTTAACATTTTAACATATAATTTAATATAGATAAAAAATTTAATAGTAAATCTATTGAGATATTTTGTTTCTACTTTTTTGTAGTTACAATAATGTTAAGATGACTCCTGGATGATTTTTTGTTTGTATTTTTCGAGGTAGGGTCTTGCTGTAGTCCAGGTTGACCTGGAATTCACTCTGTAATCTCAGGGTGTCTTCGAACTCCCTATGATCCTCCTACCTCAGTCTTTCAAGTGCTGGGATTAAAGGCATGTACCACCATGCCCAGCCCAAATAAATTTTTGCATTCATCTTTAATTTCCTGAGTGACATGGATGAAGAGAGAAGCAGTTAAGTTTAGTGATGGTGAAGTTACAAGTGTGGGATGGATCTAGGTAGTCTTGGTTTGATTGTCTCTTAGTAGTTCTAGCCTTAATACAAGTTACCTGATTGTTATACGTCTCAGTTTCTGCATCTATAAATGAGATAATAAATAGTATTCATTATCAGAAAGAGTTTGTTGCAGTCAATTTTGAGTTGCTGGCAGAAAACACCCAATCAAGAGCAGCTTGTAGGAGGAAGGAGTTTATTTTGGTTTATAGACTCCAGGGGAAGCTCCATGATGGCAGGGAAAACCATGGCATGAGCAGAGGGTGGACATCACCTCCTGGCCAACATCAGGTGGACAACAGCAGCAGGAGAATGTGTCAAACACTGGCAAGGGGAAGCTGGTTATAACATCCATGAGTCCACCCCCAACAATTATCACCTCCCTGAAGCTCCAATTCCCAAATTGCCACCAACTGGGACCTAGCATTTCTAACACAAAAGTTTATGGGGACACCTGAATCAAACCACCACAGTTATTGTGAAGATTAAATGAGTTAATTCCTATAAAGTACTAGTACAGTGTTTGGAGAATAACTATAGTGTAAGGTTTAATTCCTAGAAGTAGAATTGCTCAGTCAAATGGTATGCATGTTTATATAGAAGTATATTAATTTTCTTCCCAGCATTGTTTCTTTATGGAACTGTAGTTTTGTGCCTTCTAGTTCCTGTGGTCCCAAGAAAAGTGTCAGTCGTACTTATCCTCAACCTCTACCATAAACTGAGCCAGTTAGAGGCATCCTTAGATCTTCTCTTGGAACAAACAAAGTCTGTCTCTTTATGCTGGGATGACAAGAAGACTTAAGTTGAGGCTGCCAAGGAATGTTTTCCTTGCTGTGCTTTGAGTAAATACTGAACACCACCTAAGGAAAAGATAGACTGACAAGTGATACAAGCTTTTAGAAACATCATTTGTACTTCTAGCTCCAGCTGTTTCTAAAAGTCAAAAGAACATTTGAATAATTTTGAGGTACATGCTAAATTGTTCAGGAAGATCGTGACAATTCAGGAGTACAGGAGTGTGCCCATTTCCTCCATGGATACTTTTTATTAGGGAAACAAAACAAATACTACCCCCCCTACATACACTTAACAATAGAGAAAACTATAATTTCATGAAGCTAAGAGTTGGTTCAAGATCAAAATTCATGCTTAATTCAGATTATGACTCTCAAACAGTAAATATTGATACTTGTGTTTGGCCTTATTGTATCTAAGGGTATTTGAAACCAGAATCTGAATTATGAATCTGAATTATGAAAACTCCAGTTTTCCTTTTGGTATTAGCCTGTTTTATTTAGACCAAAATAGATACTTGAGGACATAGTCCAAATACATCCATCCAGCATTCTATGAGAAGTTCTTAAAACAGAAAAAAAGTCCTTTCAGCAGAGACTGCTTTTATTGGAAGATAGTTATAGGGCTTCTTTTCAGTGATTTTTTTCTGACATATTGAGAAGAAAGCATTTGTATCTTTCATGGCAAAAAATGCCCATTTCCATTCATGCCAGCATTGTATAGATGCCATACTTTCCCTCAACCCAGTTATAGTCTTTGTATACTTTATTAATTTACAAGGTTGATTTGTATCATGATGGAGAAAACTTGTTTAGGAACTTGAACTATCTAATTATTTTACCTAGCAAATATACTATCAATAGTTCACTTAAAATATAGATTTAAGAATTTGTAATGAGGATTTTTGTTTAAAGAAAATTGCAGCCGGGCGTGGTGGCGCACGCCTTTAATCCCAGCACTCGGGAGGCAGAGGTAGGAGGATCGCTGTGAGTTCGAGGCCACCCTGAGACTCCATAGTGAATTCCAGGTCAGCCTGGGCTAGACCCTACCTCAAAAAACCAAAAAAAAAAAAAAAAAATTGCTAGTTTTGGGACTTCTTTTTTTGTTTTTGAGACAGGGATTCATGTAGCCCAGGCTGGCCTTGAGCTCACTTTGTAGCTAAGGATGATCTTGAATTTGTGATTCACCTCCCCCAACTTCCCAACTGCTGGAATTACAGGTGTGGGCTACCATCCCTGGTTCATGACGTACTGGGGATCAAACCTAGGGCCTCTTGTATCCTAGGGAAGCACTCTACCAGTTGAGCTGCATCCCCAGACCCTGTGGCAAATGTGGTTGTATGTACAAATATATCTTTCTTTTCCTGCCCACCCCGCCCCCCTCCCAGCTTAAACTAACCTTACTAACATTCCAAGAGAAATCAAGAGTCTGAACAAACTTGGAAAGTAACAATAAGAAATTTAGCTTGCAGTGGAAAGTAGCATGACTGGAGTGAATTTTATGATGCTTTATATAATTGTGCCACATGTCTTCTTGGGAATTTGAAAAGAATGTTACTTGTTTTCTTTTTGAGACAAATGTTCTACCAAATAATTTTAGACTGAGTAAACTAACGCCCATTTAAGATTAGAGGTAGTAAAACATTTTTTTAAAAGACTGATTAAAAATTTTTTTGTTTACTTTTATTTATTTATTTGAGAGCAACAGATAGAGAGAGAAAGAGACAGACAGAGAGAGAGAATGGGTGCACCAGGGCCTCCAGCCACTGCAAATGAACTCCAGACATGTGCGCCCCCCTTGTGCATCTGGCTAACGTCGGTCCTGGGGAATCGAGTCTTGAACTGGGGGTCCTTAGGCTTCACAGGCAAGTGCTTAACCGATAAGCCATCTCTCCAGACAAAACATTTTTTTTTTTTCAGACAAAACATTTTTTTTTTTTAAATGTGAATGAACAACAGAATACAAATTCACTTAGGATACTGAAAAACAAGAATTTTGAAACTACAAGATAACTATTGCCACACAAACAGTATTACCCTCTTACGTATTGTCCCTCAGCTCCATCCATCTTACTGCTGTTATTTAGATTGCATGTGTGAGAATTTGGCTGCAGAAAACTGAAGAAAATGTAAAGGTAGTAAAGTTGTCACAATACTCATTAGAAGATTGCATGACAGTTGTTTCTGCCCCTTTTAAATGTGTGAAAAATGGGACACAGTTCCAACTAATAATGCATGCTATCAGATAGTGTATGCTAGACTTATTATCTGATTTTATTAATTTGTCACAATGGCCAGTTAACATAGGGGAAGTTCCTGAGACTGGATGCAGTAGGTAATTTGTTCAAGGTTATATATCTGGTACTGGTGATATCAGTAACTTATCCTGTAACTCAACCTTCATCAAAATGTAATTACCCCAAAATGTTCTTTTATGCCCTTCCCCATTCCCTGCCCCCACCTTGCCATATGTGGCTAGTCAGGATTGTGGTGTATTTTTCTGTTCCAGAGCATCCCCTCAGTGGAGCCATGGGGCACAGAAGTCTTTGTGCAAGGTTTCTTTCACTCAGCATAAAGTTTTTGAGGTTTATCCACATGATTTTTTTTATCAGAAGTTTGTTCCCTTTTTTGCTGACTAATATTGCATTGTGTAAGTAAACAAGTTTGCCTTTGAATGCTATTGGCAGATGACTGGACTGTTTCTCACTCTAGTTGAGGCTGGCCTGGAACTCACTATGTTGTCCTGGCTGGCCTTGAACTCATGGTGATCCTCTGTCTCAGCTTCCTGAGTGCTGGGATTAAAGACGGGAGCCACCATGCCTGGCTTGATAGAATTTATAAAGTTGATTGAACTTATATTTGTGTGTGTGTGTGCATGCGTGTGCGCGTGCGTGTGCTCATGTGCTTGTGCATGCAAGTGTGCAGGTGCATGGCTGTGCTAGGTAGGCACTGCAGATGAACACTAGATGCTTGTGCCATGTTCTGCACTCAACTTAGGTGGCTTGGCATTGAACCTTGGGCTGACCGACTTTGCAAGCAAGTGACTTTAACTGCTGAACCATCTCCCCAGCCTTCTAACTATTTTTTTTTTTTTTTTTTTGCTATCAAACAGGCGAACCCAAATTATCACAATCAGAAGAGAGGCGAGTGATATAGAAAAATCATTTATTAAAATAAATAACTACAAATTTTTCCTAGCAAGTAAATAACTTTGGATGTATGGGATGAATTTGGTATGAATTGGACATTATTAGGGCTAAAAGCAGTAAGTAGTAAGATTACTTGTCTTTGGAATTGAAATTGTTATTAAAAAGCCTCTCTAGAGGTTTCTATGTATTTATTTGTATTTATTGTTATTATAGCAGGTCTGCCTATTCACTGTAAATATAATATTCCTTTTTGGGTACACATGCATGTATGTGTAGCATGCATGTGTGGTATGGTGTAAGTATAGGGCATGCACATCCATGGGCATATGTGGAGAGGCCAGGGTAGAATGTCATATATCCCTTCCATCACTGTTCTGGGTGTTCTCCCTTGAAATGTAGTTTACTGAATCTGGAGCTGCCATTTTTGGTCAGATTGGCTAAGCAGTGGGCCTCATTCTCCATTCTTCACCTCTCACGGGACTAGGGTTACAGGATTGCGTGGCCATCCCCCGCGGGGGATCAGACTCAGTCTTGGGCCCTCTCAGGCCCTCATGCTTGCATGACAAGCACTCTTACCTACCGAGCCATTCCCTAGTCCTTAAACAAGTAATATTCTTAGAATAAATACTTTATTATTTTACAAAGTAGGCTTATTTTGCCCTTTTAAAATTTGTTATGTTTTGGTATCTCTAAAGATATTGACACTTTACATGAAGAATAACTACTTTGATTTTCACTGTTGTGGAAAAATTATTTCATTAAACTCAAAGATATTTTCAGAGTATCTGATATTAATTCAGCAAAAAGCACAAAGGGTGAGAGCTTCTGTAGAGTGAAGGCACTGTGGCTGTAGGGTACTAGTTTTTTTTTTTTTTTTGAGGTAGGGTCTCACTCTAGGTCAGGCTGACTTGGAATTCACTATGTAGTTTCAGGGTGACCTCGAACCCTTGGCAATCCTCCTACCTCTGCCTCCTAAGAATTGGGATTAAAGATGTGTGACACCATGCGGGGCAGTAAATTTTTTTGAGAAGTAATTTTCACTATACTAGAAACAAATTTTTTCTTTCTTAATTTTATTCTTTTAACAACTGGGTTTTCATGTTGGGTGAGAGAAAAGAAGTACATATATGTAAATTTATAATAGCTAACATTTATTCAGTACTTGCTGTGTTCAGAGGATTTTACAGACAACTCTATTTTTTAATTTTTATCTATTGTTTTATTTGACAGAGAAGGGGGGGGGCAGAATGGGCACGCCAGGGCCTCCAGCCACTGCAGACGAACTCCAGACACATGCGCCCCCTTGTATAGCTGGCTAATGTGTGTCCTGGGGAATTGAACCTGGGTCCTTTGGCATTGTAGGCAAACACCTTAACTGCTAAGCCATCCCTCTAGCCCAACAACTCTATTTTTTTTTTTTTTTTTTTTTGGTTTTTCGAGGTAGGGTCTCACTCTAGCCCAGGCTGACCTGGAATTCACTATGTAGTCTCAGGGTGGCCTCCAACTCACGGCGATCCTCCTACCTCTGCCTCCCGAGTGCTGGGATTAAAGGTGTGCGCCACCACGCCCGGCAACAACTCTATTTTTGATATGGATGTGTGGTGTGTGTGCTTACTGTGTGTGTATGTGTGTGCTCATGAGTGTAACCCATGTGCACATGTGTGCAGGCTAGAGGAGGTCATTCTTCTTATTTCCTATAGTCAAGGTCTCTAACTGAACCTGGAGCTTGCCTCTTTGTTCAGCTAGACTAACTAGTTAGCAAGCCTCAGAGATCCTCCTGTCTGCCCACTTTAGGACTGGGATTACTGGTGTAAGTGTCTATGCCTGACTTTTTATGGATGCTGAGGATCCAGCTCAGGCCCCATGTTTGTAAAGTAATCTCTCTCTCTCTCTCTCTCTCTCTGTGTATGTGTGTGTGTGTCTCTCTCTCTCTCTCTTTCTCTTTCTCTGTGTGTGTGTGTGTGTGTGTGTGTGATTTTATTTGAGACAGTGGTTTTTAACTCTGTTTATAGCCAAGGGTGTCTTTGAACAATGGATGCTTCTGCATTTATATCCACAGTGATGGGATTACAGGTATGTATCACCATTCCCAGTTTATAATTTATATTTAAAATCGAACTATACAGCTTCATTTTAGGTAAATTAATTAAATTTTCTTTGTTGATTTTAAGTAGGGTTGATATTGAGGAAAAGCAGGCTTCTCAAACTAGTTCAGTCAAAAGGTTACAGGGTGATCTTATATAACTCTAAGGGCTGGGTTCACAGGAATTAGAGCTAGCCCTAAATGCAGACACAGTCCCTTCTTTGCTTCTCCCTGCATGCCTTCTTTGTCCCTGCCCTTTGTTTTTTATCTGTGGGCCAGTTCCATTGCTCACTAGAACTTTCTGTTCCTCTGTAGTTTGCACTTGCTGCCCTCTGTGTGGGTCTTTGGCACCTCTGCTTTATTGCTTTTTCTTGACGTGAATCTTACTGACCCAGCTAACCTTTTTGAGGCAGCCTACATAAGTGAATGGACTGTCCCTTTGGTGCCAGTCCTGTCCAGTCATCCCTGAACAGGGTGAAGTTGTATGATCCCAAACTTGCCTTAAGTATGGTCATGACATTTCACCAAGAAAAGTAGTGTGGCTCAGCAGATATCATAAGACATTGGGACCATAAAAATGGCTCAGAAGTTTAGGCACTTGCTTATAAAGCCTGACATCCTGGCTTTCAATTTCCTGTTACCCACTTAAAGCCAGATGCAGAAAGTGGCACATGCATCTGGAATTATTTTGTAGAGGCAAGAGGCTCTGGCATATTCCTACTCTCTCATACACTTCCTCTCTCAAATAAATAAATAAATAAAATATAAAATATAAATTATCACATGAAAATAACCTTTATTATTTATTAGAGCAAATGATATGTCATGAGAAAATTCCAGAATTATGAACCCTAATTCTTTTCTCTAAATCATAACTCCAGTTGATTCTGTTTTTTCTGTAATTTTATTTTTAATTAGCATACAGAGTAATTTTTTTTTTTTTTTGGTTTTTCAAGGTGGGGTCTCACTCTAACCCAGGCTGACCTGGAATTCACTATGGAGTCTCAGGGTGGCCTCGAACTCATGGCGATCCTCCTACCTCTGCCTCCCAAGTGCTGGGATTAAAGGCGTGAGCCACCACACCTGGCGTAATGGGGGTTTTATTATGTATGGCATTTCATACATAATTTGTTTTTGTTGACCCTCCTTCCTCTCTTCTGTCCCCCTATGCCCTCTTATGCCCTTCTACCCCCAGAAGTCCCTTTTCCACTTCATGTCACGTGTATTCTATCATTCCTCTTCCCCCTTCCTTAAGGCGATTACATTTTCAATACCTAGTAGTAGATGGAGTGAGATGAGGCTGTGCTTGAGATTTACTCAGTAGGAGTATAAGGGTAAGGATGATAGTATGAGATTATAGTCTGGAGGGGTGGATCAGACTTTTAAGTCAGAACTTACCTGATGCTTGATTTATAAATGAAATTATATGGACAAATATTATGTCTGTAAGCTACAACATATCCAATTTCTGGAAAAATGCAGCCACAAGGACTTGCATCACTTGTTATGCTTTTAACCAAGTCCCCTCTATTTGCCCATGGTTACTTGGGCCAGAGTAGGGACTGGCATGAATGATATGTGGGAAGGCCTGGCCTAAGAACTCTGTCTTATGAAATGGTTAATTGACTGATCATCTTCCTTAGGGAATTTGAATGTCAGATAGTCGAGAAGGCAGAAGCAGACACTGCAGGACAAGAGAAACCATGGCAGTCATTGAGCATGCAACAACCACAGTCCTGTGGAGGTAGACCCTGGAAGCTGAGCCATGACCAGCATCAGTTAGTGCCCTTTGTGGGTACCAGGCACACTTGATCCACAGCAGTGTTTCTATTCAGTGAAGTCTAATTGTATGCTCTTTTCTTTCTTTCTTTCTTTCTTTCTTTCTTTCTTTCTTTCTTTCTTTCTTTCTTTCTTTCTTTTTTGTCTCCATACTTCTCCACATATTTACTCACTTTTCTTTTCTTTTTAATTTTGTGCTAGATATAGAACCCAAGGTCTCATGCTTGCTGGGCAAGTGCCCTAACACATCCCCAACTGTCATTAAATTTTCTTATAAAGTAGCACATGAATCTGCATATAGTTCTGGCAGTTGGAAGGAGCCTATCTTGCATGCTACTGATACCACATCCTTTATGTAAAGCACACATATTCATGTAGTTGACAAGAATAGGGCTAAGTGATTAGGCAGGTGGGAGGAACAGGGACTTTGCTTATGGCATTGTTGACTACGGTCCAGTAAAGAGGCTCTTGGCAGAATGGATCATTATTTACAAGCATTTAGAAATGGTTCTGGAAAAAAAGAGAAAATACATAGTCAGTGTCAACACTGAAATATTGATGCAGCTGAGCTGGGAAGGCCTGATAGCAGTCATGTTATTCTGCTTCTGTTTATGAAAAGGGGTGTCTAGAGGGCAGTCACAGATATAACTTTGACTTAGTTGCTTTTGCTGCCATTTGTTTCTGTTTTACTCTCAAATATTATTTCAAATATTTCTTCCCAAGAACTTGACAGACAGGTAGATTTATTTTTTTAAATTTATTCTTTGTGATTGAACTTAAAATTAAATTTATTGTGTAAAATATGATACTTT
The DNA here is from genome assembly GCA_036346955.1 of Dipus sagitta. Taxonomy (NCBI): domain Eukaryota; kingdom Metazoa; phylum Chordata; class Mammalia; order Rodentia; family Dipodidae; genus Dipus; species Dipus sagitta. The sequence goes on along the minus strand of CM070772.1, from coordinate 148,981,219 downwards.
GAAGTATGTTTACATTGTAGAATGGTTAAATCAGGTTAATTAACATGTGTTTCCTCACTTTTTTTTTGGTGGTGGAAACACTTAAAATCTACTCTTTTAGGGGCTGGAGAGATGGCTTAGTGGTTAAAACACTTGCTTGTGAAGCTTAAGGACTCATGTTTGACTCTCCAGGAACTATGTAAGCCAGACACACAGTGACACAAATGCATAAAGTTGAACATGTGCACAAGGGGGCGCATGCATCTGGAGTTTGATTGCAGTGGCTGAAGGCCCTGGCATACCAATTCTCTCTCTCCCTTGCTTTCTCCATCTCATGCATAAAATAAATAAATAAATAAAAAAGGCCTGGTCTGCTGGACTTGCCTCAAAAAAATCTCTTTTAATGTTTTTGTTTTGTTTTGAGCTAGTGTTTCCCCCTTTTAGTTCAGGCTGGCCTCAGACTCACTCTGTAGTCAAGGATGATCTTGAAAAACTGATCTGCCTCAGTCACCCAAGTGTGGAGATTATAGACCTCAAAATGTCTGTGAGAAGAACAGAAGGTGAAATAAGATAGGAGGACTGAAGAGTGCAGAGCTTGAAAGGACCTGTAAAAAGACAAGGACAGCCACAGAAACACAGATGAATATGAGAGAGAAGCACTGAGTGTAAACCGTGGAGCTGAGAGGAGGCAGAGCCTGGAGGAAAGCTTGGGAAAGGGTTCAGGTCAACAGAAGGCATCTCCAGTTGTTTTTGTAGCAAAAACAAAACAAAACCAAACAAAACAACAAACAGACAGACAGAAAAAAAGGAATGAGTTTGCTCTTTGGGACAGAAGTGTTAGACTAGATAATGTCAGAGGAAAACAGAACTTTTTTCTATTCCTGTTTCCTGTGGTTTCTCTTTTATGGAGAATTTTAGTTAGAGTAAGAAGGGTTAAAAAGTCTATTGTTTTACTACTTTATATTAGTTATTAGTATTTGTGATGTATGAGTTCCATGCTCATTGTAGATAAGTTAAAAACTCAAGCCAGTAAAAACAGACATGAAACTACTATTTAGTAGTTTCTTCTTTTTCATGGACCTTCTTTTGTTTTAGGAGTATGCCCTAACATGTTTTTGTGCCTGTAAGTTTAGACTGTACAATCTTTTAAGAAACTTATTAAATTATAGTATGCGTAGGAAAAAGTACCTAAGCTGTACAGCTCAGTAAATAGTACTGAAATGAAAACAGTGTGTAACCGTCACTCAGGTGAAGAAATAAACCATTATTAGTATCCTGAGAACTCTCTTTAGGTTTTGACTTAAAGTCTGTTTTGTCTGAAGGGAGTATAGCAACCTTTCCTTTCGTTTAGTTACCATTTGCATGGAATATGCTTCTCCATCTTTAACTTAGTGATCCTAAAGGTAAAGTATATCACTTTTAGACCTTTTTTTTTTCTTTTTCTTATTTTGAGGTAGGGTCTCACTCTAGTTACCTGGAAGTCACTATGTCGTCTCAGGGTGGCCTCGAACTATCAGCAATCCTCCTACCTTTGTGGGATTAAAGGTGTGCACCACCATGCCCAGCCTAGATCTTCTTTTAAAAAATCTAGTTACTCTATATCTTTTGATTGGTGAGTTTCAACTCTTTTCATGTGATTATTGATTGGTGAGGACTTACTATTGCCATTGCAATAAAGTAGTATTTTATTATTGAAATAAAATATAAATTTAAAATAAAATTAAAATTATTAAAAATAGTATTCTGCTTATTTTGTGTTTCTTTTTTAAAAATCTTTTTATTTATTCCCCCCCCCCCCCAACAGACACATAGAGACTTCACAGTGAGCTTTGGATTCTTCTGGCTTCACCTACCATTGTCCTTGGTGTACATTGGGATCACAGATGCATGTGCCACTTTGTGTGTCTAGGTTTATGTGGGTACTGGTGAATTGAACTCAGGCCATCAGGTTTTGCAAGCAAGTGCCTTTAACCTCTGAGCCACCTGTGGTAGACAGCCTCACGTCATTGGGATGAACCTTCAGACCAGACAAAGTTTATGTGGGAGGAAGAAGGGATTTATTTGAAGCTTATAGATCCAGGAGAAGTTCCATAATGGCAGAAGAAGCTGGCCTGCTTTCACAGGACCAAGCAGAGAGAAAAGCCATCGTCAAACAGCCAGCAAGCATACTTCAAGAACTCTAGGCAAAGCTCAGGCACTTTGCATATCTTTAGGCTGGAATTCCAAATCCACCCTACACCTTAGGGCTGGACCCTAGGATCAGCCCAGTGACACCTTCAGCCAGATGGCTGGAGATCTAAATTACAAGCTTTAATAAAATCCTGAATATATTGGGGACATCCTTTTAAACTACCACACCATTTCTTCAGCTCCCTGTTTTGTAGTTCTTTTATTCCATTACCTTTTCTTGCTCTCTTCTTCTGTGGTTTGATGATGTTATGTGGTGACATACTTTTTCTTTGGGTCTGTTTTTTATGCACTATAGAGCAATTGGGCAGGTCTGCCCTGGAACTTCAGTACACTCCATGGTAGGTATGAATGTGGTCCAGCACATTTGTAGATGACAACATCATGTCACAGTGTCAGAAGTTGGACACCCCCACTGGATGCTTTTCTTGTTATTATCATGAGTCTTGCATAACACTCCGTAATCATTATTTCAGTGTGTTTTAGACGGAAGAAATCTCTCCTCAGTCTGTGTGAGTGTGCTTGTCTCTCCTACCACCACGGTGCCGCCGGCAGCGCCGCGCTTCACTTCGTTGTCGTCATCAGCACTCTGGGGCTGCAGGGTTGTTGTTGTTGTTGTTGTTGTTGAAACATCTTGATCTTTTAACTTTTTATTATTATTATTTTTTCTTTTCTGAGGTAGGGTCTTACTCTAGTCAAAGCTGACCTTCTGTGTCCTTGGGGATCTAGAGCCACCATACCTAGCTTGATCTTTTAGCTTTCATGCTAGGAATTCTGTGACAGTCTTTTGGATGTTTCCCTCTCTTTGACTGACAAGTTAATTATAATGTGTTTTGGTGTAGACCTCGTTTGGTTCTACTTATTTGAAGTCTTGGTTTTCATGACTCTGCGTGTCCATCCTTTTCCCTGTGTTTTGCAAAGTTGCAGTCATCAAGTAACACGGCTTTCACCCCTTTGTGTCTTCCTCCTGTGATCCCATCTTATAAGTCCTTTCAGTTTTGAAGTTTTAAACCTTTTTTTCTCTGATGCGATATCTTTTTAAAAACATCATTTATTTGTAAGGAGACAGAATGAATATGAATATGAACCTGGGGCTGGCAAGCTTTGCAAGCCAGTGCTGTAAACCACTGAGACATCTCCCCAGCCCTCTTAGGAATAATTTCATGTGACTTCCTGATTGATGAGTTGTATCTGCCATTGAAACGTTCTGTTGAAGTCTTCATTTCACTTTTATTGTACACCTTGATATTTTCAGTGGTTTCTATCTCTACATTGAACTTTTCATTTTATTAACCTTCTGTTTTCCTGATTTCATTTAGTTATATATCTGTGTCCTCTTCAAACTATATTGTTTTCCTGATTTTGTTCAGTAGTTTGGGTCACTGAGCTTCAGGCAGTTCACAGGTCACCAGTCCCTTCCTTTTGTTGTTATTTTTGCTAAGCATGTACCAGTTATACCAGTTAATGGGTTTCACTATGGCACTTAAGTATGTGCTGTGTCTCTTTTGGATCAGTTGCTCTTTTTTTCCTTTCATGGTGTCAACGAATTCCTTGAGTGTTTGTGATCTTATTTTCATATCTTTGTACTTGAAGAGACAGTTGCTTTTTTTCATTCTTTACAGAAGGACAGGTAGAGCCTTATAACAGACATCCTGGATAAGATCGTTCTAGGTAGGCTTGCCAGCAGGGTTCTCAGGCAGTCCAACTGCCAAGCCTGCAGGGGGCCAGGCACTATGCTAGTGTCTGTGGGAGATATATTATGTGCTGGGATCTCTAGGCAGACAGGACCAGTGTAAGAGTGTGCAGGAGGAGCCTGAGTTTGGTGTCGTGATCTATCTGCAGGGGCCTGGGCTTAGCGCCAGGTCTGTGGTGAAGCTGGACGTTTGCTCGCCTTTTCTCTCCCTGTGGGAGAGCGTGTGAGACAAGAGCCACGAGGGCAGCGTTCTGGATCTCTCCTGTGGGTATTCTTGTTGGGTTGGGTAATTGTGAAGCTTGGTTTTCTGTTGGGAGATGAGTGCCCTTTTGCTGATATCACTTATCCTTCAAATTTTCAGCATCTTGAAGTATTTTTAAAAAGCCATTCATTTATAGATACTTATTTCATGTAAAATTAAAAGTTAGTAGACTCTGTAGTGATTTCTGACTTTATTATTATTTAAATATTTTTATTTATTTGAGGAGAGAAAGTGAGAGAGAGTGAGTATGGGTGAGTCAGGGTCTTCTGCTGCACCAAATGTACTCCAGACACATGTGCCACTTTGTGCATCTGGCTTTATGTGGAAACTGGGGAATTGAATCCTGGCTGACAGGCTTTGCAAGCAAGTGCCTTTAACTGCTGAGTCATCTCCTCAGCCCCCAATATTTGTTTTTTTATAAAAAACTTTTTTTTAATTGACAACTTCCATTATTAAAGACAACAAACCATAAAAATTCCCTTCCCTCCACCATTTTTTTTTTTTTTTTTTTGGAGTCAGTGTCTCACTCTAGCCCAGGCTGACCTGGATTCACTATGTAGTCTCAGGCTGGCCTTGAACTCACAGCAATCCTCCTACCTCTGCCTTTCATGTACTGGGATTAAAGGTTTGCACCACCATACCTGGATTAGTCTTTCTTTTATTTTGTCCTCTTGTAATGATGGTCTTGTACAGGTAGTACTAGGCACTGTGACATCATGGATATCCAGGTCATTTTGTGTCTGGAAGAGTGTATTGTAAGTAGTCCTACCCTTCTTTTGGCTCTTACATTCTTTCTGCCACCTCTTTTGCAATGGACCCTGAGGCTTGGAAGGTGTGATAGAGATGTCTCAGTGCTGAACACTCCTGTCACTTCTTCTCAGTACTGTGGTACCTTTTGAGTCATTTCAGTGGTCACTGCCATCTGAAAAGAAGCTTCACTAATCAAAAGTGAGAATAGCATTAATATATGAGTATGAACAGTAAGAAAAGTGCTTACCAGGAAGTTTGGTGAGCATAATGTATGCATTAAGCTAGACAACAGCAGGTGTTACACCCCTAGGGTTCATGACCTCCTCTGCCACAGGCTTTTGACTAGGTTTTCAGTAACAGGCATGTATTCCCTCTTCTGGAGCAAGCCTCCAATCCAATTAAAGAGTGGTTGGTTTCTCCCATGACAGACATGCCACTATTGCACCCATTGGCTCATTTGGCCTGGGTGGCCAAACTTAAGGCTTGCAATGTCCACTGTTGTTTATCACTGTTGATAACTTCTCTCCCATAGGGCTGCATGCAGTGTAGCTTTTTGCAGCTTTCTGTCAGCTGGTCTACAGGGAGGAGGTTTTCAGCTCAGCTCCAGCTTAATTTCTCAGTGATCTTGCAGCCCAAGCATGTGGAGTCTTCAGCAGTAGGGTCTTACTATCTGTTTCTGGTGGGAAACCAAGAACCTTGGCAGGAGCCCCTAACATTTGATTTTACATAATGCTTTTTATTTTATAGACCTTCTCTTCCCTCCCTTCTTTGGTGTCTGAGACTCACATAGGTTAGGTTGGCTTTGAGCTCACTATGTAGCCAGGGATGGCTTGTTCAAGTGTTGGGATTACAGGTGTGTACATGTACCCTCACACCTGGTTTATATATGCTTTTAAGTCTAGACATTTTATTCTAAGCACAGTCTAATCTGTCACACAGACGTTTGTTTAATAGTCCAACTTATTAGTACTTATTTATAAAAATATATATTTTAAATATTAATATTCTTACAAATATATTCTTTGTGCAAAATAGTAGTTACAGATTTGAAAATAAATTTTTCAGATTATTATACTTTGTTGCAAACTTACACTTTAAAAATATTTATTTGAGAGAGAGAGAGAGAGACATGGAGGGAAAGAAGCAGATAGAGAATGGGTGTGCTAAGGCCTCTATCTGCTGCAAACGAACTTCATATGTGTGTGCCACCCTGTGCATCTGGCTTACGTGGGTCCTGGGGAATTGAACCTGGGTTCATTGGCTTTGCAGGCAAGTGCCTTAATTGCTAAGCCATCTCTCCAGCCCATTGAGTGTTTTGTTAAAAATATTTTAGCTTCTGTTCACATTCTTTTGTAACTCAAGGGTTATTTCAAATCATATTTTAAGATTTCTCAGTATGTGATAATTTTCTAGTTTTTTAAAATGTCTTTGATATACAGGTTGATTACAGTTAATTAGGGAACAAACTGACTTCAGTCTTCTTTTATTTTTCATTTTTGAGGCAAGTCCAACAGACTGGCCTTATTTTTTAATGCGAGAGTGAGTGAGACAATTGGTGTGCCAGGGCCTCCAGCTACTGTAATGGAACTCCAGACATGTATGCCACCTTTTGTGTGTGCGTGATATTGTGCCCTTGTGTTACCTTATGTGTCTGGCTTACATGGGATCTAGAGCGCTGAACATGGGTCCTAAGCTTCTCAAACAAGCTCCTTAACCACTAAGCAATCTCTCTAGCCCTGACTTCAGTCTTTTTAACCTTTTTAAAAAAGATTTTATTTTTATTCATTTATTTACTTAGAGAGAGAGAGAAAGGGAGAGAATGGCGTGTTAGGGCCTCCAGACAATGCAGATGAATTCCAGATGTGTGTGCCTTGTGCATCTGGCTTACATGGGTTCTGGGGAATTGAACCTGGGTCCTTTGGCATTGCAGGCAAGTGACTTAACCACTAAGCCATCCCTCCAGCCTGACTTCAGTCTTTTTAAATTTACTGAACTTGCTTTATGGTTTAGGTAATTCAGTTTTGGTAAAAGTTTTGAGTGAGCTTGAAAAGAATTTTGTTCTCAAGTTTGTATGGTGTTTTGTGGATACTTAATATATGTCTTAATCCACTTTCTGTTGTTATAACAGAAGATTGGGTAATTTGCAAAGAAAGATGCTTACAATAATTTACAGTTTTGGAATCTGTAAGTCTAAGGCTGGGTGGCCACATCTGCTTGGCTTTTGGTGGGACCTTGTACTGCTTCAGCTCAGTTTGGACAGTGATAGGAAATGGAGGGAAAGAAGCAGATAGAGAATGGGTGTGCTAAGGCCTCTATCTGCTGCAAACGAACTTCATATGTGTGTGCCACCCTGTGCATCTGGCTTATGTGGGTCCTGTGTGAAGGGGGGACCCAGAATTGAAGTGATAGGGTGTGTGCCGGGGGAGCAGAATTGAGGTGATAGGGTGTGTGCCGGCGGCGGGGGGGAGCAGAATTGAGGGCACAAACCAGACAGGAATCAAGAGATTCAAACTTAGCCTGGCGTGGTGGCACACACCTTTAATCCAGCACTCTGGGGCCAGAGGTAGGAGGATCACTGTGAGTTCAAGGCCATAGTGAATTCCAGGTCAGCCTGGGCTAGAGTGAGACCCTACTTTGAAAAACAAAAACAAACAAACAAACAAACAAACAAAAAAAGAGATTCAAACTTGCTTTATAGCAACCCATTACTGAGATAACTAATAATTCACTCTCATGGAAACTACACAAATTCCTTCTTTAAAGAAGCTGTCATAACTGAAATCACCTCTTAAAAGTGCTACCTTCGCATCGAGGTATTAAATCTTATCGTGAGGTTTTCTTTTTGAGGTGGGGGGACATATTCTTACCCTACACACAGACATGTACATATAGACATATATACATATTTGTCAGTTTTAAAAATATTATGAAAATTTGGGCTGGAGAGATGGTTTAGTGGTTAAGGCGCTTGCTTGCAAAGCCTAAGGACCTTGGCTTGATTCCCTAGTACCCATGTAAGCCAGATGCACAATGTGGTGCATGTGTCTAGAGTTGGTTTGCAGTGGCTAGAGACCCTGGCATGCCCATTCTCTCTCTATCAAATAAATAAAATATTTTAAAAATTAAAATATTATGAAATTTTTATTTATATATATTTTGCTCTTGTGAATTTTAACATGTGCACATACTGTAACTTGATTATATTACCTCCTATTAGCTTTTGTCCCCTTCCACCTCCCTTATTCCACTAAGCCCTCTCTTTCCAAGTAGCCCTTATGTTTTGATATCTCATTCTTTTTGTCCTCCTCCATCTTCTGTGTCACAGTTTTGATGGGCTCATAATATACTGCGGGTTTGGTGGGGCTAACAACATCCATTGTGAAATCATGAATGTACCAGCTCAGTTCATGCCCAGGGGACAATGCCCCCAAAGTACTCTGCCCTATCCTATAGCTTTTACAGTTTTTCCACCCTCTCTTCTGAAATGTTCCTGAGCTTGGCAGGTGTAATAGAGATGATTCATTTAGGGATGAGCTCTTAAACAGTATCTTATTTTCAGCATTTTGATGGGCTTTTAGTCTCAGTGTCTACCACAATCTCCATAGAGAAGCTTCTCTGGCTAGCAGCACTAAAATTCTTTCTGCAACCTTCTCCACAGCATTCCCTGTACCCTGGTGGGTGTGATAGAGATGTGTTTGTTGTTTTCAGACAGGGTCTCACTCTAGTCCAGACTTACCTAGAACTCACTGTAGTCCAGGCAGGCCTCAAACAGCGATTCTCCCACCTCAGCTTCAGGGTTATAGGCATGTGCCACCATGCCTGGCTTATATTTCAGTTTTGCTTTTTTTTTTTTTTTTTTTTTTTTTTTGAGGTAGGGTCTCACTTTAGCCCAGGCTGACGTGGAATTCACTATGTAGTCTCAGGCTGGCCTTGAACACATGGCGATCCTCCTACCTCTGCCTCCCGAGTGCTGGGATTAAAGGCGTGTGCAACCACACCTGGCTCAGTTTCGCTTTTATGGTACTGCTTCTTTGTTTTCATTAGTTGTAAGAGCTGCCTTAAACGTCTCCCAATATTAGTGTGGATTAGACTATTTCCTTTGCTAATATTTGTTTCAGATATTTTGAAGCATTGTTATTAGACAATAAATTGTTATATCTTCATGTAAAGTCCAAGCTTTTATCATTATGAATTGTCTCCATGTATTGTTAGTAATGCATCTCTTACCCTTCCCCACTCAGGCTGATGTTAGTAGAGCTACATTACTTTTTTGATTAATATTTGCACACTTCTATACTTTTACTTTCAACTTTTCTAGATTCTTGTACTTTATACACTTTATCATTTATTTATTTATTTGACAGAGAAAGAGGGAGGTAGAGGTAGAGAGAGAGACAGAGAGAGAGAGAGACAGACAGAGAATGGGTGTGCCAGGGTCTCCAGGCACTGCAAACGAACTTCAGCTGCGTGTGCCACCTTGTGCATCTGGCTAACGTGGGTCCTGAGGAATTGAACTAGGGTCCCTTGGCTTTGCAGGCAAACGCCTTAACCGCTAAGCCATCCCTCCAGCCCTGTACTTTATATACTGATAGTAGATTTATTAGGGCTGGAGGTATAGCTCAGTGGTAGAGTGCTTGCCTCACATGTCTGAGATCCAAGGTTGAATAAATTCACAAGAATGTTCTTACCTTTTATTTATAATAGCTAAAACCTAGAAACAATCCACATTTTTTCAGTAGAAAGTAGATCAACAAGTTGAGATGTTTCTATATAGTAGAAGCTCTCTTGATCCTCAGAAGAAGTACATGCTATAGATTTATATAAAATTCCAAAACCACAAAGTGAGTTACAGTAGCAGAAAGCAGGTCAGAGATAGACAGGGAAGGAGAACAGTAGGATAGGACCAGGTAAGAGGTAAGGAGTACAAAGGCATGTAAAGAAACTTTGTGGGCTGTGGTACGGCTCAGTGGTAGGATGCTTGCCTAGCATGCACGAGGCTCCCCCGTCCGTTCTGTGCTCAGAACATTCTCTACCCCTGCTCCCAAGAGAAGATGTGTAGGTAGCAGATGCATCCATACTGTTGATTGTGGTGGTGGTTCCCACATAAAAACTTATCCAATCACACCTTTTAAGTATGTGTCAATATTTTGCCTTATATAGCAGTAGTCTTGAAAAAATAATCGTGTTTAATATTTTCAAAGAAGTAGAAGACAAGAGCAGTGTGATTTTACATCACCGTTAAGTGTTAAGATGATTTGAGGTGAGGCAGTAATCCCAGGATAGTCAGTTTATTTTAGGGTTCCTAAGAAGTAGCCCCTGTGGGGATAGACTCCAGGCTACACTCCTTTCCTTTCTGCACAGGACGTCTTGCATCAATCAGAAGCCCTAAGCCTCCAGCTGAGTTTACAGTGTTAGCAAGGTGCCGAACAGAAAAGTGGTTCAAGTGCCGCTGGTCTCATTTCCTTGTCTTTTCCTCCAGATCTGTGCTCTGTTTTTGTTTTTCTTGATAATTTTCATAATGTACATAATATATTTTGATCATAATTCTCTTCCATTACTGTCTTTTGACCCTCTTTCCTACTCCCCTTCCACCGACCTCTTCTTCCCAACTAGTCCCTGTTGTTTGGGTCTTCATGACTCAGGTGATTTAAATTTATTATTTACATAATGGAAATGTTAGTATAAATTACTGAGTAGATATTAGAAATGCAAGTCATACTGTTTATAAACTGAACACTTTTTCAAATATTCATTGTCGCCCCTCCCCCCACCCCCCATGTAGAGTCTCACTCTAGCCCAGGCTGACCTGGTATTCACTCTGTACTCTCAGGGCGGCCTCGAACTCACAGTGATCCTCCTACCTGGGGTTAAAGGTATGCACCACCACGCCCAGATCATTGTTCATTTTTTTTTGTTTCTTCTTTTGTACTCTTTCTAGTTATATGAGGGCAAATATACCTTAAAAGGAAATTGATACTCATCTTGGATGATGAATATCTGGATGTAGCAGCTGTTATTCAGGTTTCCTAGCATGGGTTAATAAAGCTCCAGGGTATATTGTCAGTGGTGTTTCTAAGAACCTGGTCAGGGCTAGTTATTGAGGAATTTTGAAGCAATAGGGTAATACTGGATTGTTGATAGGAGAAAATCTTCCCAATATTCAAAACAGGCAGAAGTTCATGTAATTATTGCCCTGTTGTTAGTAGTGGTCAGTACTAGTAACATAACATTCTAAGTGGACTTTTAAATACTGTCTTCCTGTTCATGCTCACCTGGAAAAAGAGTGTAATTAATTTGTATTTCTTGAAAAACATTAATATATACTCACAAATGCTGCCAGAGAGCCAGGAACTTGATAGTACTTTAATTTAAACTGTATGTCATGTGGTAGACCCCATTGTTCCCTCGGATCTGTTTCTCTTTTACATTCAGAAGTGCCACCTCTGTAGCCTTCCTTACAGCTAATTTTAGCCAGTGAAATAAGTTACAATAGATATTTCAGTTCTAGGCGGAGACAGTTCAGAGCTATTGCACTGCCTATATTCTTTCTTTTACCAACCTGTCACCACACAGCAAAGTTGTTAACATTGTTCCTTCTTTTTGGATGTGCCCACCCTCCTTCATTGCAGGGACAGTGGAGGATGACATTTGAGTTGTGCTTTGCATATGAAGACAGATGATACTTAAGTAGAGGATTTAAAGATGGGTGCATAACAATTGTGTTTTGTGGGGGCATAAAAATGATGTTTTGATACATGAATACCTTGTGTGATGATCAAATCAGAGTAATTACCCACCACCTCAGACCTCCTGCTGCTGCAAATTAACTCTAGATACACGTGTCACTTTGTGCATCTGGCTTTACATGGGAGCTGGGGAATTAAACCTGAAATCTGAGTTTGAGCCAGCCAGCAGCTTTGCAAGCAAGCGCCTTTAACCACTGAGCCATCTCCCCAGGCCCATCAAACTTTTTTTTTTTTTTTTGAGGTAGGTTCTCACTCTAGCCCAGGCTGACCTGGGATTCACTCTGTATTCTCAGGGTGGTCTCAAACTCATGGTGATCCTCCTACCTCTGCCTCCCAAACCTTTTTTTAAAAAAATACTACTTTATAGCCGGGCTTGGTGGCACATTCCTTTAATCCCAGCACTTGGGTAGGTAGGAGAATCGCCGTGAGTTCGAGGCCACCCTGAGAATACAGAGTGAATTCCAGGTCAGCCTAGACTAGATTGAGACCCTACCTCGAAGAACCAAAAAAAAAAAATTACCAAAATTATTTTATGTATGTATTTATTTATTTGGGAGAGAGAGAGATAGAAAGAGGCAGGGTGGGGGAAGGGGAAGAACATAGGTGCACCAGAGCCTCTAACCACTGCCAATGAACGCCTGACTCATGTGCCATCTTGTGCATCTGGCTTACATGGGTCCTGGGGAATCACACCTGGGTTCTTAGGCTTCACAGGCAAGCGCCTTAACCACTAAGCCACCTCTCTAGCCCACTGTCAAACTTTGTGTGTGCAAGTGTATGTGTTGTGTACATGCATGTGCGTGCATGTGTGCAGTGAGAACAATAGAACCTTGGCTAGTACAGTATCCTGAAAAAAAATACATCCTTGGTGTCATGGATATGTTTATAAGACTTTAATGAGATCTCAATGTCAAACAGCAATTTTTCTTAATAACTTTTTTCTACATCATAATGCTAGTATTTTCCAAATTTCTTATGAGTTCCTATGGAAAAACTCAAGAGGGTATATGTACTAGAGACATAGATACTGATATAGAATTACATATAGATCTTTGTGAATAATATTTTAAAATCAATATGTCTGCTGGTCCTTTGAGAAGACATTGAAGTGGGTTAATTGTGCAGAAGATATCTTGAAGAGTAGTGCACTGTGCCACTATGCAAGTTGAATGAATGAAAGCAGGTTAGGGTAGGTGAGTCTTATCAGCATGATGCTGCCTAATAGTGTCATCTAATCTGGTAAAATGCTCTCTAGCCAAGATTGCTTGTGGAGTGCCTTGTTAGGCATGGCCCTTGTCCTTAGGCTATGCTTTGTGATCAGCTGGGGGATGATGGGGAAGATTTTAGTTTTGGCTGGAAAGCGGAGGCTGAATATGTAATCTTTTTTTTGGGTGGGGGAGTTTCAAGGCAGGGTCTCACTCTAGCCCAGGCTCACCTGGAAATCACTATGGAGTCTCAGGGTGGCCTTGAACTCACACGATCCTCCTACCTCTGCCTCCCGAGTGCTGAGATTAAAGGCCTGCGCCACCACACCCGGCTGAATATGTAATCTTTTTTTTTTTTTTTTTTTTTTTTTAGTTTTTCAAGGTAAGGTCTCACGCTAGTCCAGGCTGACCTGGAATTCACTATGTAGTCACAGGGTGGCCTTGAACTCATGGCGATCCTCTTACCTCTGCCTCCCAAGTGCTGGGATTAAAGGCGTGCGCCACCACGCCCGGCTGAATATGTAATCTTTAATACTAATTATTTTCCCTGAAGCTAATCCTAAATTCTTGAAAAAAACTTTTTTTTAAATGTGAGATCTTGAATCTGAATGCAGGTTCTTATGGCTTGCACAGCAGGTGCTTTACCCATGGAGCCATCTCCCCAGTCCTCATCAAATTCTTTCTTGAAAAGAAGTATAAATTATGGGCTGAAGGAGATGGCTTAGTGATTAAGGCATTTGCATGCAAAGCCAAAGGACCCTGGTTCGATTCCCCAGGTCCCACATAAGCCAGATGCACAAGGTGGCACATGCATTTGGAGTTCATTTGCAGTGGCTGGAGGCCCTGGCACACCCGTTCTCTCTGTCTCTCTTAACTTTCTCTCTCTCTCTCTCAAATAAATAAAATATATTAAAAAATGGAATATGAATTACTCATTTTATTGCTTGATAAACTGTTTATTTTATACCTTTATTTTTGTTCAAAATAATATGCTTTTTTTTTTGTTTGTTTGTTTTTTGAGGTAGGGTTTCACTCCAGCTCAGGCTGACCTGGAATTCACTATATATTCTCAGGGTGGCCTCGATCTCACAGCGATCCTCCTACCTCTGCCTCCTGAGTGCTGGGATCAAAGGTGTGTGCCACCACGCCTGGTATAATATGCAATTTTATAACATTATCTTAGCTGGGATACATGCCATGAGGTTAAGAAAAATGCATCACAGATATTTTTTGGTTAAAATCAATAGGATAAGACTATAAGCATCTAGCACAATGGTGTTTTTTAGCTGGCTCCATAGTTCTTGTGCTGGAAGACAGGACCAAAGTAGCTTTAACTGGAAGTTGTAATGATGATTAGAGGGCAGTACTTAGCACATATGTGAAGAAGTCTTCTTAAATTATGATAAAAAGAAGAAAATTGTTAGAAATTACAAGGTAACTACTTTGTAAGGGAAATTTTAAGACTTGAAATTTGAAAAAGATGACGTAAGTAAATTGAAAGATGAAAATCAGTTGTAAATGTAGATCTTTGTATATAGCCAGTTAATTTTGTGGGGTGAAAATGTTTGCTTAGCTGGGCATGGTGGTGCATGCCTTTAATCCCAGCATTCAAGGAGGCAGAGGTAGGAGGATGATAGACATGAGTTCAAAGCCAGCCTGAGACTACATTGTGGATTCCATGTCAGCTTAAGCTAGAGTGAGAACCTATCCTGAAAAAAAAAAAAAGTTTTCTTAAAGAATTGGTATGAGAAATTTATGTCTTCAATATTTTATATCATAAACTGTACTCCTGACCCCATGCTACTAGAGTCATTCCCTGGGGCTGGAGAGAGTAGGAATAAAACAACACAAATTAAGTACTGCCTACCAGAGGAAACTGCAGCTAAGCACAAAGGAAATGATCTCTCACTGGCCTTCATACTGTTCTAGGAATAACAGAATTTAGTTTGTCAAAATTTAGAAGTAGAAATGATGTCATGGAAACAAATTATTATTAAAAATTAAAGCATCTCTCCACCATAGCGTAGTTAATGCTCATTTAAAAAATCAGATATGTGGGCTGGAGAGACAGCTTAGCAGTTAAGGCATTTGCCTGCAAAGCCCAAGGAGCCAGGTTCAATTTCCCAGGACTCACGTAAGCCAGGTGCACAAGGTGACGCATGTGTCTGGAGTTCGTTTGCAGTTGCTGGAGACCCTGGCACTCCCATCCTCTCTCTATATATGACACTGTCTCTCAAATAAATAAATATTTAAAAAATTCATATATAATTAACAGTATAAGCAGGAAATCCTGTGGATGTAAGTTTGTTACCATTTTAGTGTGTGTACTTTTTCCCTTCCCTTCCCTTCCCTTTTTCCTTTCTTTTCCTTTCCTTTTTCCTTTCCTTTTCCTTTTTTTCCCTTCCCTTCCCTTTCCTTTTTCCTTCCCTTCCCTTTCCCCTTTCCTTTCCTTCCTTTCCCTTCCCTTCCCTTTTTCCTTCCCTTCCCTTCCCTTCCCTTCCCTTTTTTCCCTTCCCTTCCCTTTTTTCCCCTTCCCTTCCCTTTTTTTCCCTTCCCTTTCCTTCCCTTCCCTTTTTTCCCTTCCCTTCCCTTTTTTCCCTTCCCTTCCCTTTTTTCCCTTCCCTTTCCTTTTTTCCCTTCCCTTCCCTTTTTCCCTTCCCTTCCCTTTTTTTCCCTTCCCTTTCCTTTTTTCCCTTCCCTTCCCTTTTTTCCCTTCCCTTCCCTTTTTTCCCTTCCCTTTCCTTTTTTCCCTTCCCTTCCCTTTTTTCCCTTCCCTTCCCTTTTTTCCCTTCCCTTCCCTTTTTTCCCTTCCCTTCCCTTTTTTCCCTTCCCTTCCCTTTTTTCCCTTCCCTTTCCTTTTTTCCCTTCCCTTCCCTTTTTTCCCTTCCCTTTTTTCTCCCTTCCCTTCCCTTTTTTCCCTTCCCTTTCCTTTTTTCCCTTCCCTTCCCTTTTTCCCCTTCCCTTCCCTTTTTTCCCTTCCCTTCCCTTTCCTTCCCTTCCCTTCCTTTTTTCCCTTCCCTTCCCTTTTTTCCCTTCCCTTCCCTTTTTTCCCTTCCCTTCCCTTTTTTCCCCTTCCCTTCCCTTTTTTCCCTTCCCTTTTTCCCTTCCCTTCCCTTTTTTCCCTTCCCTTCCCTTTTTTCCCTTCCCTTCCTTTTTTCCCTTCCCTTCCCTTTTTTCCCCTTCCCTTCCCTTTTTTTCCCTTCCCTTCCCTTCCTTTTCCCTTCCTCTTCCCTTTTCCCTTCCCTTCCCTTTTTTTCCTTCCTTCCCTTTTTTCCCTTCCCTTTTTCCCTTCCCTTCCCTTCCCTTCCCTTTTTTCCCTTCCCTTCCCTTTTTTTTCCCTTCCCTTCCCTTTTTTTCCCTTCCCTTTCCCTTCCCTTCCCTTTTCCCCTTCCTTCCCTTTTTTTCCCTTCCCTTCCCTTTTTTTTCCCTTCCCTTTTTTCCCTTCCCTTCCCTTTCCCTTCCCTTCCCTTTTTTCCCTTCCCTTCCCTTTTTTCCCTTCCCTTCCCTTTTTTCCCTTCCCTTCCCTTCTTCCCTTCCCTTCCCTTTTTTCCCCTTCCCTTCCCTTTTTTCCCTTCCCTTTCCTTCCCTTCCCTTCCCTTCCCTTTCCCTTTCCTTCTTTTCCTTCCCTTCCCTTTTTCCCCTTCCCTTCCCTTTTTTCCCTCCCTTCCCTTCCTTTTTCCCTTCCCTTCCCTTTTTTCCCTTCCCTTCCCTTTTTCCCTTCCCTTCCCTTTTTTCCCTTCCCTTCCCTTTTTTCCTTCCCTTCCCTTTTTTCCCTTCCCTTCCCTTTTTTCCCTTCCCTTCCCTTTTTTCCTTCCCTTCCCTTTTTTCCCCTTCCCTTCCCTTTTTCCCCTTCCCTTCCCTTTTTTCTCCTTCCCTTCCCTTTTTTCCCTTCCCTTCCCTTTTTTCCCTTCCCTTCCCTTTTTTCCCTTCCCTTCCTTTTTCCCTTCCCTTCCCTTTTTTCCCTTCCCTTCCCTTTTTTTCCCTTCCCTTCCCTTTTTTCCCCTTCCCTTCCCTTTTTTCCCCTTCCCTTCCCTTTTTTCCCTTCCCTTCCCTTTTTTCCCTTCCCTTCCCTTTTTTCCCTTCCCTTCCCTTTTTTCTTCCCTTCCTTTTTTTTTTTCTTCCCTTTTTCCTTCCCTTCTTTTCCCTTCCTTCCCTTCCTCCCTTCCTTTCCCTTCCTTCCCTTTCTTCCTTCCTTTTTTTCCCTTCCTTTCCCTTTTCCTCCCTTCCTTCCCTCCCTTTTTCTTCCTTCTTCCTTTTTTCCCTCCCTCCTTTTTCCCTCCTTTTTTTTCTTCCCTTCCCTTTTTCCCTTCCCTTCCTTTTTTCCCTTCCCTTTTTTCCCTCCCTTCCCTTTTCCCTTCCCTTTCCTTTTTCCTTCCCTTTTCCCTTTTTCCCTTCCTTCCTTTCCTTCCCTTCCCTTTCCTTCCCTCCTTTTTCCCTTCCCTTTTTTCCTTCCCTTCCCTTTTCCCTTCCCTCTTTTTTCCCTTCCTTTTTTTCCCTTCCCTTCCCTTCTCCCCCTCCCTTCCTTTTTTTCCTCCTTCCCTTTTTTCCCTTCTTTTTCCTTCCTTCCTTTTTCCCTCCCTTCCTTTTTCCCTTCCCTTTTTTTCCCCCTTCCTTTTTTCCCTTCCCTTTTTTTTCCCCTTTCTTTTCCTTCCCTTCCCTTTCCTTTTTTTTTTCCTTCCCTTCCCTTTTTTCCCTTCTTTTTTTTTCTTCTTTTTTTTTTTCCTTCCCTTCCCTTTCCCTTCCCTTTTTTTTTCCCCCTTCCCTCCCTTTTTTTCCCTTCCCTTCCTTTTTTTCCCTCCCTTCCTTTTTTTCCCTTCCCTTCCCTTTTTTCCCTTCCCTTCCCTTCCTTTCCCTTTTTTTTCCCTTCCCTCCCTTTTTTCCCTTCCCTTCCTTTTTTCCCTTCCCTTCCCTTTTTCCTTCCCTTCCCTTTTCCTTCCCTTTTTCCCTTCCCTTCCTTTTTTCCTCCCTTCCCTTTTTCCCTTCCCTTTTTTTTCCCTTCCCTTCCCTTTTTTCCTTCCCTTCCCTTTTTTCCCTTCCCTTCCCTTTTTTCCCTTCTCCCTTTTCCCTTTCCCTTCCCTTCCCTTTTTTCCTTCCCTTCCCTTTTTTCCCTTCCCTTCCCTTTCTTCCCTTCCCTTTTTTCCCTTCCCTTCCCTTTTTCTTCCCTTCCCTTCCCCTTCTTCCCCTTCCCTTCCCTTTTTTCCCTTCCCTTCCCTTTTTTCCCCTTCCCTTCCCTTTTTCCCTTCCCTTCCCTTTTTTCCTTCCCTTCCCTTTTTTTCCCTTTCCCTTCCCTTTTCCCCTTCCCTTCCCTTTTTTTCCCTTCCCTTCCCTTTTTTCCCTTCCCTTCCCTTTTTCCCCTTCCCTTCCCTTCCCTTTCCCTTTTCCCCTTCCCTTCCCTTTTTTCCCTTCCCTTCCCTTTTTTCCCCTTCCCTTCCCCTTTTTTCCCTTCCCTTCCCTTTTTTCCTTCCCTTCCCTTTTTTCCCTTTCCCTTCCCTTTTCCCCTTCCCTTCCCTTTTTTCCCTTCCCTTTCCCTTTTCCCCTTCCCTTCCCTTTTTTCCCTTCCCTTCCCTTTTTTCCCTTCCCTTCCCTTTTTTCCCCTTCCCTTCCCTTCCCTCCCCTCCCCTCCCCTCCCCCACCCCCTCCCTCTTTTCTTTTCTTTTCTTTTCTTTTCTTTTCTTTTCTTTTCTTTTCTTTTCTTTTCTTTTCTTTTCTTTTCTTTTCTTCTTTTCTTTTTGTGAGGTAGGGTTTCACTCTAGCCCAGGTTGGCCTTGAATTCACTATGTAGTCTCAGTCACTATGTAGTGGCCTTGAACTCACATCATTCCTCCTACCTCTGCCTCCCAAGTGCTGAGATTAAAAAGTATACACCACCACACCCGGCTTACTTTCTTTTAAGAACATGTGTACCTCACCTGGTACAAGACATTGTTACCTAAGTATTGGCTCATGTAGTGACAGCATATAGTATTCTAATAAAATTTATAAGGCATTTTTTTGAGGTAGGGTCTCACTCTAGCCCAGGCTGATCTGATATTCACACTGTAGTCCCAGGTTGACCTCAAACTCATGGCAAACCCCCTACCTCTGCTTCCTGAGGGCTGAGATTAAAGGTGTGTGCCATCATACCTGGCTAGGTAAGGCATTTTAATTTGCTGTATGCTGTCTTTTAAAAAATGAATAGTTTCTGTTGTATAAGTGGTACATGAATATAATCATAATTTATTTAGCCAATAGCCAGTGTCATGTAGCAAATGGCATGGAGTTTGTTTAATATTTTTCTTTATTATCAATGTTGCTGCAAACAGTCATCTATCTACCTACCTATCTATCTGTCTGTCTGTCTATCTATCTATCTATCTATCTCACCCTTGAATGCTTATTTCTATTGGTTGAGACTTAAGAAATGAAAACCTTAGTTTTAAAAATAGACTATCTATAAAGGTTATGACACATATTACTAATTTCTCTCTGTAATTTTGCCACTATATACATTACAGCAGCAGGATGTGACTGTTTTGTCATTGCTGTTATTTTTTTGTGGTTCTGGGGATTGAACCCAGGCTGTCACATGTACTAAGCAAGCAGATGCTGTGCTACTGAGCTACACCCCAGCCTCTGTTGTTGTTTCTGAGATCTCAGCTGGCTGTAGATATTACTCAGTTTAACATTTGCCAACTTAATATGTGGTATCATATTTTAATTTACTATAAATGTTTTAGTGTAGTATGATGAAATGTTTCTGGAAGTAGTATAATAGTTTCCCTTGGGATGGTTAGAAGTAAACTGCACAGAATGTTATTTTAAGAACTTTTATAATGGGATAGATGAGTTGAAGACTGCTTTTGACATAGTTACGAAAAGCAAAAACCCAGCTCTCTCTCTTTTTAGAAATAATACAGTCATTGTTATCTCTGCAGAGATAATAAAAGAAATAAAAATAGAATACTTATTAGGAAAGAAATTTCTATTTTTAATAGCACAAATACAGCTTCTATGACTAGTCTTTAGGAACAGAGAGTACTCTTTGTCTTGGATTTGGATGTTTACTATTTTCTCAAGAACATATTTCTACCACTTAGACAATTGTTTTTTGATAGGAAATTGAATTTACAGATGAGATCAGGTCCATTCAGAGTGCTATGATCATAGATGAGGAAATTGAATTTTCAAAATGCTATGTCAGCTTATTTGGCATAATTTTATACCATTTGGGTATATTTATGGAGATGGAGTTGTTTTTATTTTAGTTGAAATTACTGAATATTATTGATAATATTCTGTCCTCCTCCTTCTTCAGTGTTGAGGGTCAAACTCAGGGTCTTATACATGCTAGGTAAATCCTCAACATTGAGCTATACCTCCAGTCCTGATAATATTCTCACATAGGTAGTTTTATTTTATTTATTTGTTTATATGAGAGAGAGAGAGAGAGAGAGAGAGAGAGAATGTGTGTGTGTGTGTGTGTGTGTGGGCATGCCAGGCCCTTTAGCCATTGCAAATGAACTCTAGACACATGTGCCCCCTTCTGTGTATGTGCGACATTGCGAGGTTGCATCACTGTGTGTCTGGCTTATGTGGGACCTGGAGATTTCAATATGAGTTCTTAGACTTTTCAGGCAAGCACCTCAGCAGCTAAGCCATCTCTCTGGCTTTTATTTGGAATTTTTGAAGCATGGTCTCATTCTAACACAGACTGGCCTTGAGCTCATAATGATCCTCCTATCTCAGCCTCCCAAGTATTGGAATTAAAGTTGTATGCCACCATGCTTGGCCTTCAAATTGTTATTTTTTATTTTTTTTAATTTTAATTTTTTATTGACAACTTCCATAATTGTAGACAATATCCCATGGTAAAGCCCTCCCTCCCCCCACTTTCCCCATTGAAACTTCATTCTCCATCATATCCCCTCCCCCTCTCAATCAGTCTGTCTTTTATTTTGATGTCATGAAAGAAAAAAAAATAGTGCCATGTTAGAGGATAATAGTGAAACCTGTTTTTGACAGAGTGGTTAGGATGGGCATTCTGGAGGATGGGCAACTTAAAAACCAAGATGTGAGGAATTAGAAGAAACCAGCCATGCTAGTAGACTAGAAGAGCATGTTGAAGAAATAAGTGGGAAAGAAACCTCTGTGACTTGAGTGTAATGAGTGAAGTGGAGCACTGAGCAAGTCACGGAGGTAAGGGCCACATCATAATATACTCCAGCACTAGTATAGGAGTTTGAATTAGTTCAAAATACAGTGGCGTGCTAAAGCATGAGAGGAGTATGAGCCAGTCTGTTCTGAATTTCAGGTAAGCAGTGGGAAGACTGGTAAACCATGTAAGAGGTGATGGAGACTTGGCTTAGTGTAGAGGTGGAAGAGACATAAAGGGCAGGACTTTTGGGGAGTAGAAGTATAATCCCAGCACTCAAGAGGCTGAGGTGGGAAGATTGTGGGACACTCTCAAAAAAAACAAAAAAAAACAAAAAAAAAAAAAAAGAGGGCTGGAGAGATGGCTCAGTGCTTAAAGGTACTCACTTGCCAAGCCTGATGGCTTGGGTTTGATTCCCCAGTACCTATGATGTAAATCCACATGCAAACCTGGCATTCTTAATCCCCCCCCCTTCTCTCTCTCCTTGCAAATAAATGAAACTATTTCAAAGAATAGAATTTACTAAGAAGGAAAGGGTGTGGAATAGGAAGGAGACATAATTCATGCCTGTATTAATCCTCATTAGATTTTATAATTAGTCAATAAAAATATTTAACAAATACTGCATGTCTACTGTCTTGCTTTTTATTTGCATTCATAATTTCATAAGTTAAGATTTTTAGCTACAATTTTAGAGGTAAAGGGATTTATGGCACAAATACAGAGATTTACCAATAAGGAAAATATCTTTGTAAATACAGCATAAATGAATGAAACTTCAAGATTAAGAAACATATTTGTTGCCTAAAGGATTTTGTCTGTCCTAGATAATAAGTACTTTTTGAACTAAAGTCTGTATGTTGGGTCTGGGGAGTTGGGTCGATGGATAAAAGATTTTACCGCTCAAGCCTGAGGACCCGAGTTTGATCCTCAGACTCCACATAAAAAACCAGAAGCCAGGCTGGAGAGATGGCGTAGCAGTTAAGGTGTTTGCCTACAAAGCCAAAGGATCCTGGTTCAATTCTCCAGAACCCACATAAGCCGGATGCACAAGGAAGTGCATGCATCTGGAGTTCATTTGCAGTGGCTGGAGGCCCTGGCACACCCATTCTTCCCGCTCCCTACCTCTTTCTCTCTCAAATAAATAATAATTTTTAAAAAAGCCAGAAGCCATGGTGGGCTTCCAAAATTGCAGCACGCTTATTGGAGATAGGAGGCAGAGACAAGATAATTTTCTGGGAGCTTGTAAGCACAGCAAAGATTAACAACAGCAGTGCAAGATCTAGAGGAGAAATACTGCCTCAAATGAGGTGGACAGGTAAGGACTATCACAAATGTTGTCCTCTGACCACACTTGCGCACACATACACACACATGAATATATATTAAGACATTTCTGATACTCTTTATTCTTTATAAAGACCCGAGTTTCTGTCTGGTATCATTTTCTTTAAACCTAAAGAAATTTGTTTAGCATTTTTTGTGCAAATCTTCCGCAGAGGCTCTGTTGTCTCTGAGTTTCTGTCTTTGTCTCTGTGTCTGTCTGTCTGTCAGTATTCTAAAATAATTTTCAGGTTTTTTTGTTTGTTTGCTTTTTTTGGAGGTAGGGTCTCACTCTAGCCTAGGCTGACCTAGAATTTACTATGTAGTCTCAGGATGGCCTCAAACTCACAGTGATCCTCCTACCTCTGTCTCCTGAGTTCTGGGATTAAAGGCATGTGCCACCACACCCAGCTAATTTTCTGTTTTTGCATGCACGTGGCCCTGTGTGTGTGTGTGTGTGTGCATGTGCGCATGTGCATGCGCGAGCATGTGTCTGTCTGCTGAGTCATATGTGTATGGATGTGTGTATGTGGCAAGAGACTGGCGTTCTCTCCCTCCCTCTATTGCAAATAAATAAATTTTTTTAAAAAATTCTAGAATGGACATACTATATGTAAAATTTAAAAATTCACTGATGGACTAACCTGCAGTATGAAGATGACTGAGAAAAGCTGGGGAGATGGCTCAGCGGGTGAATCATTTGCCGCACAAGCAATGAGGACCTATGTTTCAAGCCCTAGAACCCACATAAGGTCAGATGACATAGTGCATATCTGTAATCCTAGTGCTCCTTTGGGGAGGTGAAGGCAGAGATCGGAGAGTCCCTGGAAGCTTACGGGCCAGCTAGCCTGCTGTATGTCTTAGCAAACAAGGGACCCTGTCTCAGTAAAACAATATGGAAGGAGGGGATCAACACCCATGGTAGTTCTCTGACCTTTATTCTCCCACACAAATGATCAAATTTTCCTAGAACTGACATGAAAAGGTAGTTTACTAAGTTTTTACTTCATCTGGATACTGAATGCAAACCTGTAAAAACAGAATACCCAGGTCTGATGCCAACCACAGGATTGATTTTTAGGTATCATTTCACAGATCAAGAAATTTCCTTTGAGGAATGACTTTGTGATACTATTACAAGGTGCAATTAATTTTCTTCATAGCTTTCTATGAAGAAAAGGACCTTCATAAGCATAGCTGTATTCGAGAAAGGAAAATGTTCGAACTTTTCAGGGATTGTTAGAACCTTGGACATTGCTGTGTTTTACCAGGCGAGATGGGACTAGAGCTTTGACTTATTGTACACTTGGTCTACTCGGCCCAGGAATTGATTCTGTGACTAGTTTCTTAGTTCATTTTTGGAATCAGTGTATGCAAAGCTTGGAAAATCTTCAAATTGTTGTCTCTGTTCATGGATTAAGGGCCATTGTGGTCAGAAGAATGAAGCTTAACTGTCTGAAGATCTCTCTTCTTAAAGCAATCCTACATCCTGAATCATGGGGATTAATGCTGTATTAAAGACTTGAACAGTTTAGGTTAAATTCTTTTGCTTTGCCATTGTAAAGATAGATGTGTAGAGTACTGTAAGCTTCTTTTACTACTCCTGTTGTAGCTAGTGTTCCACGTGTGGTCTTTGCTAGAAACAGACTTTGGTACCTGGTGATTGACTATTGATGTATCAAAGACTTAAAAGATCTAAGTAACAGAATTTCAGAAGTTGCCAGCAGTATGGAACATTGCTACTATATTTGAGCAGCTTTTGGTTCTTTGCTATACTTTAGGGATTTCGTTATCCCCATCGAGCAGTACGTTGTACCGGTCTACTACAGAGATGACATGCTGTCTGCTCAGACCAATTCAGAGCTAATAAGCCTCCAGATCCTTTGTGAAGACAGGCCTCATGGCGGCACATGAATCCCATTAAAAAATTTAAGAACATGATACTTCAGTGGTTTTTGAGGTTAACCATGTTTTGGGATATGTTAGGATGTCCTTTCTCAGGTGGATGACAAGCTCCTTTGTCTTACATTTCCTGTTGTCAGAAATACAGTTGAGAGTCTCTGAATTTGAAGTATGTACAACCACAACTTCTTTATTGACCAATTCACAAAACTGCCTTTGGGTTGCTACATGGAAAGTATAACAGGCTCTGACAGAAGGATAACTGTTTAGGGCTCATTCCTTCTTGAGCTAACTATGTCTTCTTTGAAAAAGACTACTAGCTTGCTGTTATATCTGATAGAGAACAAATGCCCAAATACTGCCTATGAGTGATGTTAGCCACCTGTGTAGGCATGGTTAACAGCTTCTTCCATCATGTATCATATGGGATTTCATCATTTGGGATTGGGCAAATTGCAAGTAATGAACATGCATATACAATGAAACACTGAACAAGCAAGAGTTTTTTTTTTTTTGTTTTTTTTTTTTTTTTTTTTTTAGAAGTAGGGTCTCGCTCTAGCCCAGGCTGACCCGGAATTCACTATGTAGTCTCAGGGTGGCCTCAAACTCATGGCAGCCCTCCTACCTCTGCCTCCCAAGTGCTGGGATTAGAGGCGTGCGCCACCACACCCAGCAAGGGGTTCTTTTTCTGCACTGCGATTCCTCTCACAGTCCTGTACCCATGGCTTCCTTTCTGGAGTTTCCTCTGTACCTATTTAACAGATGATTCTGTTCAGTGGCTTTGGCTTGTTGGACAAAGGGCAGACTCTGGTAGATAGTGCCAGTTACCTCCTAATATCTGTCCTTTATTCTGTCTTTAGAAACAAAACTTTTATTTTATTTTTTTAAGCAGCACAATTATCACTTAACTAAGAGACTCCCGTGCAATTGAGTATGGCCATGTGACTGGGTTTTGGTCAATGATATATAAGTAAAATTGTTCTAGAAATTTTCCCTAAATAATCTGTGCCCTTCTTCTTCTTCTTCTTCTTCTTCTTCTTCTTCTTCTTCTTCTTCTTCTTCTTCTTCTTCTTCTTCTTTTTTCAGTTTCTATTTGAAACTCAGCTATGGCTTGGTTGTGGTAGTACATGTGTATAAACACAGTTACTCTGGAGGCATGAGGTTTGCAAGTCCTAGGCCAGCCCACTAGGTTTGATCCTGATCACCAAAACAACAATAGCAAAAACAAAAACAAAAGCAAAAACAAGCATAGCTGTGATGTTTGGAGCTGTAGCAGACATTTTAATAAGGTCCCAGCTGTATAGATAAAATCTGTTTTTTTAAAATTAAATTAATTTTTTAATATATTAAAGTGTCTTATTTAAAACATTTCAGGTTTTCTGCATATGTGACTGAACATGATCACTTAGCCTATAAATCTTTTTGTAGGGTAGGAAGATTGATTTTAAATTTTAATATTTTATGAATAATTTTAACATTTACTTAAACATTTTAAGAATTTTTAGTATTTAAATTTTTTAAATATTTTTATTTATTTGAGAGAGAGAGAGAGAGACACACACACACACACACAATGGGCTTGCCAGGACCTCCAGCTGCTGCAAGTGAATCTAGATGCGTGCACTATTGTGTGCACCTGGCTTACATGGGTCCTGGAGAAATGAGCATGGGTCTTTTGGCTTTGCAGGCAAGTGCCTTAACCATGCCTTAAGCCATCTCTCTAGCCATTAAAATTTTTAAATATTTATTTTTACAATTGCATACATGTATTTAGTATATTTTGATCATATTCACCTCTGTTAACTCTCTATCCCCCCTCTTCTGCTGATCTTCATCCTTTTGCCAGTTAGCCCCTCTTTTACTTTCATGTCTCTCTTTTGTGATCCAATTAGTTTAGTTAGGGTTACCTTTGTGAACTTGGGTGAGAGGTTACCACCGAAGCAAATTTCTCCCCCTTCCCCAGAAGCCATTTACTGCTGATAGCTCCTCAGGGAGATGTGGGTCTTTATGATGCCCTCCTCCATCCATGGTAGAGTGTTTATGGGCCACATTTTGTACAGGCCTTATGTGGTTTTTCACAGATTCTGTGAGGTCATGGGTTTAACAGCCATGTCTTATACAGATGACAGTGTTCCACAGCATTCCTCCCCTTCCTCTGGCTCTTGTGTTCTTTCCACCTCCTGTGTTTCCCCAGTGTTCTCTGAGGCTTGAAGGGATCAACAGAGATGTCCTGTTGAGGGCTGTGGCCTTCTAAGCCACAGATTTTGGCTGGGTTTACGGTACCAGAGGTGAATTCCCTCCTGTGGAACGGGCCTCAGATCCAATTAGAAAATGGTAGTTTACCCTCTTAACAGTCATGCCACTATTGCACTAGTGAGTATATCTTTCCTGAAAAGTTGGTAGTATAGCATATAGAGTCCACAACTGAGTAAGACTATACATGATTTTTTCCCCCAGCAGCCTACACAGTAACCTTCTAGCACTATGAAAGTTAAGTCAACAGGGAGGAAGTTTCCAGCTCAGTTTTAGCTTAATTTCTCTGTTTAGGAAGGTTGGTTTTGAGAATAGTAGAGCACAGAACATGAGACTTGGGTTATTCAGGAACTTTGAGTGGAGTTCAGGAATTAGAGATAAGAAAAACCACAGATCTAATCCCTAGAATAGTGGTACAGGGAAGAGAGGAGGTGCTGTGTTCAAGGACAAACTTGGCTAGGTAGCAAGACAGTACCACAGACAAAATAGTCCGTAAAAGTGAGAGCTTTGAAAGAAGAGGACATGTTTAAATTAAACTGTTTGGGAAAAAATAAATTTGTCATGTATATTTTTTTAAAGGGAAAAGCTTGATTAATTTGCAAGGCACATATTTTTATAGGCCTGTCAAAACTTAAAGGTTTATTCTTTTATGTTATTTACTTAGGATGGGGCTATCCATTGATAAGAAATTTATGTTTATCATGCTAACTCACATTGTGCAACAAGTAGGATATCTTTTGTTTAAGGGAGATATGCATGATGGACTTGGATATTAAGTCAATAATTTTTCTCTCTGCTTTAGTAATGCTCTATTTAAAATTTTTATGCTATGCAACAAAGATACACTCATATCCATGTTTATTGTGTCACTATTTGTAATAGCCAAGTTATGGAGTCAGTCTACATTCCCATTAGCATATAAATGGATAAAGATAATGTAGTACATTGTATATGTACAATGAAGTTTTATTCAGCCATAAAGAACAAAGTTATGTCATTTGGAGGAAAATGGGTGGAACTGGAGGTCATCATGTTAGGTGAAATAAGCAAGACTTAGACAGATATCACATGTTTTCTCTCATATGTAGAATCTAGATTGAAGAAAATGGAGGTAGAAGGGGCACATTGGTATTTGGGAGGATAAAGGGACCAGCAGAAGGAGGATTTGGGTAGTAGGGAGGTAAATATGGACATAATACATGATAGACATATGTGCAAATCTAATAGTAAAACCCACATTATATAATGAATATATGGCAAAAGAAATTCTTATGCTAAAACTGTCTGCCATATAATAATCTTATCTTCCATCAGAAGAAACAGCATGCTGAAAACAGTACATTAAGCCATAGAAAAATATTGTTTTGTTTAATTTTTTATAAAAGATCAATATCTTAGAAATATTACAGATATATTAGTTTTAAAAACATTATTTATTTGAGAGAGACAGAGAAAGAGGCAGATAGAGAGTGAGTATGGGTGTGCCAGGGCCTCCTGCTATTGCAAACAAACATCAGATCCATATGCCACTTTGTGTATCTGGCTTTACATGGGTATTGGGGAATTGAACCTGGGCAATCAGACTTTATAAACAAGTGCCTTTAACTACTGAGCCAGCTCTCCAGCCCCAATATATTCATTCTTGCTGAATTATTGGCAGGGTACAAATACTACACATTTCTCCATAGCCTCAAGTATGATATTGCAGAAATTCTTAGCAAAACGACTACTGCTTTTTACCCTGCCCCATCCTTCTGCCTATGTACTTTTTATCATACTTCTTTCCCTCTCATTAAAGTTGCTGATTTTTCATTATTATACAAAAGACTAAGTCTTCATGATATTTAATTTTTGTTTTTGTAGTGTTAGGGAATATAACATAGGACCTCTCCTATGATAAGCAGGTGTTCTATCACTTAGCTATATTCCTAGTCCAATTCAACTTGGTTTAAACTAATTTACCAGTCCAGAAAGAGGTCTGCTTTTTTTTCTACATGATAAAATAAGGGTTTAGGTTTACCTGGTGGTCTTTGCGAGCAAACAAGTTATTGAGGTTTAATTAAAATTAATGTAGTTGGTCTGGAGAGATGGCTCGATGGTTAAAGGCACTTGCTTGCAAAGCCTGCGAGCACATGGGTTCAATTACTCAGTACCCATGTAAAGCCAGACACCCAAAGTGGCACATGCACCTGGAGTTTGTTTGCATTGGCAAGAGGCCCTGGTGTGCACCTTCACTTCACCCCCTCTCTCTTCCTCCTCTCTGCTTGAAAATCAATAAAGTGTTTTTAAAACTTGTAGCTTAAACTGACATAGTTTTCCTAGGAAACTTTATCTGAAGGAAATTTTAACCTGCACTTCACATCAGCAACTAGTTTTATGCCCTCTTGTGGTAAATGTGTAAATTTCACATTTTGTGCTAGTTTGCTTACTGTGTTTGGAATTTTATAGCTAAAATTTAACATATTTGCTTAAGGTTACACTAGTTATAACATAACTTAGACAAGCATCAAATTTCCTGATTATCATGTAGCCTTCTTTTCAAAATAACAACAGTGGTTGGAGAGATGGCTCAGTGGTTAAAGATGCTTACATGCAAAGCCTGACATCTTCAGTTCAGTACACACCCCCCTCCCCGAACTCATGTAAAACCAGATGCATAAAGTGGTGCATGCATCTGGAGTGTATTTGCAGTGGCATGAGGTTCTTGTGTGCCCATTTTCTCTCTCTGCTTGCAAATAAATAAATAAAAATGCAAAATGACAATGGTGATATATATGTTTGTGTGTCTTAATCTGTCTTCTGTTACAATTTTTTTTTTGTTGTTGTTGTTTTGAGATAAAGTCTCACTTTAACGCAGGCTGACCTGGAATTTACTGTGTAATTTCAGGGTGGCCTCAAACTCATAGTGATTCACTCACGGTGATCCTTCTACCTCTGCCTCCCCAGTGCTGGGATTAAAGGTGTGTGCCACCATGCCCGGCTCTGTTATAACTTTTGCACGTGTAGTATGTGGGGTGGTATATGCACACATACGTGCAGATGTGCTTTCAGGTACAGGAAGGCCAGAGAAGAAGGTTGGGTATCCTTCCTCTTACAACTCATGTATGTATTTCTTTTTTTTTTTTTCTTTTTTTGGTTTTTCGAGGTAGGGTTTCACTCCAGCCCAGGCTGACCTGAAATTTGCTATGGAGTCTCAGGGTGTCCCTGAACTCATGGCGATCCTCCTAACTCTGCCTCCCAAGTGCTGGGATTAAAGGCGTGTACCACCATGCCCTGCTCATGTATGTATTTCTTTGAGATGGTGTCTCATATATCCTTGAGATGGAGTCTCTCTGAATGTGGAGGTAGATTTTATAAGCCCTAGTGATTCTGTGATCTCTACTTTCCACAGGATTGGGGTTAATAGGTGTGGGTAGTTAGGCCCACTGTTTGTGGGGGTCCTGGGAAATTAAACTGAGGCAGTCTCAAGCCCTCACGCTTTTGATAGGAGCTCTTACTCATTGAGCCATATCCCCAGCCCTTGTTTAAATACTTTTAAATAAATAGTTTAGTTCAGTTAGTTCTAAAGGCTGGGAAGTTCAAGAGCATGATTCCAGCATTTGATAGGGACTTTTATACTGCATCATGATATGATGGAGAGCCTCATGATAAGACAGAATATGTGAGTCAGACAAATCTGGCTTTTTATAACAAAGCCACTCCCATGATAACGCATCAGTCCCAAAGTGAATTAATCCATTCACAATAGCAGAGCACTCTTGACTCAGTCACCTTTCAAAGATCCCATTCAACATTGATTATTGGAAACCAAGTTTACAACACTTGCATTTGTAAGGGGGTGAGCACATCCAAATGATAGCATCTTATAGCATATTTTTGAGATGTTAATTCATTTAAAGATACCAATTATGTGAAGGCATTGTAGTCAGGTTCACATTGCTGGCTGAAATCACCCAACCAAGAGCACCCATGGGATAAAAAGAGTTTACCTTGGCTTATAGACTCGAGATGAAGCTCCATCATGGCAGGGGTAAATGAAATGATGGCATGAGCAGAGGGTGGGTATCATGCCCTGACTAACATCATGTGGACAACAGAAACAGGAGAGTATGCTAAACACTGGCAAGGGTACACTGGATATAGTACCCATAAGCCCGCCCCCAACAATACACTTCTTCCAGGAGACATTAATTCCCAAATCTCCATCAGCTGGGAACCTAGCATTCAGAACACCTAAGTTTATGGGGGACACCTGAATCAAACCATCACAGAAGGTATTTACATTTTGGGTTTTATTTTTATAGTTAATTTTTTAATTGTATGAATTAATAAAATAGTGATGTGCAAGCCAGAGGACATAACATGAAAACTACAGGTCAATTTCTCCAATCAACATAGACATGAAACCCTGAACAAACTAGTAAAGAGCAAGATTCAACCTAAAATTAAAGAGGATCATGCACCATGACCACATGAGGGTTATTCATGGCATGCAAGGATGGCTCAACACAAGAGTCAGTAACAGTGGTTTGCAAAATGAAAGAATGAAGGATTAAGAAATATGGACTGGGCGTGGTGGCGCACGCCTTTAATCCCAGCACTCGGGAGGCAGAGGTAGGATTGCTGTGAGTTCGAGGCCACCTGGAGAGTACATAGGGAATTCCAGGTCAGCCTGGGCTAGAGTGAGAGACTCTACCTTGAAAAACCAAAAAAAAAAAAAAAAAAAAAAGATCATCTCAACAGATATAGAAAAGGTACTTGAATAAAAACAATACTTTTTCATGATGAAGCCTGTCAATAAACAAGTTGCATTTTGAAGGA
Organism: Dipus sagitta; assembly: GCA_036346955.1. Classification (NCBI taxonomy): domain Eukaryota; kingdom Metazoa; phylum Chordata; class Mammalia; order Rodentia; family Dipodidae; genus Dipus; species Dipus sagitta. The sequence continues at coordinate 148,949,967 of CM070772.1, read as the reverse complement.
ATGTACCTCACATCATATAGGCCATGTAAGGTGAGCCCAAAGCCAATATCATTCTCTTTTGGGGGGGTTAATTAATAATTATTGCTGATATATTTAATGCAGTATTTTTTGAAAATGGATTCTTGCACTTGGAAGAGTGACCAAGATAAGAAGGGAAGTAGATGTCATATTTACCTTTAGCTATAGGGAGGAGATTAAGCTTGTTTTCAGCCTGTTCTAGTGAGAACAACAAATATTAAGTATTGTGTTTTTTGGGCTTGTCCTGGCATGATCAGGTTTCTTTCAGTAGAGTAAGAAGAATAAGACAATCATGGCCTTAGGTCTACACTTAGTTATTAGGGTCATACTCAGATTACAGTTTGTTGAAAGAAGTTAATTTTTAAACACTCCACCAGGGCAGCAACTAAAGGATGAAAATGAGACAAGTGGTGAGCTTTAGGATCTGAGTTTTAAGCAATACCCAATAGTTGAAATAAGGGTAGAGATAGATATTGGTTTGGAAAGATTTTTAGAGCCAGTTGACATCAAACACAAGTTAGTGATTAGACTGGAGAAACATTTGGGATGGTTTAGATTTGCATTTGTGGTCTACCATTTACTTTTACTGTGAGATCGGGAAGATTACCTGGTATGTAAGTTTTTATTATTTTTCCTTTTGTATGTTAGGAATTGAATGCAGAGGCATGACCATCTGGAGCAAGTATGCTGCCACTTAACTCTCCATCCCCTGGTCCAGTTTATTTCTTTTATAAACATTTATTTATTTACAAGGGGAGAGAGAGGGAGGGAGAGAAAAGGATGAGGACAGAGAAGGAGGGAGAGAGGCAAAGGGAAAGAGAAAGAAAGGGAGGAAAGATAAAGGAAAAAGAGAGATGGAGGGAGAGAGAAAGGAGAGAGAATGAGAACAAGAATGAATAGGTGTGCCAGGGTATCTAGCCACTGCAAATGAACTCTAGATGCATATGCCACTTTGTGCATCTGGCTTTACATGGGTAGTGGGGAATAGAACTTGGGTCCTTAGGCTCTGCAGGCAAGTACCTTAACCTCTGAGCCATCTCTCCAGCCCCAGTTTATTTCTTTCTGTATAAAATGGAGGTGGTGATAATTCATTCATCATGCATACTAACTGTACATTGTTGGCTGAATCTGGATCTAGAGTAAAACCAAAACTCTGCTCTCCTAGAGTGTCTTGGATTCTTAACCAATACTTCAGCATGCAAAAGAACTTTCTGGGCTTTGGTTCTCTAGTACCCATTTAAAACCAGATGCACAAAGTGGTGCATGCATTTGGAGTTCATTTGCAGTGGCTAGAGGCCCAGGGTGCTCATTCTCTTTTGCTTTCTCTTTATTTATCTCTTTCTCTCTCTCTCTCTCTCTCACTCACACACACACATACACACACACACACACACAATAAATAAAATATTAAAAAAATAAAAAGAACTTTCTAATAATTAGGGGAATAGTGACTTCATTTTTACCAGGAGGTAAAGTATTAACAAGAGTTTGGGAATGTTATAGATGCTACTAAAACATTACAGAATTGTTATAATTTCTGTTTTAATCTTTAGATATGATTTCTACTGAAACATGAAGTATTCAAACACAAAATTGTTATGATTTCTGTTGTAATCATTAGATATGATTTCTAATTCACAAGGACAATAATAGTTAACATATCCATATTTTTGTGTTACCCACTGTTTTTCCTTCCTGATGCTCTAGTATTGCTTCCTTTGTAAGTTCTTTTCTGTTCAAAGAACTTCCTCCAGCCAGTTTTTACAGGTAGCTTTTCTGGAGACAAATTCTGTTAGTTTTCCTTTGTTTGAGTATGTCTGAATTTTCTCATCATTGCTGGAGGATAGTTTTGCTGAAAATAGAATTCATAGTTGACTGTCTTTCCTTTGATACATGAAAAAAGTTATGCCATATCTGGCCTGTATGTTTTCTGAGGAGTAATTTGCTGTCATTTGATTTGGTGTTAAATCTTTAGGTGAGATGTTTCTCTCCGGTTCCTTTAAACTTTTTTTTTCCCTTCCTATTTTTAGTTTTCAGATGTTAACAGTGATGTGTCTTAACATATATTTCTTTGAGTTTATTCTGCTTGAGATTCACTTATTTTGACTGCACAGATTCTTACTTTGCCAGAGTTGGAGGTGCTTCATCTGTTATCATTTTGAGCACTCTTCCTCTCTTGCTTGTCAGTGATGTGAGTACTTTAGTTATACTCCCAAGGCCCCCTATTATATTTTAGCTTATTTTCTTTTTCTGTTGTTAAGATAGGGTAAATTCTGACAATCTCTTCAAGTTCATGGATTCTTTTTTTCTTTTTTATCTGAGTTTTTGACAGTATTGGAGATTGAATTCAGGGCCTTACATATGCTTCACCACTGAGTTATAAAGCTCCAGCCCCACTATTCACATATTTTATTCTGTATCATCTTCATTATACTATTAAAACCATCCAGTGAAATTTTAATTTTGGTTATTTTATTTAATTTTGTGGTTTTCATTTGGCTTATAATTTCTGTTTCTTCACTGGTATAGTCTATTTTTCCATTTATTTCAAGAGCATATATGATTGCTTATTGACAATTTTTTTATTTGTTAAATGTATTGACAACTTCCATACATAACACAATGAACCTTAATGCCCCCCACCACCCTACTTTGTCCCTCCTCCTTCATACCAACCGCCCCCCACTGTGCCCCTTCTTTCCAATTTGTCATTCTGTTGATGCTTTTTTCTTTTGGTTTTTTTTTTTTTTTTTTTTTTTTTTTTTGGTTTTCTGAGGTAGGGTTTCACTCTAGCTCAGGCTGACCTGGAATTCACTATGTAGTCTCAGGGTGGCCTTGAACTCATGGCAATCCTCCTACTTCTGCCTCCCGAGTGCTGGGATTAAAGGCGTGCGCCACCATGCCCAGCTTATTGATGCCATTTTTATTTTTGCCCTCTTCCATCATCCATGACAATATGTGATGAGATCAATATTATTCAGGCCTTGTATAGGTCACAGCAGCTGTTCTGAGGTCATGAATGCACCAACACTTTCACTGACTCATTTTTTTGTCTGGTTGGTGTTCTAAAGGATTCCTGTATCTGCATTGGCACCTCTTTCCCAATTTGGGGGAACTTTTCTTCTATGATTTTGTTGAAGATGCCTACTATGCCTTTGGAGTGAAATTCTTCTCCTTCTACTATACCCTGAATTCTTATGTTTGTTCTTTTCATAGTGTCCCGAATATCTTGAAATTCACACTCATACTTTTCTATTAGTTTGTCTTTCTCTTTGTTGGACTGTATTAGATCTGCCACCTGGTCTTCTAGCTTAGATATTCTGTCCTCTCCTTCATCCATTCTGCTGGTGAGATTTTCTACAGAGTTTTTTATTTCATTAACTGTGTTCTTCATTGCTAGTAATTCTGACTGGTTTTTCTTTATTATTTCTATTTCCTTACTTATGTTTAGTATTGACCTCTTTATTTCATTAAATTGGTGTCCTGTGTCTTCTTTGATTCCTTTGATTTCCTCTTTCATTCCTTTGATTTCTTCTTTAAACATATTTATAATCATTCTTTTGAAATCTTTCTCAGGCATTTCCTCTAACTCATTCTCACTGGTGGTCATTTCTGATGCATTAATACTTTTGGTGGATTTATAATGTCTTGATTTTTGGTGTTTCTTGTGGTATAATGTATATATTTTTGTATCTTGGATTAATTTAATGCTTGGATTTTCTAGTTAGCTGGGTATTATTGGATGTATCAATCAATCTGATGTAATATATCTTCAGGGTAGGAGCTTAAGGTGCTAGGTGTGGCTCTTAAGACTCAGAGTATCTACAAAAGTGAACCTAGGTGTTGGGTTTGCCAGCTATGAGGGTATTCAAGTAGGCTGAGTGGAACAAAATACAGATAGATTCTAAAATTTAACTAAAAAATGTACACATTCAATGAAAAACAGCATAGAGTATTATGCAAGAGTAGCTGTTATGACAACCAGATCCTCTATCAACAAGGAGGTTATGATTTCTGGTCTGTTGAGGGTTCCAAGTCAGCTTGTGACCAAGTGAGACCCTTCGCTAATGTATAACAGAAGAGGAAACAAAGCCACTATAAATCAAAGAAGCAACAAATAACAAGCCCAAAATATAGCTTATTTAAAAATGGCAAATCTGACCATCCATCAGATTTAACATATAATTTATCCTGATATGGAAGGTGCAATTAGCACTTCCGGTTCAGGGGGATATACCAGGTTTATTAGGTGGGTACTGACCTGGTGTAATCCCAGTTACCTTTTGGGGTGGTTTTGTTCTCAGTTATGCTGTGCTCCTGCTTGGGTCCCTCTTTGGTGCACTGTGGGTTCAAGTAGGCTGGCTGGGTCACTGGACCGCTGCTCTGGTCGTGGAGCTGGGCACTGGCGGTGGGGGAGGGGAGGCTGTCAATGGTGGCTCTAGTTCTCTCTGTGGTCCACATGACCCTCTACCTCGTGATCTGCTCCTCTGTTGTTCACTGCCGTTCTCCCTTCACGTTTCTTGAGTTTGCGGAGAGCTCCGGTGTGAGTGGAAAATCCCCTTGCCTGGCTTTTCCTGCGGCTCAAGCCGAGCCTGGCCGCTGTGGCCCCGCAGACCTGGCGCCACCGCTGCTGGAGCCACTTGTGCCAGCCTGTGTGGGCTCTGGATGCTCTGGATCTCTCCTACTCCTCTGCTGCCATTTTAATTTCTTATGCACCTCACTTTTTAGTAAAAGTGCATATTTATTTATTTATTTTTTTTGGCTTTTTCTCCCCTAGGCTGCTTTGGTGTGGTCCTATGTCACCATCTTAACCGGAAGTCACTGACTCATTTTTTGACAGGCTTTTAAAAATAATCAGATTCCAATATCTGATTCTTGTTTTTATTCAAGTTGTGATTTTTGTGATTCTTGGTATCATAGGTGTGGTGGTTTGAATTCGGTGCCCCCCATAAATTTATGTCTTTTGAATGCTTGGTTCCCAGCTGGAGGCATCTTGGCAGGTGGTGCTGCTGGAGGAGGTGTGTTGTTGGGTGGGCTTGTGGGTATTATAGCCAGATCCCCTTTCCAGAACTCGGTTACTCTCCTGCTGCTGTTGTCCATCTGCTGTGGCATATAGGGTTTGTCCTGCCTCTTCCATGTCATACTGTCCCCTGACATCATGAAACTTCCCCTTGAGATTATAAACCAAAATAAGTAACTTTCTTCCCATCAGCTGCCTATGGTTTGTACAACTACAAGAGGAGATTAATTAATTAATTAATTAATTTATTTATTTATTTGAGGTAGGGTCTCACTCTAGCTCAGGCTGACCTGGAATTCACTATGCAGTCTCAGGGTAGTCTCGAACTCATGGCGACCCTCCTACCTCTGCCTCCCGAGTGCTGGGATTAAAGGTCTTTGGCACCATTCCCAGCAATGTATTTATTGAGACAGGGTCTTGCTATATATCCTGTCTGGCCTATGTAGCCCAGGCTCACCTTGAACTCTCAATCCTCCTACTCTAGCCCAAGTGTTGAGATCATAGGTATGTGCTACCATGACAAGCTTGATTTTTGTTGTTGTTGTTCAATATCCTAGACATTTTGGCTGTTATGTTAGTCACTGATTTTAGACCTACTATGCGGTCACTGATATACTTTGTGGGGAGTCTGCCCTATTCCTCTGGGTTTATATGGTGCTCTTCATGCTGGTTCTATCTGTGGTTGCAAATGTTGCCCAAGCTGGGCTGTGCTGGTTTGTTTTCGGTTTCAGAGGTTAGAATCTCAGGCCCACTGGAGCAAAGAAATTTCACTGGACCAAGCTGTTTTTTGTGGCACAGTCCTCATTTCTGGTGCTGTCTCACTGCTCAGATGTGTTCAGGAGGTTCATGGCAGGTTCTGGTCCATGAGAACAGAGATGCTCTCTGGGCTGTTTGCTGTGGTGAAGTTCCTCTTGCTGGTGCCACCTGGCCCTACCAGTGCCCACAAAGAAACTAGCTGAGTCACTTGATACAGTGCAGTTCTTTTTGCTGATGCTGGTCAGATATTCTACTATATTTTGGTTGGCTAGGAGTATCAGGCCTGTGGGGACAAAGGTTTTTTCAGGGTAGGCTTATATTATGAGGATGTCTCATGTGCTGGCGCTGCCTAGTCACTGGCATTTCTCTGTGGGAAGGGAGTCTGAGGGCTACTGGTAAAGGGAAGTGCATTCCATGACTGCTTATTATCTCTGTGGCTGGCCGGCTGCCTCCTTGCCCATGGTTGGGCTTGCCTTGCTTAAATCATCAGTAGAACTTCCATTTGATTTGCATGAGGAGTGAGACTACCCAGGCAGATGCTCTTTTAATTTTTTTTTCTTCTTTTTATCGACAACTTGGCTGCTGCTTTTTGTTAGCTTGGGGATTGTACACCTCAAGTCTGGATTATCATCACCACTGCTGCTACCACTTCTTCCCCTTCCTCGTTTTTCTCTTAGAAATTGTTAGCATATGTTCATTGCACGAGTGATGGGGCTCATGGCATTTTTGTGTATGGATATCATATTGGCATGCTTCCTTCTGTTGCATGGCAAGATAGAGCATGTCATACCTCTATGCTGCTTCTCCTTCCCTGGGCTCCCAAACCATTGTCCTCTTACCGTCTCATGTATTAGATAGATGGTTTTGATTTGCCTTCGGCTTGCCTCTGGTGCTACTTATAGGCCCATACTTGTCTGCAGTGGGGAAGAAGTAGAAATATAAATGAATTTCTGTTGTTTCATCTGGAACAGAAACTTCCCTCCCTCTCACCTCATTGACTTTATTGGGATCTAATTCATATTCCATCTTTTTAAAAAGTATAAAACACAATAGTTTTTAGTTTATTCAAAAAGTTGTATCATCATTACCATTTAAAACACTTCAGCAGTCTAACAAATACCTTGTATCCATTTTGCTCTTTTCAAAGCTCTTGACAATCTCTAAAATACTTTCTGTCCCTTTGGACTTGGATGTTCTGCACATTTCATATGAATGAGCTCATCTAATATTTTAGCTTTTGTGTCTTTTTCTTTTTTTGGTTTTTTTTGAGGTAGGGTCTCACTCTAGCCCAGGCTGACCTGGAGTTCACTATGGAGTCTCAGGGTGGCCTCGAACTCACAGCGATCCTCCTACCTCTGCCTGCTGAGTGCTGGGATTAAAGACACACTTTTTAAACTTCACTTATTTGAGAGAGAGAGAGGAGAGTACAGCAGGGCCTCTAGCCACTGCAAAAGAACTCCAGATGCATGTGCCACTTTGTGCATTTGGCTTACATGAGTACCAAGGAATTGAACCTGGGTCCTTAGGCTTCGAGGGCAAGTGCATTAACTGCTAAGCCATCTCTCCATTTTTTTTTTTTTTTGAGGCAAGCCCAACAGACTGGCTTTTTTTTTTTTAATGAGAGAAAGAGAGAATTGGCCTGGTCCTCCAGCCACTGCAGTCAAACTGCAGACTTGTACACCCCCTTGTGCGCATGTGCGACATTGCATGCTTGCGACTAGCTTACGTGGGACCTGGAGAGTAGAGCATGAGTCCTTAGGTTTTGCAGGCAAGCGCCTTAACTGCTAAACCATCTCTCCATCCCTTCTCCATCTTTTGAAAGATTTTTTTTTGGGGGGGGGAGGGTTTGAAATGTTGACTGGTCGTATTTTCCCCCTTCAGTATTGTAAAGATGTGGTTTTACTGTCCTCTTATTTGCAGTTTTTACAATGAGAAATCTACTGTGATTGTTATCTTTGTTATTCTGTACACAGTATATCATTTCCCCTGGTCTTCTCTGTAATTTCTCTTCTTTTGTGCTCTCCTCAGTGATTCTCATCTCTTGGGTTCTTCTGAATTCCCAGCTTATGTGTTTCATTCAGCTCAGGAAGACTGTTGAATTCCATTTTGGATTTATTCTGTTAGTTTTTCATGCTGTTGGCTAATACCTTGGAGAAAGACTTTAAACGGAGAAAAAGATTTATTTTGGTTCACAATTTCAGTCTGCAGTTGAACTGACTTTCTCATCAAGGTGAAGCTATGGCAGTGGTGGGGCTCATATCAGTTGTTTTCTTTCTCAACAGTCACCATCTTTGATTTTGGTGTCTGAAAACCATTGTTTTGTATATTTTATCCCCCTCCTTACCCCCCCCCCCCCAGGTATGGTCTTGCTCTAACTCAGACTAACCTGGAATTCACTATGTAGTCTCAGGGTGGCTTTGAACTCACTGCGATCCTTCTGCCTCCCAAGTACTGGGATTAAACACATGTGCCACCTTGCCTGGCTCTATTTTATCCTTTTTAATTTATTTTTTTTTTGTGGTTGTAGGTTGTAGGGTAAATTTGTCTACGTAAATAACTCTCTTGAGTAAGGTAATGTTCCCAGGGTAGTGACTTTTGTACTATCATGTTTTACAGGCAGCCTGAAAATCACTGAATTATTTTGATCTAGGAAATTGGTTCAATGAACTAGGATTTTCAGAAGTTATTTCCATACTTTGGGAGACATGAGTGTGACTGGGAGAAAAGTTAAACAGGAAGCTAGAGATGGTGAGGCTGCTGCTGTTGTCCATGTGACAGGTGATGAGTTTGCACAGATTGTGAATGACGCTGGTGAGAGGAGCACATTCTGTGGCTATTTTGAGAACAGATTTTATATTTTCAATAAAAATCTGATAGTCACCCATAGAGTTTTCATAGCATTCAATTACTGGCAACCACTCTTTTCTTATTACTCCTAAAGATGGCATTTTAATTCAATAAGATGATGTTGACCAAGTAACTTTATCAAAATGTCAGGTCAATATTTAGTTTTAATTTCAGTTTATACTCTAACCTGTTTTCTTAGTCTTGTTATTTATTCTCCAAGTATTAATGAACTATGAGTTTACAAAGAATAAAGTTGATTTATTATTTCTGAATGACATACTTTTTTTAATGTATTGTATTCAGTTGGTTTTCTTTTTTGTTTTGTTTTTGAAGCAGGGTTTCACTCTGTAGCCCATGCTGGCCTCGATCTCACTGTAATCATGTACCTCAGCCTCCCCAAGTGCTGAGATTAAAGGTGTGTGCCACCACACTCCGTGGTATTCAGTTTTAAAATGCATTCTCGTACAGTTGTGTAAAAGCCTGTAGGGTCTTTGCTAAGTTTAATTCTGGGAAACAATTGCATCTTACAAAAGAACCTTTTGGATAATAGAAAATTATATCAGAAAATCACATTACATTGCTACCTACAAAATAATTTATTTATTTGCACATGTGTATGTGTGTGTTTACATGTATGAATGAGTGTGCCAGGACCTCTTGCCTCTGCAAATGCCAGGCACTAACCACTTTTTGCATCTGGCTTAGATGGTGACTTGGGAATTGAACCCTGGACTGCAGGCTTTGCATGCAAGCACCTTTAACTGCCGAGCCATCTTCCCAACCACCTCCTTCCCCTCCATTTTTGAATAACCAGAAAAAGACTTGTCTTCAGCTGAAATAAACAGACTCCATTCATTAAATGCTAAGTAGTTCAAATAGGAAAGCCTTTTGTGGAATGATTTCCTGCATACTTTCTTTGCAGTGAATGAAGTTTCCTTTCCTTAGCCTTTAAAAACTGGTCTAGACTGACATAATTATATCTTATTTTGCTTTCTCTGCTATTTTCTCAATTTTGTTATTTACTAGAATTTTCATTGAGAATTTATTAATTTCTATTGGACCTTTAAAATAGTTGTAGTTTTCGGTATGCACACCTTACCTAAAACAATAAAAAATATCTAAGTAATGTAGATAAATTAATCCTATGTTGAGGTATCAAACATAGGATTTAAAAAGTGAGTGTGTTGAACTGAATAAAGAAATGGAGCAGGGATATAATCTCACTAGGATCCTTGGCATAAACTGCTGACTAGGACCTGTGGCACAAACGAACATAATTTAAACTTGAAAGAGAGAAGATTCAAGGATTGATGGAGGAAGTAGTAGGCAGGTTGCTTTTTTTTTTTTTTTTTTTGAAACAGGTTCTCACTTTGTAACCCTGCCTGACCTGGAAATTGGGTGATCCTCTTGCCTCAGACTCTCAAGTACTGGGATTACCTGGTTTGAGACAAGATTTTTGTTAGCAGTGTTTAAGTATTTATTACCTGGTAGTAATTCTATGGGTTGAGAACCAGATTTATTTTGTATAGCTTCAAGGGGATGGAAGGACTGTGACCAGCAAAAGATATTAAAATTTTCTCAAGTTTTCTTTCATGAATGAAATGAAATACTTATTAGTATAATACTTTTGCCAACCATGTTAGTCTTCTAGAGCTGCTGTAGCAAAGTGCTCTAAGTATATAGTCTAAACATAATATAAAATAATATCAGTGGGGTGGCTTAAAATGATAGAAATTTGACCAACATTGTCAGTAAGTCTTTCTAGAGGACTCTGAGGGAGAGTTTGCTCCATGCCCAAATCCTAGATTTTGGTGGTTGTGGAAGTCTTTGGTGTCTCTTGGCCTGCAGTTTTATCGCCCCAGCCTTTGCTTTCATTGTCACATGCTGTTTCCCCTGTGTTTGACTGTGTTTCTGTTTCTTTTATGAAGATCAGTTATTGTACTTGGGTCTACTTTAATCTAATATGGCTTCATTTTAACTAAGTATGTATGCAAAGAATTTATTTCTAAACAAGGTTCTATTCTTATTATTTAGATGATTGTGAATCTGTGGGATAGATTATTCAGTCTTGCACATTAATCTTCTGGACTGAAGCCAGGGCCTTGAGAATTCCAAGGCAAGTGCTCTACGGCTGAGCTATATATCCCCAGCCCTCTATGTATTTTTTTTTTTTTTGCATGTGTATATATGTGGTTGTGTGTTTTGGGTATACCATGTGTACCTGCAGATTAGTTGATTTGAAATATTTTTTCCTGTCTGACTTTTTCTTTAATTTCCCTCCCTTTTCCCCTTTCTCTTGTTCCTGTTCCTCCCCCCCTCCCCAGTTGCTGGAGTTCTAGGACTGCCAATACATTAGACATTTTTCATTTTCTTACAAGTGCTTTTCAGGGAGTTGTTAGATTTTTGTTGCTGTTTGTGTAGTTTTTAAAATTTTGTTTTTTTATTTTTAAGCATAGAGAAAAGAGAGACAGAGGCAATGGGTGCTACAAACAAACTCCAGATGCATGTGCTACTTTGTACATCTGGCTTGACCTGGGTACTGGGTACTTGAACTGGGGTAGGCTTTGCATGCTAGTGTCTTAACCGCTGAGTTATCTCTCCAGCCCATGTATTTGTTTTTTGAGACAGGTTTTCTCTATATATGTGCATCTCAAAGTGGCCTCAAACTTGCTATGTAGCTCCAGCTGGCCTTGAACTTAGGATCCTCAGACTCCAGTCTCCAAGTGCTTGGATTACAGATGTGAACTGCCTGCCTGGTTTATGCATTGCTGCTGATCGATCGCAGGGCCTCATGACACTCTACCAAATGAGCTATACCTCCAGCCCCTTTAAAAAGTTTTACAGATTTAGGTTTTACATGTAAGTCTGTCATCTATTTTTAGCTAATTTTCTGTGTTATGTGAGTTGTGTATTGAAGTTCATTCTTTCTGCAAATGGCTGTTTTGGTACCATTACCCAAAAAGATTATTCTTTTTCTAGTACATTGACCCTGGCACTTTTGTTGAAAATATATTATCCATGTATACTTAGGTATGTTTCTGGTAGCTTTAACATTATTTATTTTATTTTATTTTTGAGAGAGAGACAGAGATAGGGAGGGAGAGAGAGAGAGAGAGAATGGGTGCTCCAGAGCCTTTTAACCACAGTGAATGAACTCCAGACGTGTGCGCCCCCTTGTGCGCACCTGCAAAATTGCACACTTGCCTCACTTTAGTGTCTGGCTGTATGTGAGACCTGGAAATTCGAACAAGTGTTCTTAGGCTTCTCAGGCAAGCACCTTAATTGCTAAGGCATTTCTCCAGCACTCTGATAGCCTTTTTTTTTTTTTTAAATTTTTACTGACAACTTCCATAATTGTAGACAATTACCCATGATAATTCCCTCCCCCCCACTTCCCTTTGCAACTCTACTCCATCATACTGCTTCCCCCTCTCAATCAGTCTTTTTTTTATTTTGATGTCATGATCTTTTCCTCCTATTATGATGGTTTTGTGTAGGTGGTATCAGCACTGTGTGGTCATGGCTATCCAGGCCATTTTGTGTCTGGAGGAGCACATTGTATCTTCCTTTGGCTCTTACATTCTTTCTGCCACCTCTTCTGCTTTTATATAGGTTTACTTCTTACTTTTTTTTAGTGGAAATAATATGTACGTTATGATATATAGTTTATTCTATTCTAGGACAAATACATCTATTCTTTTTTCCTTGGGAGAGATGAAGACAGGATAACAATCAGGAAATGGACATATACATCTTGGGATTGAATTTTGGAGACAGAGTGTCACTGTATAACTTATATTGGTCTTGAAGTCATGGCAGTCTTCCTCCCTCAGCCCTTCTGGGTGCCTTGATTACAGGCATGTGCCACCATGCCTGACTGGAAATGTTTGATGAAAATAGGAGTACATTCTAACTATATTATACTGTATTATTCATTAGCTTCTAAAATTATCTCAAAGTTGAGAAGTTACTGTTTCATTTGGATAATACTCCGATTTAAATATTTTTGAAAATATTTCTCAGTATTAATAGCATTGAAAGGACTTCTACATTTGTCTGTAAGTAATAAGAAATTTTCTCTGGCTTTTCCTTCTTTCTTTGCTGCTGCTTTCTTCCCTCCCTTCCTTTCCTCCTCCTTCCTTCCTTCTCCTCCTTTCTCTTTCCTTCTCCTCCTCCACTTTCTTTCTCCTCCTCTCTCCTTCCCCTCTTTTTTCTTTTTCCTCCTCCTTCCTTCTCCTCCTGTCTCCTTCTCCTCCTTCCTTCCCCTTCTTTTCCTTTCTCCTCCTTCCTTCCTTCCCCTCCTCCTTTCTTCCCCTCCTTCCTTCTCCATTTTTTCTCCTCTTCCTTCCTTACCCTTCTTTTCTTTCTCCTCTTCCTTCTTCCTTATCCTCCTTTTTCTTTCTCCTCTTCTCTCCTCCTCCTTCCTTTTCCTTCCTTTTCTTCCTTCCTTCTTATACTTCTCTTTCCTTCTTCTCATTCCTGTCCCTCCTTTCTCCTCCCCCTTCCTTCTACTTCTTCCTCCATCCTCCCAGTCATCTCCTCTTTAACCATGAAAGAATGTTTGGTTTTAAGATTTTTCTTTTGGAAGAAAGGTTTCAGTAGAAGAGGTATGATAGGGAGAGGGGACAAAAGAAGACAATGGGGAGGGGATTATCATCCAAATACATTATGTACATGTAAGAAAATTGTCAATAAAAAGCTAAAAATATTTTTGTTTTGAGTATTATATTTCATTTTAGCTTTCAAAAGCTTACTTTTTTTTTACCATTGGATTTAAAAGATGCTGTTGTTGTGTCAAAATAGAAATAAATATCTCTGTTCCAAAATTTGGAATTCCTTAGTTTTTCTGTTGCTTCTTTCATGAGACTCATGGCTTGATTTGTACAGTTCTGCATCTTCCTTACTCTTTGTACTGCCACCACACTGTGCCCACCTCTCTCCAGGCTCTCTACCAGTTGATCTAGCAAGGTTACCTCTTATTGTGTGCTCTAGTTTGAACTCTTGATGCCAGCCCAGTGGAGGTGAAGTGTAGCTTGGCTATTTGATGTCAGATGCCACGGCACTGCCAGCATTGCTGAGGTCGAGCCTGGTCAGCTTCAGAGCCTTTTCTTAGGACATTTGGTTCTTTTTCTTTCTTTCTTTTTTAAAATAGCATGTTTGTTTTTTTGTGGACCTCTATGTCTCTTATTGTACTGTATGACTTTAATTTCACATATGAACCTCTGTAGTTAAGGATTTTTTTTTCCAGTGCTAGGAGTTTAACTTGAGGACTTGTACATATTAAGCAAGTGCTATTCCACTGAATTGTACCTTCAGCCCATGCCTGAGTTTTATCAAGCAAATTTTAGTACATCTTTTTGACTCTGCATTTTCTTTCATTTTTATTTTAATTTACTTATGGGGAGGAAGGGAATATGTGTGCACCAAGGCCTCTTGCCACTGCAGATGAACTCTACATTTATGTTCCACATTGTGCATCTGCTTTACATGGGTACTGGGGAATTGAACCAGGCTTTGCAAGAAAGTGCCTTTAACTACTGAGCCATCTCCCCAACCCTTCTTTCATTTTTTTTTTTCTATTCAAAATTCTCTAACAGAGTTATCTAATTCTTTTAGGATATCTTACAGTCCAAATTATTCTAGTAATAAATTTCTTTCCAGTTTTTAGGTACCCATATATATTTAATAGTCTTATTAGGTTGTTCAATAAGTGTTTTACAACATACTCAATATATTCCAGAAACAGTGGGATATATGGGCAAATAGAGCTAGCCAAATCCTTGCTGTCATTCTAGTGAGGTGAGGTAGACAAGGAACAGTAGTAAATGGTTAGGAATCACTCTGGCTGGTCATGTGCTCCTGAACATGACTGCTGCCCTTCATTAGAAATGGGTATGGGCAGATGGACATTATAAGTCTAATGTGGGTAACCACTGATTTAAATGCTCAGGTAAGTGTATCATAGCAAAGGATATTTTAGTGAAATATGTTTAGCATTTCTCAGAATTAAGGGTATTGTAACCATTTTTTTTCTACATGTACATTTGAAGAATACAGAAAGCAGTGTTGACTTTTTTTTTTTCCTGTAGAGTCAGTAGATACCAAGCACACTGTTTTGCGTGTAACAGAGCATTACATTAATCTACCCACTTGACCTATCACCCATGTTTTAGTTCTTTGAAGGTGCTCATTTCCCTCATAGTCACTAGCAACTCCACATCTGCCATGCTAGTTAGCAACATCAGGGAATATTTGACTTCTCTGGGGTCATTTGCCAAGGCTAGAACAGTTATTTTGTTGAAGCTTGAGGGATTTTGGTCATCATTTGACATGATAACCCTAGTGGCTGGGCTGAGTTTATTGACAGCCCTGCCAGCACCCAAATAAAAGAAGGTTTACAAACTTAAGTGAGGCAAAATGTGTGATGAGCCCATAATACATCACTTTTCCTAAATTTTCTTTGGGCAGTTTGTCTATTCATAGTGCTTATAGAAAGCCATTTCCAAATGTGCAGTTGTCCTGCTGAGTCCTCTTGCCCTTTAAAAGATATATGAGCTCCTTTTGCTTATGAGATTTCTTGATTTTTGTTGTTGTTAGAATGGAAGAGTTGGTGCTAGAAAGCATGAAGGCCTTGACTAATAGCAGCATCCGGTCTTCTCCAGACAAACTGTGTGCAATGCAGTATTTTGTCTGCTAAGTACCTCTTCTCTCAGAATGGTCTTCACCTCTTGAAACTTTTCTCCCTCTTCCCTACTCAGTCATCATGCCTGATTTAATAGGTAGTACAAATTAGAAGGCGCTTGTTTCCACAGCTGTTCTGATTAGCATGGTCCACTTCATCTGTGGTAAAATAAAATAGAAACCTGCTTCTTTCTGTAAAATGTCACCCTCTCAGCATTCTCAAATGCATTGGAACTACCCATGATATGCTTATCAGAAAGCATATGTAAACTTGGAAAGTAAGTTTGGACATGCAGAATAAACTGTAAAATCCAGTAAGAAATGGAAAACATTTGTGTACTTTTTATAAAGCTCTTTCATAAGTTCTCAAAAAGCTGTATACAACAGCAATTTGCATATTCAGTATTTGAAACAAGTAATTGTAGCTCTTCCAACTTTTTGTTGGGGGTGGGCGGGCAGGTTCTCCTCATGTAACCCAGGTTGGTTTTGTACTCAGTTTTCCTGGCTCGGCCTCATAAGTACTGGGATTATGCAGGCATCACTATACCCTGCTTCTTTCATATTTTGTTAATAGTGAAATATCATCTTCCTATTTTGATTTTACCCATTCTAACCTACTGCAATCTTCAAATAACAATGTAGTGTAATAGTCTTTACATTCATAAGGCACATTTCACTGCAATTTATAAATGTATCAGCATTTTAACCTAAGCTGTCATGTTATTATATGGAGTATCACTCTACATTATTTTGAAATAAAATGTTGCTTCTGGAGAGCTTTTGAAGGACATACTCTCCAAAGAGGAACTTTTTTTGTTTGTTTGTTTATTCAAGGTAGGGTCTCTCACTCTAGCCCAGGCTGAGCTGGAATTCAGTCTTAGGGTGGCCTTGAACTCACATTGATCCTCCTACTCTGCCTCCCATGTGCTGGCAAAGAGGAACTTTTTACCTCTCAAATTTAAAATAATAAAAACAAACCAGTATTAATTAATTAGCTAATTAGTTTTGCAATGCTGAGGATTGAAACAGAAGTCTAGCAAAATGTAAGGGGTGGGGAATGTGGCTCAGTTGTAGAGTATTGTCTAGCATGTGGGAGTCATGGGATTCACTCTCCAGTATTTTAAAAACAGATTAATTTAGATATAACATATATTTTCCATCCCTAATTGACTCAGATTATATCCTCAAAGTCCAATTTTTAGCTGACCAATTCTTTGATGTCACAGGCTATTTTTTATACCAATAATGATATAGACCTCTGGTTTTCAGCCCAGGGGTATATGGCAGTATCTAGGGATATTCATTCTTGGAACTTGCTTGGAGGAGGTGGTGGTGGTGGGTACTGACATCCAATGAGCTGACACTAATGTTGCCGATAAGTGTATCACAATGCAAAACACAGTGCTCCTGCACCTAACATTGCTGAAGAATTATCCCACCCAGAATGCCAACTGCTGAGGTTGAGAAATGTTGCCTAGACAATGATAAGGTCTCAGGCAAGCCTAAAAAACTGTGACACGTAATAGTACTTAGCACCCATAACTAAAACTTGGGTCTAACAGGACCATTTCATTTTTCTTTAAAGTTACTGTCTTCCAGGCAGGAGAGCAGGCACAGTTAAGACACTTGCCTGTTGTTACAGTCAGGTCCGCATTGCTGGCGGAAATCACCCAACCAAGGGCAGCTTGTGGGAAAAAGAGGTTTATTTAGGCTTACAGGCTCGAGGGGAAGCTCCACGATGGCAGGGGAAAACAATGGCATGAGCAGAGGGTGGACATCACCCCTGGCCCACATAAGGTAGACAACAGAAACAGGAGGGTGTGCCAAACACTGGCATGGGGAATATAACACCCATAAGCCTGCCTCCAACAATACATGCCTCCAGGAGGCGTTAATTCCCAATTCTCCATCAACTGGGAACCTAGCATTCAGAACACCTAAGTTTATGGGGGACACCTGAATCAAACCACCACACCTGTAAAGCCAAAGGACAGGTTCGATTCCTCAGGACCCACATAAGCCAGATGCACAATGTGGTGCATGTGTCTGGAGTTTGCAGTGGCTGGAGGCCCTGGAGTGCCCATTCTCTCTCTCTCTCAAATAAATAAAATAAAACATTAAAAATTACTATCTTCCTTGATATGCTCTTTGTAAGTTTCAGTTTGAGATACTGGTATTTCTTTCCTTATTGGGGCACAGAGGGCAGTCACTTCCACAAGATGGTAGATACCTCGATTTTGGTGCCTTTGTACATTTTTTTTAAGCTTTCTACCTTTTATATAGTCCATGACCCCCAGTCACTAGAATGGGGCCATACACATTTAAGGTGAGTTTTAGCATTTCAATTAATGTAGTCTAGAAAATCCCTCAAAGACCTCTCCTCCTCCACCTCCACACACATACACACATATATGTATGTATGTATGTATGTATGTATGTATGTATGTAGTATATATATATTTATTTATTTATTCTAGATTATGCATAGGAGAGAAAATCTGCAATATTGCTATGTCTAGCTTATTTTTCTTAACTTGATCTTTTTTCCAGTATGTTCAGTTGATGTGTTCCATCCATTTTTCCTGAAAATAGCATGTCTCATTCTTCATTATGGTTAAGTAAAACTCTCTCTCTTTCTCTCTCTCTCTCTCTCTCTCTCTCTCTCTCACACACACACACACACACACACACATCTCCTCTGTATGTTTTTGCTCTATTATAGTATTTAATTAGTTTTATTCATAGTACATATCTTTATTATTATTTGTTACTGAATTTTTTTATTACAGACATACTTAGTATGAATACATCATGTGTTGTACCATCTTTTCCCCATCCCTGTCCCCATTCCACTGGGTGCCTTCCTCAGTAGTGTTGCTGGTATTATAGGTTATGTATTGTGAAGCGGCAGTCAGTTTTTGGGGGGCAGATGCCTCTGGGTGTCCAACGTGTGACTCTTGCAATCTTTCCTCCCCCTCTTCTGCAAAATTCCTTGAGCCATGGTGGGTGAGTTTTAAGTCTACTTCAGTGATGAGCTCTTATGAGCCTCTTGATTTCTGCTTTGGTATGTGTTGAGTATCCTCAGTGTCTGTCTCCTTCACCTTGGCACTGTTTGTCAGGCTCACCATGGAAGCAGCACTCTTAACCTGTCTCCCCAATTTCTCTCTGGTCTCACCGGGGCCCTGGCTGAAGTCCTCCTACCTCGACTTCCCAAGTGCTGGGATTAAAGGCACGCACCACAATGCACCTTGCTGAAGGGCAAGGCGTGTTTTATCTCCTCAGGTATCACTACCTTTCCAGGAGCTGAAGCAGGTTAGGAGGCCACCATCTTGACCAGAAGTTTCTTCTATACATGTTTTAAGTTTTTCTTACATGTGTCAGTGAATTTTTGACAAGCTATATAAGATGGGGATTGCCCACTATTTGAGTATTATATTTGGAGGAGGAATATTTTTATGTTCCTTACAACTTAAAAATGAAAAAACCCTTAAAAATATTGAATCTATATCTCAATTTATTCAAATATTCATTTAGAAATTAGTAGTGCTATAGTAGGTATTTAGATTTTTTTTTATAGTACCATATAACTGATTGACTTTGATTTTATTAACAGGGTCAGGAGAAGGTCTGGGGAAAATAATCCAGAGATTTCCACAAAAGGACTGGGATGATACACCTTTTCCACAGGGAATTGAATTGGTAAGTTGGTGTGTATTAATGTACTTTTTTTTTTTTTTTTTTTCGAGGTAGGGTCTCACTCTGGTCCAGGCTGGCCTGGCATTAGCTATGTAGTCTCAGGGTGGCCTTGAACTCTCTGCGATCCTCCTACCTCTGCCTCCCTAGTGCTGGGATTAAAGGCATGCGCCACCACGCCCGGCTTGTTGTTGTTTTTTGAGGTAGGGTCTTGTTCTATAAGCCCAGGCTGACCTGGAATTCACTATGTAGTCTCAGGGTGGCCTTGAACTCACAGTGATAATCCTTCCTCGACTTCCCAAGTGCTGGGATTCAAGGCATGCACCACCATGCATGTGGTTATTTATTTATTTATTTATTTTTATTTATTTGAGAGCAACAGACAGAGAGAAAGAGGCAGAGAGAGAAAGGGAGAGAGAATGGGCGCGCCAGGGCCTCCAGCCCCTGCAAACGAACTCCAGACGCGAGCGCCCCCTTGTGCATCTGGCTAACGTGGGTCCTGGGGAATTGAGCCTCGAACCAGGGTCCTTAGGCTACACAGGCAAGCGCTTAACTGCTAAGCCATCTCTCCAGCCCCTATTTATTTATTTTTGAGAGAGAGACAGAGAAAGAGAATGGGAATGGGCACACCAAGACCTCTAGCCACTGCAAACGAACTCCAGATACCTGAGCCATTTTGTACATCTGGTTTTATATGTGTATGGGGGAATTGAACCCGGGTCATTTGACTTTCCAGCCAACCATCTTAACCGCTTAGCCATCTCTCCAAGCCCAATTTTTTTCTTACTTTGGTATTTCGAGATAGTGTCTCACTGTAGCCCAGGCTGACCTAGAATTTACTATGTAGTCTCATGCTGGCCTTGAACTCATAGCAATCCTCCTACCTCAGTCTCTCAATTGCTGGGATTAAAGGCGTGCACTATGCCCAGTTTTTTTTTTTGTTTGTTTTGTTGTTTACTTTTTATTTATTTGAGAGCAACAGACAGAGAAAGAGGCAGGTAGAGAGAAAGAGAGAGAGAATGAGCACGCCAGGGCCTCCAGCCACTGCAAACAAACTCGACGCATGCACCCCCTTGTGCATCTGGCTAACGTGGGTCCTGGGGAATCGAGCCTCGAACTGGGGTCCTTAGGCTTCACAGGCAAGCGCTTAACCGCTAAGCCATCTCTCCAGCCCTTATGCCCAGTTTTAATGTACTTTTATCATGATGGTTTCACATTCACCTTATAGTGTACTTCCTATTAAATACTTTAATGATTTAATTACACAATATTGCTAGAGATAATGTTCTTTCCTTCTGGCCCTTAAGTACAGTAACCTTTGTGTGGATTTTGTAATGCCTATTTGCTAATACTGAAGGTAAATTGATGATCCTTCTGAACTTAGAAGCAGAAAAATTCCCCTGGCTCTTCAGTAAAAATCTTCATTTGAGTAGCTTATATAGCACTAAATAAATATTTATTTTAAAAACTTTGCAGTTTACTGTTAAGTAAAAATAAAACAAAAAATATAGACAAACATAAACCAAATATTTGTTTAATGGTGACTGTCGTGGTTTGAATTGGTTTTGAAATTACAGATCTAGATTCTTTTCTATAAAGTATTCTTTTTTATAAAGTAGGTTGTTTTATAATAATGCAGTTCAGCTGCCTCCATGCGTACCCGACCCACTTTGGCAGCCATTTTAAGGGACTTTAGTAGTTGAATTGTAGTTACTGTTGGGTCGGACATTTTATCTGATGGCATGAGAGAACGCAAAAGGTAGTCACTGAAGTGCTTTGCAACATGATTTTAAAGCTTAGTTTTCTTCAACATACTTGACAGTGGGGAAAATAAGGAGGCTTTTCATTTTGTGTATATACACACACCCCATTCTTCATACCAGTTGGTAATAGTTAAGAGTACATGTCCTGGAAGAGACTGCATGGGTTAAAGTCCCAGTAATGTGGTGTGACTTTTGACAAGTTACAAATAGGAACACTAATTTCTTAGAGTTGTTTTACAGATAAAATGAAAGATATGTACATTAAATGCATGGAACATGACCTCCCATAAAGTTGGTGCTTTATAAATGTGGTAGACGATGGGCTGTTTTTTGTTGTTGTTTGCTTGTTTTTGTTTCTACTTTTTTTGCTGACAGGTTCTCATGTAGCTCAGGCTTGCCTCCAACTCATTATATAGCTGAGGATGACCTTGAACTCTTGATCCTCTTGCCTCTACCTCTTGAGTGCTAGGGTTAAAGACATGCATCACCATGCCTGGCCGACATGGTTGTTGATACTGTGGTTGCTCCTGTTCGTCTCCTTTCTCTCAGCACCTTGCTCAGAGGAAGAACTGTTCTTCCTCTGAGCATGGGCCAGAAATAGCCATTAGGAATAAAATTTATGTTGAAAATTGTAAATTTTTTCACCCCAGCTGACAACTCTCATTCTGCATTGCTGAGGATGTGAGATACACTGAGATACATTGCTGAGCACTTGGTTTTGATTCTTGTAACACAGCCATGTAAAGAGACTATGGGTTTATAAGCTGAGAAAGAGAGGGAGAGAGAATATGAATCAGTCTTGAATTTTGGCATTAAAAATGGGGAAGGAATGTAAGGATCCTAAGAAAGTGGTTTTTTGGAGAGCTCCTTGCATTCTTTTTTCTCTCCCACATACCTTCATATGCCAATAATTTTCCTTACTGTGCAAATAACCAGACATTTGTATTAAAGGGTTTTAAAACTCAGTATTTTTCCTTTAAGTGGTAATAAAATGGGAAAATTTTGATGCTGGAGGCCCAATAGACCTTTCTGTGAGTTACTATTTACCTCTTTTAGCATAAAAGTATGGAGGTATAGAAACTACATTAGTTTAGCCATATAAATAGCAAAACCACCTTCATATGTTTCTAGAAGAACAGACATTTTGGAGGCCCAACAGAAAAGAATTGTCATAGCTACTTTACTAGGACAGAAAAGGATACAAAGCTATTTTACAAGCCAAGGGAATAGATGCTTATGATACCTCTGATATTTTTCTTATAGCAAGGGAGAATGATGTTAATTTTACTCTATAGTGAATGGATTCTTCTTTGTCTGCTGGACTATTTCTGTGTGAGTGGTAGTTCTGTTGGCAGCTGTACAAGACGAGGTGATATTTGAGTTGTATGCTTCTTTTTTTTAATTGACAACTTCCATAATTATAGACAATAAACCAAGGTAACCCTCCCTCCCCCACTTTCCCCTTTGCAACTGCACTCTCCATCATACCCCTTCCCCCTCCCAATAAGTCTCTCTTTTATTTTCATGTCATCATCTTTTCTTCCTATTATGATGTTCTGGCATATCTACTGTCAGGTACTGCTAGGTCATGGATATCCAGGCCATTTTGTGTCTGGAAGAGTGCATTATAAGGAGTCCTACCCTTCCTTTGGCTCTTATATTCTTTCCACCACCTCTTCTGCAATGCACCCTGAACCATGGAAGGTGTGATAGAGATGTTTCAGTGCTGAGAACCCCTGTGTCACTTCTTCTTAGCATCATGATGCCTTCTGAGTCATCCCACGGTCACTGCCATCTGAAGAGAAGCTTCTCTAACCAAACATGAGAGTAGCATTAATTTATGGGTATGAACATTAATAGAAGTGCTTACTGGGCAGTTTGGTGAGCATAGTATATACATTTAGCCAGACACAAGCAGATGTTATACCCCTAGGGCTCATGACTTCCCCTGTCATAGGTTTTCAGTATCAGGCATGTATTCCCTCCCATGGAGTGGGCCTCCAGTCCACTTAGAGAGCAGCAGTTGGTTTCCCCCATAACAGACATGCCACTATTGCATACATTGGTTCATTTGGCCTGGCTAGCCAAATTTAAGGCTGCAGTGTCTACTATTGTTTATCTCCAGTGGTGATTTGTCTCTCTCTCCCAACAAAAATAAGGCTGGTGGAGCTGGAGAGATGGCTTAGTGGTTAAGCGCTTGCCTGTGAAGCCTAAGGACCCCAGTTTGAGGCTCGATTCACCAGTTCCCACATTAGCCAGTTGCACAAGGGGGCGCATGCATCTGGAGTTTGTTTGCAGTGGCTAGAGGCCCTGGCATGCCCATTTTTGCTATCTCTCTCTCTGTCTCTCTCTCTCTCTCTGCCTCTTTCTCTCTGTTGCTCTCAAATAAATAAATAAAATAAACAGAAAAATAAGGCTGGTGGTATTACTATACCTGATTTTAACCTATATTACAGAGCTATAGTAATTAAAAATAGCATTGTACTGGCACAGAAACAGACATATAGATCAATGGAACAGAATAGAGGACCCAGATGTGAGTCTGGGCAGCTACAGCCACCTGATCTTCAACAAAAATGCCAAAAGTACTCTTTGGAGAAAAGACAGCCTCTTCAAAAACTGCTGCTGGGAAAACTGGATATGTATCGGTAGAAAGATGAAAATAGATCCTTATCTCTCTCCATGCACAAGCAATAAGTCCAAATGGATCAAAGATCTTAATATCAGACCTGAAACTCTGAAACTGCTAGAGGAAAAGGTAGGGGAAACCCTTCAACATCTTGGCATAGGCAATGACTTTCTGAATATAACCCCAGTTGCTCAGGAAATAAAACCACTGGAACCTCATGAAATACAAAGCTTTTACACACCAAAGGACACTGTGAATAGAGCAAAGAGGCAGCCTACAGAATGGGAGAAAATCCTTGCCAGCTTCCATCTGACGGAGGAGTTGTATGCTCTTGATTAGCAACATGGAGGTACGGTAGGTAACAGAGCTTCTTTTCACTGAATATTTTCTAGGTGACTTCTTGGCTGATTCTTAGCATAGCATTTCAAAACTTTGGGTGGTAAATAAACACTTAAAGATTACTTGAACTGTTCAGTTATGTTGGAAGTTTTCTTACTCTAAAATTTTCATGTAGTTGATGATTTTGCTTCTTCAGTGCCTACAGTACGTTGTCACACACAAACTAAGTTTAACGCACAACTATCAGACTTTTTTTTTTTTTTTTTTGAGGCAGGGTCTCACTCTATTCTAGTCTAACCTAGAACTCAATTTTTAGTGCTGGCTGGCTTTGAACTCATGGGGATCCTTCTACCTTGGCCTCCTTAGTGCTGGGATTAAAGACATAAGCTTCCATGCCTGGTTTAAAGTTCATTTTTAAAATAGCATAAATCACTATTAATGATTTGCTATGTGTATATTTGTGTGTGTGCGTGTGTGTGCATTGCACATGCCCTTGAGGCACCCTATATGTTCACCTTCAGCAGGGTGAATTTGCTGCTGTGACTGGAGCAAACAGGTGTTCTACTCCATTACTTTTCTACCCATTCTTTTTTTAAATTTTAATTTGTTTATTTGCAAGGAGAGAGAGAGAGAGAATGGGTGCACCAGGGCCTTTAGCCCTGCTGCAAATGGATTCCAGATGCATGCACCACTTAATGCATCTGGTCTTATGTGGGTGCTGGGAATTGAATCTGGGTCCTTAGGCCTTGTGGGCAAGCGTCTTAACCACTAAGCCATCTCTCCAGCCCTTTGCCCATTTTTATTTTGAGCCCTAGTCTCTTACTAATCCCAGATCTTGCTGTTTTCTCATAAGCAAAGTCTAAAAGCTAAGATGCAACAGAGTTGGTATTGAAGCCCATGTCTTTGACTTTTACCTTCAGCCATGACATGATAGTATTCTGGGAGTGACATTTTAAGCTATGGTATCATTTATATTTCAGTGTAAATGCAGGATCTGAAAACAGAGTTGTGTAATTTGGAAGAACTGAGGTTGAATAATGTCAGGAAAATGCATCTTGTATTACTCAGTTGTTTGTCACTATAATGAAATACCTGACAGTCTATTCAAGAAGAAAATGACTTATTTAGCTCCTGGCTTTGGAAATTCAAAGTCTAAACAGGATAGACAGGCTCTAGGGTCCAGGCTGTCTAATGGCACAGATAGCAAGGGTGGGAGTGCATGTAGATAAGCAGAAGGCACAGAGAAAATAAGAACCACTGGGCCATTCTCTCATGAGAACTACCAGAGAAACACTTTTCACCTCCAGTGGCCTAGAGACCTTCCACCATGCCCCACCTCTTAAAGGTTCCCCCATTTCCTAATCCTGCTGCCCTGCAGACCAGGTCTCATTCACAATGAACTCCTGGAGATCAATGAAGTCATCTCTAAAACATAGCACTGTGCTAGTGAATAGACACCAACTTGCTTATTTTATCTGAGGACAAATATGGGTTCAGAACATATCATGTTGAAGTTATTTTCTGTTGCTATCTCTGTTTCTCAGACATCCCATATCTGATGCACTTAACGTTTAAATGAATGAATGAATGTTTTGCCTGAACACTAAACTTTATCATTTGTAGAGGTGAAAGATTTTAGGCATTCCCTCACATCTGAAATTTAATATAGTGGATGCTGAATTTATTCTTCCTATTTTTTAAACATAAAATGGTCTTCTTTTGTTTAGACATGGTGAACTTTAATTTGGATAGGTTTTAAAAATAAAAATATGAAAATAAGCTGAACCAAACATAATAACTGCTTTTCTAGTTCTGGGATATTTTTGCCTTTTTCTTGTGTTTTTAAGGCATGTACAAAACCACAGACAGTCATATAAATAAAGTTGAAAGTTAATTTTAGTGACTATATTTCAAAGAAAATTAAAGAATTGTTTCAAGGGACATTCTATGACTAACATTCTATTTATGATGATGGGAACAAATATTTTTATTGGCTAGGTCTTGGATATCAGCGAAATAGTACTTTTAAATTTATTTATTTATTTGAGAGAGAGAGAGAGAGAGAGAGAGAGAAAGAGACAGACAGGTGATAGTTGGATGGATGGATGGATGGATGGATAGATAGATAGATAGATAGATAGATAGATAAAATAGGAGTGCCAGAGTCTCTAGCCACTGCAAAATGAACTCCAGACACATGTGCCACCTTGTGCAGCTGGCTTATGTTATATGGGGCCTAAGGAATTGAACCTTGGCCCTTTGGCTTTGCAAGCAAGTGCCTTAACTGCTAAGCCATCTCTCCAGCCCAAAATAGTATTGTTTTGATGCTAGTTCTTAAAGGTACTCTGCCTCAGAAGTGAATCTTTTTATGTGCTAATTCAGAATAATGCCACAATTTTCACAGAATGTCTGCACTGAGGTATTTGTTAGCACGTCCAATTTTCTTTGAAGACTAAAGTGCTATGATTACAAAATTATGACTGGACTGGAGAGATGACTTAGCAGTTAAGGCATTTGCATGTGAAACCCAAGGACCCATGTTCAACTCCCCAGATCCCACGTAAACTAGATGCACAAGGTAACGCATGTGCAGAAGGTGGCACTCATGTCTGGAGTTGAGTGCAGTGGCTGGAGGCCTTGGCATGCCAATTCTCTCTCATAAAAAAAAAAATTATGACTTGAAAAAGAATCAGAATTTCTAAATTTGAAAAAAATTTAAATTAGTTCAGTTATTTCAGTAATGCATCAATAAACCATCTTTTTAGTATGAACCTAGTTTTTCTAAGGTATAAAACGAGGGAAAGAAAGCTGTATTCAACATTCTATAGATGTAATATAGGAGAAGTAGCTTTAGTAGGAGTACTGTTTGAGGGCAGAGAAGTATAGGTGCTATGCAAACTTTAATTCTTTAAGCTGTTTAGATTGTGAGGAATCTAACAGATGGGATAGCAGCATCCATCTGACCTAGATATGAATACTTGTTAGGTCAGGAAAATGACTACAGAAAGCACAAAAGAGACTTTTCTCCCTTTATTATGAACTACGCATGACATGAGTGATAAGAGAATGAGAAAGGCAGTGAACATCACAGAATTAGGATGCACAAAAATTTCAGATGGTTTTAGTTATGAGTCTTTCATATAAAAAGATAAAATATAATAGGTAAACATTTAAGTTTCTGCACATGGGCATCAAAAGCCAGCTTTATGAGTTGTCATTTAGAATAAAGTTAGAAATATAAGAAACAGATTTTTAGAAACTCTGCAAGGTAATCTAGGTAGCATCTAAAGCATGTATGATGCCAGGGAATAAATGTGACACTAAAGATGGTCCAGAGCTTGATTGGAAGGTTGTGTGGAAGGACTCTAGCTTTTATTCCATCAAGGCTGAAAACAGGAATACTGGTCCAAAGTGGGAATACATGGCTTTTCAAGCATAGTAATGGATTTTAAAAGTTACATTTACAACAAAGCAAGTGGATAAAAAAGGAATTCAAGTTAGAAAGTACTGGTATCAGCTCATCTTTGTTTTCTGTTTCCAGACCCTCTAGTCTTTAAAGTAATAAAACTGCATGGCAAGGAATCAATCTACTGCATATAGAGGGTGAATGTGAGGAAGAGAGTAGCCCATCTTTGTGATAAGCTTCTCACATGCCTCCATCCTCACTGAATGGTTTGCTTTTCTGCTTGGGAACTTCAGTTCCATTCACTTCAGCTCAGTGTGCATTGCTGTCCTCGTTTCCACTACGGAATCCTCTTCTCTGCAGTCAGCGGTGTCAGCACTGCTCTGAGAACCGCCCGCAGACAAGGCTTTCTTGCCATGCTGGTGTTCTGCTATGCCTGGTGCTTTATGGCCACAGAGGTCCTGAGAATGCAGACCTCCATAGGCCTGGCTCCCTATCAGTTTGTGTGGTTTGCAAATAGCCTGTCCTCATTTTGACAGGGGGTCGTATGATAGTTATCTGACGTGAATTTGCTTATCACATCTTCCTGTGGGTCATTCTGTCCTTTGAAGTTCAGTTCCTTTTTCTATTCTTCCATTCCCATTGCTCTTATTCTCTCTGCATCTGCGGTCTAACCTAAAAGTAAATTCTCTGTTTTATTTGCTATTCTACTTCTTTACAGTTATCGTTACTATAGTTATTTCCATTTCTCCCAGAGACTATTGTACCAATAACATGAGAGATCTACTCTGAAGTATGTAGTTTATACCCTTTCATTCTGGAAATGCAAAGTGCTTTTTTCTTTTTTCTGAATTGCTTACAGTTGCACTAGCCATTGAAATAGAGAAACTTGGCAATCCTTAAAAAAACATTTATATTTATTTATATGTGTGTAAGAGAGAGTGGGAGAATGGGCACACAAAGTCCTCTTGCCATTACAAACCAACTCCAGATGCATGTGCCACTTTGTGAATCTGGCTTTAGGTGGATACTGGGGAATTAAACCCAGACCTGCAGCTTTGCAAGGAAGCACCTTTAACTGCTGAGTCATCTCCCCAGCCACAAACTTGGAATCTTAATGTCTTCTCTTGATGATTTTCTCCTTATTTACATTAAGCATACATAATAGTGGCTGTAAGATAGATGGAGTGGGCTTTGTTGTCTTCAAAATGTTGTCCTTGGGTCATCTTGGCCTCAGCATTCAGTTGGTAAAGGAGTAAGAGAAAGCATGGGGGATAGTAAAAGTGGGTTTTATGGGCTATGCCCAGTAGCAATGTACATATTGCTTTTACTTGCATTCTGTTGGTCACAAGTCAGCATACAGTTAACTGTAGTGGAAAGTTGGCAGATAAAGCCTGCATGTGTGCTATCGAGAATATATTTAATGAATAAATGGTTTTCCTTTGCTGCTGTTCTTGCTGATTCCAAGCATCTTTTCCCAATCTTAATTCTCCCTAGCCACTTTAATTATTTGTTTAGTTAATTAACTGATTAATTTAGACAATGTCTTGCTGTATAGCTTAGGCTGATAAGAACTTATACTCCTCCTTCCTTGGCCTCCCGAGAATGCTAGGATTGCAGGTGTACACTCTCATGCCTGGGACCCATTTCATTTTCTGACGTCACTTAGTCTTTGTGCTTATGCTGTTCCTGCATCATATACTGCATAACAAATAGTAACTGTAAGTAAAATAATCTTAGTTCTGTGACTCATTCTAGCAAATTATTAAACCTGAGGCAAAGAATTACAAGAAGTTTTGAATTTGTGGGCAAAAGTTTGGGTAGCTTAGGTGCCCATTTGTGGTTGGCATCTAAAATGGAGGTAGTCTCTGGGCCAGTGCACTTGACCTATGAGGTGTGTGTTAACTATAGGTAGTTAGTTAAAAATTGAATTGAATTGAATTGTTGAATACACCATTAGTGTCAGAATTGATGGTGAAAAACAAAAAAACTATTCATTTGGGCTGGGATAAAGCACTTACATACAAGTGTGATACCTAAGTTCAAGTTTCTAGGACCAATGTCAAAAGCCAGATCAGTGTACATTATACCAGCACACTTTCAGTCAGAAGGAAGGTGGAGACAGGACAAACTTCCAGAAGTTCATGGGTCACCTAGCCTAAGGTAGAAGGTGGGACCCATCATCTGAAAGTTGTCCTCTGACCTCCACGTGTGTGGTGTACACACACACACACACAACACAACACAAACCCATTGTTCTCAGAGAAAGCACAATACAGTCTTCACCATGTTATGTATATTTTGTTGATTTGGGGTGGCTTTTTAATTTTTTTGAGACAGGGTCCCATTTAACATCTAACTTGCTATGTAGCAGAGGATGAACTTGAACTTGATGATCCTCTTGCCTCTACCTTCCAGGTGCCTGAATTACAGGTGTGTGGTAGCACACCTGGCTCTAGTCATTTGTCATTTTTCATTGTTGGCTCTGTAAGGCTCAGTTTCCAGGTGGTGTCAAGTTTGTGCTTCTGTGAAAAATGGTGTATCATTTTTCATCCTGTTAATGACACTTGGTTCCTAGTCATGTCTTTGATTATTCTTTTCTGTAGTTCCTGTAACCTAATTGTTGTCTGTATATCTCAGGTAGAACTAGTTCATATTTTGGCCTGGCTAATAGTAGGTTTCCAATGTGGGCTTAGCTCTGAAAAATAGCCTGAAAAGTTAAATCAAGTGTTGATCTTGCTGGATTTCACTTACAGCAAATTCCCTGAAGCTCATACAGAAATTAGGGTAACTGTTTACTCAAATCAGAATGCTTTTTAAAAAATATTTTGTTTATTGGAGAGAGAAAGAGAAAGAGGCAGATATGTAAAGAGAGAATGGGCACACCAGGGCCTCTAGCCAATGTAAAGGAACTCCAGGTGCATGCACCACCTTTGCATCTGGCTTACATGGGTACTGGGGAATCAAGCATGGGTCCTTAGGTTTCACAGGCAAGCGCCTTAATCACTAAACTCTCTCTCCAGCCCAGAATGTTTTTTGAGTACAGGGGAATGGATTGGTAAAAATTCATAAACTGAAACTTTGCTGAACAACTGATTTGTAAACAACTGATTTGTGAAGTTACTTATACATGTGGTTATGTATATACATGTATAAGGTTGTTTAGAGCTGAAGATTGGAAACAGCATAAATATTCATCAGTAGGGGCTGACTTAATATTCATTAGCATATTACACCACTGTTGAAAATAAGATGGAAGGTGGACAAATGCAGGGAAAGATGCTAACATCACCAATCACTAAGAATATGCAAATCTCAACCACAGGAGACAGTAGCGTGACTTCTGTTAACACAAACAGAAAATAGGGCCCATGGGTAAGAGCACTGGCTACTCCAGCATCTGAGTTGAGTATCTGGCATCCATGTAAAAACCCAGACCATGCATGCATGTAATCCCAGCCCTGACAGACCAGAGACAGGAGGATCACTGGGCTCACTAGTCTAATTGAAAATGATAAGCTCCAGGTTCAGTAGAACCCTTGTCTCAAGGAAACAAGGTGAAAGAGCAATATAGGATCCCAGCTGGGAAGGGAAGATTGCCCTGAGTTTGAGGCCAGCCTGGGCTACAGATGTCCCAGCACTCTGAGAGTGGGGTTGTAGAATTACTGTGAGTTCAAGACTAGCCTGGGCTACAGAGTAAGCTTCAGGTCAGTCTGGACTAGAGTGAGACCTTTCTTCAAAAGAAACAAGCAAGCTGGGCATGGTGGCGCCTGCCTTTAATCCCAGCACTTGGGAGGCAGAGGTAGGAGAATTGCCATGAGTTCAGGGCTGTCCTGAGATTACGTAGAGAACTCCAGGTCAGCCTGAGCTAGAGTGAGACCCTACCTCAAAAAACCAAACAAACAAAGTGAATATCTTGTGGCCTTTTTAAAAGTTAGGGCAACATTGTTTAGGTAGAATCCTCAAAACATGACTGAAAGAATTTTTTGGGTATTTGAAAACTTACTATACTATAATATACTGTAATTAGATGTAATAGTGTGGTATAATATGATGGCATATTATATACAAACATAGTGGACCAGTATGAAGCCTTATTTTGTTTTCTAAATTGCCCAGTATCTATAGGATCTCTGCATGCTACCTAGACCTTCTGTATTTTGCTAGTTAGTTTCATTTGGTGAGAAGGAGGGAACTGCAAGGAGACATAAATACTCTAGAGGAAGTTCAGCTAAGAACCTTGAGCCAAATTTTCCACCATATTAACATCTTCTGCATATGCCAAGTTTTTTTTTCTTCAAGCCAGAATTTTGGGTGTATTCAAATTGTGCAGTGTCTTTGATAAGAGTCCTTTATTGAAATTGTGGTTGTTGTAGATATAGAAGCTTTTGATGTTAAAACATTATATATGAGGGTTGGAGAGATGGCCTAGCAGTTAAGGCGCTTGCCTGCAAAGCTTAAGGACCCAAGTTTGATTTCCGTGCACCTACATAAAGCCAGATGCACAAGG
The DNA here is from genome assembly GCA_036346955.1 of Dipus sagitta. Lineage (NCBI taxonomy): Eukaryota > Metazoa > Chordata > Mammalia > Rodentia > Dipodidae > Dipus > Dipus sagitta. The sequence continues at coordinate 148,918,308 of CM070772.1, read as the reverse complement.
TGGCACATGCATCTACAGTTCTTTTCTAGTGGCTGGAGACCCTGGTATGCCCATTCTCTCTGTCTGTCTCTCTCCTATCTCCCTCGGCTTGCAAATAAATAAAGATATATTGGGCAGGAGAGATGGCTTAGCAGTTAAGGTGCTTGTCTGAGAAGGATAAGGACCCACGTTCGATTCCCCAGTACCCATGTAAGCCAGATGCACAAGGTGGCCTATGTATCTGGAGTGTGTTTGCAGTGGCTAGAGGCCGTGGTGTGCCTCTTTCTTTTTCTTTCTTCTTTCTCTCTCAAATAAATAAAAAATACTTTATATGTGTGTGTGTGTGTGTATGTATATATGTATATAACGTTATATATGAAACACTATGATGTGGAAGAAAATGTATGCAGCTGTGGAGATTGATACAACTATTATCTTAATTTGATTATATACAAACATATGTGGATATAGACATATATGCACCACCATGCCTGGTTTATGTGGCATTGGGCTTGAACCCAGGGGTGCTAGGCAAGCACACTACCAACTGTGCTATGTCTCCAGCCCCTCAAATCAAATTCTTTGGTGACTCAAGCATCTCATTTCCTGTATAAAATATGCTCACATCTTTGTGTTGTTATTTGAAGATTCACATGGAACTTTCCCAGTTTTGGATATTGCAGTGCATAGTTATTTCCTTATAATTCACAAATATGTTAGTTTTAAAAAATGAAGTATTTGGTGTCCTCTAGTGGTACTTACGTGTCTATAAGATGTCACTAGTATCAACATACAAAATTTTAGGATGAGAATCACCAAGGTAGCAAATAAATAAGTATATTATTGAAAAAATATTTTAAGCTTTGATAACTAAAATTGTATTAGTTAATTACAAATTTATCAGGTTGTAGCTATGTCTGTGCTACTGTTATGGCAGATTATCATTAGTACGTTACCATTGAAGGTTCCCCTTTGTGAAATACTTTGAAATTTCTCTTTCTCTCTTCTTCCCTCCTTTTCTCTCTCTCTCCCTCCTTCCTTATCCTCTTTTCTTCTCTCCTCCCTTTCTCCTATAGGGTTTTGCAGTATAGTCCTCAAATTTGGAATCCTTCTGCCTCAGTTTCCTCAGTGCTGGAATTACAGGTGTGTGCCACTACCCCCAGCTTGACATACACTTTTATTGAGGTAGGGTCTCACTCTATCCTGGGCTAACCTGGAACTCACTGTGTAGTTCAGGATGTCCTTGAACCCATGACAATACTATCTCAGCCTCCTAGTGCTAGGTTGCATCTCAATTGGAAGTATTTATCTGTATATTGTACTTAATATTTAGTGATAATTTAAAATAAGTGGCTATTAGGCATATCACACTGAATGTATCTATGAAGGAGTCAGTAGGAATGATTTCTGACATCTTAAATGTAATGGAGCTATGAAGAGGATTTATATCTTATATATTTATTATGAACATGAACAGTTCTTAGTAAAGTTTGATTCTTTATACAGTTAATTATGGCTACCTTAAAGATGCTCTAAGTTAGGCCAAGAATATCTGGAATCTGAACTATATGTATAATATGTATATATGTATATATATTACTTCAAGAATCTACATAAAGTCAATATTTGGAAAGCTAAAGAGAAAATAGACACTTTCAGGAAAGTTAAGTGCTGAAATTCATCTGTATCCTAAAAATTTGCCATCAAAATCTAGAGAGACCTAATAGCTTGTCCAGTGTCACTTGATAGTTGCTGAGATGATACAGCCCTGCTCTTCCTCTCTATATGTTTCTAAAACTAAAATATTCTACCATGAGATGGGGATGTTGCTCAGTGGTAGGTTATTTACCTAGTATGTGCAAATGTCTGGGTTTGGGGGAAAAGGGACTCATTGTAGTAGATGTTGAAAGCTGTTTTTTTTTTTTGTAATTTTTAAAAGAAATTATTTATTTGCAAGCAGAAAGAGAGAGAAAGAAGGAAGGGAGGAAAGAGAGAGATGAGTGGGGGCATACCAGGGCCCCTTGCCACCATATGTGCTACTTTGTGCATCTGGGTGTACATGGGCTTTAGGGAATTGAACCAGGGCTAGCCAGCATTGCAAGAAGTGCCTGTAACCACTGAGCCATCTCTTCAGCTCACAAGCTGGTTTTTGGAAGTATTTTTACTGTTACTTACAATTGTTTTGTTTTAGGCATTGTGTTAAGTGCTGGGAATACAATGGTAAGACTTGCTATAGACTTAGTGTAGTTTTATTGACAGTGAACTTCTTTTAATGTACAATTTCATAGTCTTTCACATTACTTTGAAGGGCCTTCTTCCTCACCACCACCCCCAGACACATGGGTGTGGCAGAAATCACCCAACCAAGAGCAGATTTTGGGAAAAAGGGGTTTATTTTGGTTTATAGGCTTGAGGAGCATCTCCATGATGGCAGGGGAAAACGATGGTATGAGCAGAGGGTGGACATCACCCCCTGGTCAACATAAGGTAGACAATGGCAACAGGAGAGTGTGCCAAACACTGGCATGGGGAAACTGGCTATAATACCCATAAGCCCATCCCCAACAATACACCGCCTCCAGGAGGCATTCATTCCCAAATTTCCATCAGCTGGGAACCTAGCATTCAGAACATGTAAGCTTATGGGGGACACCTGAATCAAACCACCACAATGGGCTTTAACATGACCTGAGATAAAAGTTCAGTTTTAACTATTGTGTTAAAAAGTACCATGAGATCTTTTTCCAATTTTCCAGTTTGCAGAACTTGAATTAAAATATGCACTGTATTTCTTTTACATGAGTTAGAGGTTCTAAGTGTTTGTATATGTCATTGTATTTTCTGAAACTTACGCTAGGCAGAATGTAGATTGTTAACATCCCCTTTAGTCTTATATGAACAGGGAGATTTATTTAGACACTGTTCAGTTGAAGTGGCTGTATGATGGGGATTTGATTCTGTATAATGCTTGATTTTACTATGGCAGTGCACCTTAGGAACTTAAGTTGTCTTCGATCTTCCAAAAGTAAATTTGAGTTCAGGCAAATTAGTGAACATTATTTTTTGGCTAGTTTTGCAACAGATCATACTCAGAACTGGAAATAGTGCTGCTGTTGCTACTCTGAGCCATCGTGAGAGGCCTCAGCTCCAGTGCGGCCCGGTGAGGAGCGCGAGGACAGGGCATTGAGCCACGTGAAGGCGCTCCAGCTCCCAGCATATGCATTCACTTCTGTGATTCCTTTCTTCTGTCCCCTCTGTTCCTGTCTTCCTGTCCTTCTTTTTAAAGTATTAGGAATTGAGCCCAGGGCCTCATAGCAAGCCTGTTACCCCTGAGCTATAGACCGTTGGCCCCTGCAGCAGGTTTCAACTTCTGGTTGTGTATTTTATAATGTCATGTTTCCTTACCTTTTTCTTTCAGGTAGTCATTCCTTATCTTTGGAGGCAGGAATTTAACTTTAAGCTTAGTCATTCATACTGTCAGTCACCAAACAACTAGAGGCATTTCTTCTAGGTGAAAAGCAGAAATGGGGTGAGTGTGGTAGCACATGCCTGCTATTTCAGCCCTTAGAAGGCAAGATTGAGGTCAGTCTGGGGTACAGTGACACACTATCTCCAAGGGAAAACAAACAATAGCAGGGACAAAAATTAGGAGGGTTTTAGCACTTGGGAGGCAGAGGTAGGTGGATCACTGTGAGTTCAAGGCCACCCTGAGATTACATAGTGAATTTCAGATCAGCCTGGGTTAGAGTGAGACCTTACCTTGAAAAACCAAAAGAAAAAAAAAAGGAGGGTCTAAGATATAGATTGGCCATGGCTGCTCATTCGTTTGTTCTTCCTTCCTTCTTTTCTCTCTCTCTCTCTTTCTTTCTTTTGGCCTCTTAAAAAATACATGTATATATGTATGTGATATGCAGAGAGAGAATATGTGGCATCCCAGAGCTTTCTGCCACTGCAAATAAACTCCAAGACACATGGGGAGCTTTGTGTATCTGACCTTAGTGTGTATTGGAGAATCGAATTTGGACCATCAGGCTTTGCAAGGCAACACATCTAACCTCTGTGCCATCTCTCCAGCCCTTTTTGGGCCTCTTAAGAGAAAGAGACCAAGACAGTACTTTCCATGTCCTAGAATAAAAGGAGTTCAGAAGCTGGATTTCCCAGGTTCTGGTTATGCTTGTCAAAAGACCAAATGGCAAAAATGATGAAGCAGGAAAGGAAGAGTAGGAGTTTGTTCTCAGTGTGGCCACCTGGGAAGACAGATCTAAGTTTTGTTTTCAGGTGCCAACAATAGCTTTGGGGTACTACCAGCAGAACAAAGGGAAGAGTGGCAAGATTTGCATAGCAATCAATTTAATCAGGCCCTGTTCAGGTTGATCATTACCCTTGGACTGTTCATGCAGAGTCTTGTAGTTGTCAAGGAAATTGCTCAGGGGACAGTTTCAATTTCTGACACAGAGTGTTTATCAGGCAGGTGATGCTGAACTTTTAGATAATCTGAGGGAAAATAAATTCAGAAGTGAACAACTAAGAGACCAAGTGGAATTAGTTAGGTCAGCCATCCATATCAGGGGCCTTTTGGTGAGGACTTTGGATAACTCTGATTTGGAGTGTGTTAGGAGTTTTGAATGCTGAGAACAAATAAACTGTGATAGGTAAGTGTGGATCTTATCTTTTTTTGAAGCAGTCTCACTGTAGTCCAGTCAGACCTGGTACTCACTGTGTAATCTGGGCTGGCCTTGAACAAGTGCTGAGTTTATAGACATGAGCCACCATGCCCAGCAAATGCAGACCTTGAATGTATATCCTGAGGCACTTGGCTGAGCCATCTTTGTGTTGAGTAACTGAGATCTTTGACTATGCACAGTGTTATGATTTGCCATAATATGTTGTGTTGCATGAAGTGACAAAGGAAAAAGATTGGAGAGCTCTGTCGTTCAGCGTATACTTTGATCTGTTTGTAAGCTTCTTGCTTCTGTTAATTGTTTGGGTTTCTCTAGTAAAGTTTTAAAAACTCTCCAAACTGTTTCAGTGATTTTCAGTGGCACTCAGATGGATTATGGGAAGCCCTGTGTTTGTTTGAAGGTTATATATGAGTTATACTCATGATAATTGAACTGAGAGTGTCTGACCTCCAGTGTTATTAAGTGTTAAATGTCTACTAGCGCCAACTGTCCTTCTTTCTTCTAGATGCTATTTCCAGTGCAAGAAATCTGTTTTACACTTTCATTGAAAATTTTCATATATGTATATATTTTTGATAATAATCTCCTATTACCTTCTCCTTCCCCCACTCCCCATCCTGAGCTCCTTTCTTTCCAACTAGTCCCTCTTCTATTTATATGTCTTTTTTTCCCTCCTCCATCATCCATCATCCATGAGGACATGTTGGTGGGCCCAATATTGTACAGGTCTTGTGCAGGTGGTGACAGCTGCTTCCACTGCAGAAATCTTAAAGGCTGTACTCCATTTGGAGAGGGAATGTTACTGATTCCTGTTCATTGGTTTTGGGAAGGAAAAGTTCATATATAAGCTAGAATTATGGACTAATGTTAATAGGATGGAAAAATTAAAATATTTTACTATAATTATGTCCTATAAAACTATGATGTAAGGCACCTACAGTTCATTTGAAATAATCTCTGAACATTTTATTAGTAAGGTTGGCAAAAACTATTAGCTTTTGGCAAAGCTAATCTTGCCTTTGGCTGTATAACAATAGGAGTGAATAGCGTGTTTGACGGGATTTTGTTGGATTATTCAATGAGGGCCCATAAATTATCTCAAAGGCTGAAGTTAATATTACTGAGGTAGAATAGTCAGAAGGTAGAAATAATTTAGCTTTGTTCGGTTTGACTCTAAATGAATATAAGGTATAGCATCTAGAAAAACAATTTTGTGAAATGGTTAAGGAAGATTATGGATTTTAGAGCCAGACTTACTTGAATTTTAGTTCTGGCTTCTCCACTTAGTAATCTTGTGATCTTAGGCAAATTATTGAAAGTCTCTGTGCCTCTTTTCATTAACTTAAAGGGAAGTAACAGTAGTATCTAATGTGCATTGTCCTGGGTTCTAACCCCCGCACTGCCTTTCCTGTGATATCTACCTTGTTACTATAACTAAGCTTTGTTTTTGGTTACTGATTTTTTTTTTTAAGCAAACCCAACAGACTGTCTCCTTTCTTTCCTTCTTTCCCTCCTTCCTTCCTTCCTTCCTTCCTTTCTTTCTTTTCTTTCTTTCTCTCTCTCTTTTTCTCTTTCTTTTTAAGGTGAAAGTGAGAAAGAGAATTGGTGTGCCAGGGCCTCCAGCCACTGCAGTCAAACTCCAGACATGTGCACCCCTTTGTGCACATGTGCAGCCTTGCGCACTGGCATCTCTGTGTGTATGGCTTATGAGGGACTCGGAATGTTGAACATGAGTCCTTAGGCTTCATAGGCAAGCACCTTAACTGCTAAGCCATGTCTCCAGCCTTGTTTTTTGTTATTTTAAAGAACCATATTGAAAAACTTTGTTTCTCACTTTTATCACCATCTAGACACAGTTTAACTTCAAAGCTCTCACTTCAGCTTTCATGTTTCTTGTTAATCTTCATTGCATATATTAACTTTGCACTTCAGCGAATTTCTCTAATCCTTTGAACTACCTACACATTTTATCACTAACCTACACATCTTATCCTTACTTCCTCACACACATCCTCTGGTGTTCTCCATTCTCAGAAGCAGTTTGCTTCTTAGAGGAACTAGAACTATCCTAAAGACACATGCAAAAGCTATGTTGCTCCTCCCCAGTAATTTGCATGGTGAAAGGAACACTTTGAGGCTTTCCATCAGACTGGAGGAGGTCCTGCAGATGAATACACTGTCCTCAGTTTTTCCTGGATCTGTGGAAATTCTGTCACCTTAGACATCACTTCTCTCTGATTTCTTTCTGTCTGCATAATACACTATGCATACCCACTGTTGTCTATTTAACAATATGCCAAATAGAGGTGGTAGAATTTGGGGGCCTGGCTGCTGCTGCTATTTTGCTTCTAATGATTCAGCTACCTAAACTTGTGGCTGGAGCTGTGAGGATGGCTCAGCAGGTACAGTGTTTGGGGCACAAACATGAGGACCTGAGTTTGGATACCCGGCACCCTCATCAAACCTGAGCCTTGTGGCATGCCTGCAGTCCCAGCAGTGTGGAGGTAGAGACTGATCCCTAGAGCTTGCTGGTTAGTTAGTCTAGCTGAATCTGTGAGCTCCAAGTTCAGTAACAGACACTGTCCTAAAAAATCAAGAAGAGGGCTAGATAGATGGCTTAGCAGTTAAGGCGCTTGCCTGCGAAGCCTGAGAACCCAGGTTCAATTCCCCAGCCAGATGCACAAGGTGGTGCATGCATCTGGAGTTTGTTTGCAGTGGTTAGAAGCCCTGGTGTGCCCATTTTCTCTTTCTTGTTCTCTCAAATAATAAAAAAAAAAGTTTTCTTTTTTTTTAAAAAAGAAAAAAAGTAATCAAATGAAGAGGCTGTAGAGATGGTTCAGCAGTTAAGGCACTTGCCTGCAAAGCCTGAGGATGCAAGTTTGACTTCTCAGTACCCATGCAAAGCTAGATGCACAAGATGGCACATGTGTCTGGAGTTTGCAGTGACTAAAGGCCCTGGTTTGCCCATTCTCATTCATCCTCTGCCTGTCTGTCTCTCTGCTTGCAAATATTTTAAAAAATCAAGTGAAGAGTAATTGAGGAAGACACCTGACATCAACCTCTAGCTTCCATGTGCATACACACATTATGTCCATGCACCCATGCCCCACATACATGAGTATGCATACACACATACACCATACATATACATACAAAAGCACAAAACCCTTGTGCCTTTATTTGAAAGAAAGTGAAGATTGCATTTAAAGGTATCCCTAAAATCATATCATTATCATGGAACTGCTCCCTCCCCACCCCCTTAAATAGTTAAGACAGAGTCTGATTATGTACATAGTCCAAGCTGGACTAGGGTTTATTGTCCTCCTGCCTCAATTTCCTGAGTGCTGGGATTAAAGGACATGTTTCATACCCAACTTTCAACTGTATTCAGCTGTATTCTAATATGCTTTCTGCAGAGAAAGACAGTGATGCCATTTTAGCTACTGCTCTAGCCAGTTGCAAGGAAGAGCCTTATTTATTTTTAAAACATGCTGGCTCTTATTTCAGGAAGAAAAAGAGTGAATTGCGTCTGTACATAACATTTTGAGTAGTATGGACATCTAAAAAAATTTTGTTTATTTTTATTTATTTGAGAGCGACAGACAGACAGAGAAAGAGACAGATACATAGAGAGAGAATGGATGTGCCAGTGCTTCCAGCCACTGCAAACAAACTCCAGATGCATGCGCCTCCTTGGGTATCTGGTTTACGTGGGTCCTGGGTAATGGAGCCTCGAAGCGGGGTCCTTAGGCTTGACAGGCAAGTGCTTAACCGCTAAGCCATCTCTCCAGCCCCCTAGTATGAACATTTTGACAATATTAATTCATCCATGAGCATGAGAAATCTTTAATGTATTCTTGTCTTCAATTTCTTTCATCAGCATTTTATAGTCTCCACATATAGATCTTTTACCTCCTTGAATACATCTATTCCTAAGTACTTTATTATTTTTTTTGAGACTATCAGGAACAGGATTATATCCTAAGTATTTCTTGTGTGTTTGGTGGGGGGGTGGTACGGGTGTGGGTGTGTTTAGGCCAGAGGACAACCTAGGGTGTAGTTTCTCATGTATTGTTCCCAAAGAATGCCATCTACCTTTTTTTGAGACTGGGTCTTTTATTGGCTTGGAACTTCCCAGGTAGGCTTCATTCACTGGCCAGTGAGCGCCAAGGATCCACCTGTCTCCACTTTTCTAGAGCTGTAGTTACAAGCACCTGTGCCACCATACCTGCTCCCCCCCTTTTAGGTTCTGAGAACTGAACTCAGGCCCTCACGCTTGCATAGCAAGCACATTACTAACTGAGCCATCTCCCCAGGTCCCTGGAATAGTTTGTTATCACAGTACAGAACATTTCTGAGTTTTAGATGTTGAGTTTATATACTTCAATAGTTCTAATAGGTTTTGTGGGATCTTTAGAATTTTCTATACTTAAAGTCATATCATCTGCAAATAGGCAATTTTGCTCACTTCTTACTTTCAAATTTGGATGTCTTTTGTATATTTACTAATTGTTCTTTCTGGACTTTGAGTTCTGTGCTGAGCAGAAGTGGTGAGAGTGGGCAACTTTTGTCTTATTCTTCATGTTTTAGCTTTTTACCACTGAGTGTGGTGAATTGAGCATATATGGTTTCTATTATGTTTTTTTGTTTTTGTTTTTGTTTTTGTTTTTTTTGGTTTTTCGAGATAGGGTCTCACTCTAGTTCAGGCTGACCTGGAATTCACTATGTCGTCTCAGGGTGGCCTCGAACTCATGGCAATCCTCTTACCTCTGCCTCCCAAGTGCTGGGATTAAAGGCGTGCACCACCACGCCCGGCTTGGTTTCTATTATGTTGAAATAACATTCCTTCTGTACATTATTGTAGAGTTTTTATTCTTAAAGATACTGGATTTTGTCAAATACTTTTTTGTGTACCTGTTGAAATGATCATGTATTTTTACCCTTCATTTTGTTAATGTGGCAAATCATATTTACTAATGTGCATATGTTGAACTATTTTTGCATCCCTAGGATGAACCATTCTGTGTGTTGTATGGTTTGACATCAGGTCTTACATAGCCCATGTTGGCCTGAAATATGCTGTGAATCTCAGAATGCCTTCAAACTAGTGACACTTCTGCTTCAGCCTCTTGAGTACTATTACAGGTATATGCCACCACACTTAGCTGATAATTTCTTTTTGAATCAGAGACAGTGTGTGTGTGTGTGTGTGTGTGAGAGAGAGAGATAATGGGCACACCAGGGCCTCTAGCCACTGCAAACAAACTCCAGGCACATCTGCCACCTTGTGCATCTGGCTTATGTGGGTCCTAGGGAATCAAACCTGGAACTCACTCTGTAGCCCTACGTTGGCCTTGGTGATCCTCATACCTCAGCCACCTGAGTGCTGGGATTGAAGGTATAGAGCAATACTCCTGGCTATTAGCTGATTCTTTACAATGTGAATTGTTTGCTGGCATTTTGTTGAATACTTCTGTGTCTCTGTTTATCAGACTATCATAATTTTCTATTTTTATAGTGCCTTTATCTGGCTTTGATATGAAATAATATTTATAGAATGAGTTAGAAGTTATTCTCTCCTCTTCAATTTTTTGGGAAGTATTTGAGATTGTTTTTTAAAAATTTATTTGAGAGAAAAAGAGGGGCATGCCAGGGCTTCTTGCCACTGCAAATGAATTCCAGATACATGCAGTACTTTGTGTATCTGCCTTTACTTGTGTACTAGGGCCAACAGGTTTTGCAAGCAAGTACCTTTTTCGACTAAGTATCTCCCCAGCCCCATTGAGAGTATTTGGTATTAAAATATTGGTAGAACTCACCAGAAAGCTGTGTAGTCCGAGGCTTATCTTTGTTGGAAGAGTTTTGATTACTGATTCAGTTTTCTTCCTTGTCATTTATCTGCTTAGATTTTCTATTTGTTTATGATTCTGTTTTGATAAGCTGTATGTTTCTAAGAATTAATTATTTTCTGGGTTACCTAATTTATTTACAGATAATTGTTTGTAGTAGTCTTAATGATCCTTGATATTTCTGTGCTATCAATTGTAATGTCTCTCTCATATCTTGGAGTCTTCTCATTTTTTCATCAATGTAGCTAAAAGACTTAGCAGTTTATGTTTGTAGAATGCTGTCTGTTAGTTATTTTTTTAATTGTCTTACTATTTCACTGACTCTGGTTTGATCTCTCTTATGTCTGTCAGACTCTGCTGACTTAAGCTTTGTTGTTCTCCTTTGGTAGTTTCTCAAGGTACAGAGTTGTTTATTTTGATCTTTATTTTTCTTTCTATAGGCATTTATGAATATAAACTAAATTTATTAATTATACAGTTTCCTTGTGACTTTTTAATATATGTTTGTGTGTGTGTATGTGTGCAGGTGAGATGTGTGTGGGTGCTGTTCCTCAGATACAGTCCACTTCTTTTTTGATAGGATCTCTCACTGGCCTGTGTGGTGGTTTGAATGAGATGTCCTCCATAGATGCATTTTTCTGAATACTTGGTCTCCATCTGGCATTGAACTGAGGTCCTCACATTTGCAAATTAACACTAAAAATAGGACTGAGCTATCTTCTCCAGGCTTCATTGTGACAATTTTATACGTGTATATAATATGTTCTGATCATGGCCACCCCTCCCAGTACCCTTTCTTACTCATCCCTCTCCTATCCTCTTCCTCTTCTCTAACATTCCCACTTCTTTCATTCTTTTTTTCAAAGTTTTTTAGTGTTTTTATTAACAACTTCCATGATTATAAAAAATATCCCATGGTAATACCCTCCCTCCCCCCACTTACCCCTTTGAAACTCTATTCTGTATCATACCCCCTCCTCATCTCAATCAGACTCTCTTTTACTTTTGATGTCTTGATCTTTTCCTCTTATGATGGTCTTATGCAGGTAGTGTCAGGCACTGTGAGGCCATGGATATCCAGGCCATTTTGTGTCTGGAGGGAGCATGTTGTATGGAGTCCTGCCCTTCCTTTGGCTCTTACATTCTTTCTACCACCTCTTCCACATTAGACTCTGAGCCTTGGAAGGTGTGATACAGATATTGCAGTACTGAGCACTGCGGTCATTTCTTTCCATCACCATGATACCTTCTGAGTCGTCCCAAGGTCACCGCCATCTGAAAAGAGAAGATTCTCAACCAAAAGTGAGAGTAGCATAAATATAAGGATGTGAACATTAACAGAAGTACTTACTGGGCAGTTTAATAAGCATAGAGTATGTACATTTGGCCAGACAACAGCAGACGTTACACACCTAGGGCTCAACCCCTAGGGCTCATGACTACCCCTGTTTTAAGTTTTCAGTATCAGGGTTGTATTCCCTTCCCATGGAGCAGGCCTCTAGTCCAATTAGAGGGGAATTGAACCATGGTCCCTTGGCTTTGCAGACAAGTGCCTTTAACCACTAAAACATTTCTCCAGCCCAACACTCCCACTTCTTTCATGTTATCCTCTTTCTCCCCCTTCTTTCTTTCCTTCCTTTACATGTGAGAGAATACACGTACTAATTGTCTTTCTGAGTCTGGCTTAGTCCACTTAATGGATGGATCTCCAATTCTATCCATTTTCTTGCAATTGACATGATTTTAGTTTTTCTCTATGGCTGAATAGTACTCCATTATGTACATATACCACAATTCTTTATTGATCCTTGCATTGAGAACATTTAGGCTGATTTTATAGCTTGGATAGTACCATTGTAAACATGAGTATGCAGGTATTTCTTTTGTATGCTGACTTTGATTACTTTAGGATATACTCAGGAGTGGCTATCTATATCATATGTTAGCTCACTATTTAGTCATTTGAGAAACTTTTCTATTGATTTCCAAAGTGGTTGTACTAATTTACATTCTCACCAGCAATAGCTATTGCAGTTAACTTCTCATTGCTGGGATAAAGCACCAGACCAAAAGTAGCTGATAGGAGGAAAGTTTTTTATTTTTATTTTGGCTTATAGTCTGTAGGGGAAGCTTCATGAAGGTAGGGAAAAGATGGTAGAGCACAGGCTGGACATCACCTCCTGGCCAACATCAGGTGGATAACAGCAGCAGGAAAGTATGCCAACTAACACTGGCAAGCCAGAGGCTAATAAACCATCAAGGTCTGCCTCAGCAACACATTTCCTCCAGCAAGGTTCCAATTCCAAAATTGCTATCTACTGGGGATCAAGCATTCAGAACAAGTGAGTTTTGGGGGGATACCTGATTCAAACCACCACATATACCCCTTCCCATCCCTCATTCTCCCCAGCATTTGCTGTTTTTTAATTTTTTTTCTTGATGATAGCCTTTCTGACTGTGGTGAGATGGAATCTCAATGTAGTTTTGATTTGTAATTCCCCAGTAGGTAAAGATGTTGAGCATTTTGTTTGTTTGTTTGTTTTTTGGTTTTTCAAGATAGGGTCTCGCTCTATTCCAGGCTGACCTGGATTTCACTATGTATTCTCAGGGTGGCCTCGAACTCATGGCAATCCTCCTACCTCTGCCTCCCAAGTGCTGGGATTAAAGGTGTGTGCCACCACACCCAGTGATATTGAACATTTTTAATGTACTTATTAACTGTTAGTACTATTTCTTTTTAAAGAAGTGTCTGGTTTACTTGCCCATTTATTGATTGGATTATTTTTAATTGTCACTTATTATTTATTTGCAAGCAGAGAAAGTTAGAGAGAAGAGAGACAGACAGAATAGGTGCATAGGGCCTCCAGGCACTGCAAATGAACTTCAGTTGTATGTACCATTGTAGATGCTTCTGGCTGTACAAGGGTACTGAGGAATTGAACCCAGGTCATTAGGCTTTGCAGGCCAAGTGCCTTAACTGCTGAGCTATGTCTCTAGCCCCTGGTGTTACATTTTTTAAAAATATTTTTTTCTTTATTTATTTGAGAGGCATGGGGACAGAGAGAATGAGAATGGGTATGTCAGGGCCTACAGCCACTGCTAACGAACTCTAGATGCATGTGCCCCCTTGTGCATCTGGCTTACGTGGGTACTGGCTTGTTGAACCTGGGTCCTTTGGCCTTGCAGGCAAGCCTTAACCACTAAGCCATCTCCAGCCCTGGTGTTACATTTTTAAAGATCCTTATTCTGAATATTAATCTTATGTCAGAAGAATGTCTAGCAAAGTTATTTCTCATGCTATGTGTTTCTCTTAGTCTTCTCTAAGGATACTTATTTATTTAAATATTTAATTTATTGATTTGCATGAGCATATGTATGTATGTGCCAAGGTCTCTTGCTACTATAAATCAATGCCAGGTGCTTGCACCACTTTTTGTATCTGGCTTTATGTGGTGCAAAAAGCACAAGAGCCTTTTACCACTGAGCCATCTTCTTAGTCCCCAACAGTATATTTAAAAATGTACTTCCAAGAGAGGGATAACAGACCTAAATGAAAATCTGAAACTGCACACCATTTTTCTTTCTTCTTTACATGAAGAGCCTTACCAGTTTTTATTGATCTTTTCAAAGAGTCATACTTTGTTTTCATTGTGTTCTGTGTTGCTTTTCAGTTATCATTCTCATTAATTTGTATCATTATTGTTTTTCTCTTGCTTGTTCTAGAATTAATTTCTCTTCTAACTTCTCAGGTAGAAGCAGATGTCATTGTCTTGAGACCTTTATTCTTTTGTAATAAAAGTGTTTAGTACTTCAAGTACTGCCTTACTTGTCTCTTAAACTTTAATAACTTATTTTCATTTTATTCGGTTTAAATGTTTTTAAACCTTCAGCTTGAGTTATACTTTGCTTCATGTATGTAGCAGACAGCTTCAGGTTGCTGGGATGAACCTTCAGACCAGACACGGTTTATGGGAGGAGGAATGAATTTATTTGTTGCTTTCAGGTTCAGGGGAAGTTCTATAATGGCAGAAGAAGATGGCCTCCTTTCACAGGACCAAGCAGAGGGAGGGAGGGCCAAAAGCCACCACAAGCAAGCAAGTACACTTTAGGAACCACAGGCAAAGCTCAAGCACTTTGCATATCTTTAGGCTGGAATTCCAAATCCACTCCCACCTTAGGGTTGGACCCCAGGATCATCCCAGTGACACCTCCTCCAGCCAGGTGGCTGGAGATCTAAATTACAAGCTTTAATGAAATCTTGAATATATTGGGGGACATCCATTCAAACCACCATGGTATTATATAGGATTGTGTCTCCCAGTGTTTTAGAATCTCAGGGAGATTTATTATTTTTCTTTTTATTACTTTTTATCAGAGAGAGAGAGAGAGAGAAAGCAAGAAAGAGCAGACACACATGCGAGAGAGAATTGGAACACCAGGGCCTCCAGTCCCAGCAGTCAAACTCCAGACTCCAGTGTGTGCCATCTTTTGCACATGTGCATCCTTGCACACCTGCATCACCTTGTGCGTTTGGCTTATGTGGGACCTGGAGAGTCATACATGAGTCCTTAGGCTTCACAGACAAGCACTTAACCACTAAGCAATCTCTCCAGCCCCTTTTATTATTTTTTAATTCAATTCCATTATAATCAGAATAGAGTTTGTGATACAAGTTATTTATTTGTTTGCTTGTTTCTTTATTATTGTGCTAAGGACTCTTTTAAAAAATTGAAACATTGGGCTGGAGAAATGGCTTAGTGGTTAAGTGCTTGCCTGTGAAGCCTAAGGACCCTGGTTCGAGGCTGGACTCCCCAGGACCCATGTTAGCCAGATGCACAAGGGGACACACGTCTCTGGAGTTTGTTTGCAGTGGCTGGAGGCCCTGGTGTGCCCGTTCTCTCTCTCTCTCTCTCTCTCTGCCTCCTTCTCTCTGTTGCTCTCAAATAGATAAATAAAAATAAACAAAAAATTTTTTAAAAAATTGATACCTTTTTCATGCTCCATTTGTCTCTATTGCATGCTGCTTCTTGGTGGTTATCATAGCTTCCCATAGTCTTCTTTTAGCTTGGCATTGATTCTGTTTAACCAACAGCAGAGTTTTTATTCTTTTATTTTAAATTTTGTTTAGAGAGAAAATTGGTGTGCCAGGGCCTCAGCTACTGCAAGTGAATGCCAGGCTCTTGTACCACCTAGTGGGCATATGCAACCTTTCATTTGCCTCACTTTTGTGCATGCATCTTGAGTTCATTTGCAGTGGCTGAAGGCCCTGGCATGCCCATTCTGTCTCCCCTCTTTTTCTTCCTCCTCTCTCTCTGTGTAAGTAAATGAATAAATAAAAATATAAAAAATTAGAATCTATTACCTAGCAATTCACTATATGAGTAAAGAGGTTTTGAAATGGTACACAATTTTAAAGTATGTTTTAGAATAAATTGAATTTAATATTGTAGATCCTATATAGCATTGTGGATTGTTTTTCCAAATAGAACAGAATGTCCAGCTTAATTTTTACTGAAATGAGGAATAAATCAAGGACTGAATTTGATCAGACTATAAAAAATAATGAATTGCAAAAAGAAACTGAAAATAGTTTATTGACTCATATTTATAAAAGTATGTGTTCTTAGTTAAGATGGAATGTAATAGTTAGAATTGATAATTTGTTAAAAAATGAAAGGGGTGCTAGAGAGATGGCTTAGTGGTTAAGGCATTTGCCTGCAAAGCCAAAGGACCTCGGTTTGATTCCCTAGGACCCATGTTAGCCAGATGCACAAGGTGGCGCATGCACCTGGAGTGTGTTTGTAGTGGCTGGAGGCCATGGCGTGCCCATTCTCTCTCTCAATCTCTCTCTCTCTCTCTCTCTCTCTCTCTCTCTGTGTGTGTGTGTGTGTGTGTGTGTGTGTGTGTGTCTGCCTCTTTCCCTTGCTCTTAAATAAATTAATTAATTTTTTTAGATGAAAGGATAAGTGATACAGAAATCATGCTGTAGTGACAACAGATGAACTTAAATATGAAGAGGATGAAGGGTTGAAATGATCTCTAAAGTAGAAATTTCTTTCTTAGGGCCAGTGGTACAATGGATCACATGTCTGACTATGGATCAGAAGATTCCATAAAGCAGAAATTTCTCATTTGATACTCACTACTTTCTAGTCCATATTTTATTTTATTCTAAAAATTCAGTTTAAATTATAGTGATGTAGTAGAATGAATATTTAACAAAGAATCAAAATATTGTATGTTTATTACAAGATTGCTTACATTAAAGATAAAACCAAAATATCCAACAGATAGGATAGATATTACTGTTTCAATAATAGGTACATGTCTGCAACTGTGTGCAAAGTGCAGTTGTGTCCTAGTAGGTCTTTACTTTAAAAGGTGATATTTGTTATTTTCAAGTAAAAGTTTTCAGTGCTGAACAATGTAGCATTTCTAAAAATAGTATGCATACAATGATTCAGTTTAAAAATTTATTTATTTATTTTAATGTGTGTGTATGGGGTGCCAGGGCCTCTGGCCGTTGCAAATGAATGCCAGTGGTTGTGTCTCTTGTTCCAGTTGGCTCACATGGCTCTGTTTGGGAATTGAACCTGGGCCAGAAGACTTGCAAGCCAGTGCTTCTAATTGCTGAGCCGTTTTCCTAGCTCCTCTCCTTGTGATTCAGTTTGTTTGTTTGTTTGTTTGTTTTGTTTTGTTTTTTGGTTTTTCAAGGTAGGGTTTCTCTCTAGCTCAGGCTGACCTGGAATTCACTTTGTAGTCTCAGGGTGGCCTCAAAGTTACAGCAATCCTCCTACCTCTGCCTCCCAAGTGCTGGGATTAAAGGCATGTGCCACCACGCCCGACTGTGATTCAGTTTTATAATGTTTTTATATATGAATATAATCACATTTTCAAAAAACTAAGCATTATTCATTGTGCTAAAATGATGTACCTTTATACTTTAAAATGAAAGCATCAGAGGAGTATTTATCACTTATTATTCTCTTTTTTAGTCAACACATTGATTAGTCATTTATTTGTCTGCGGCATGCTTTGTGATTTATACAGAACTGTGAGTGGAAGTTGCTGTGTTTAGAGAACACTTTACCTTTTTTTTTTTTAAAAGATATTTTAGGTATGACATTTCTTTGACTTTTATTAGCCTTAGGATGAGGGGAATCCTAGTTAAAGATGTCAGTGAAGGACTGGAGAGATGGCTGAGCGGTTAAGGTGCTTGCCTGCAAAGTCTAAGGACCCATGTTTGATCTCTGTCTAGATCCCATGTGCAAAGGTGAGGCAAGTGCAAGGTTGCACATGCCGCTAGGTGGCGCAAGCATCTGGAATGCAATTGCAGTACTTGAGGCCCTGGTGCGCCAATTCTCTTTTTCTCTCTGTATTGCTCTCTCTCTTAAAAAAAAAAAAAAAAAGTCAGTGAATATATGGAATCTTGAGGAAGGGTGGCTAAATGAGCCAAGAAATACCAGGGGGTTTTCTATTTACTATAACAAAACCTTTGTTGGATTAGGTTACTTAGGCTATATTATAGGCATTTAAAAATATGGTGTGGGCTGGAGAGATGGCTTAGTGGTTGAGGTGCTTGCCTACAAAGGCAAAGGACCCAGGTTTGAGTCCCTAGTACCCATGTAAAACCAGATGCACAAAGTAGTGTATGCATCTGGAGTTCATTTGCAGTGGGTAGAAGCCCTGGTGTGTCCATTCTGTCTGTCTATCTCTCTTCTCTCTATCTCTTTTTGCTTGCAAACAAATTTTAAAAATATAGTACGTATGTGCATAGTTGAATATAGACATTATCAAATGTCATGGAGTTCTTGAAAGTCAGAGATCATGTACTTAAGAATGTAAGTTTTGAGCCAGGCATGGTGGTGCACGCCTTTAATCCCAGCACTTGGGTGGCAGAGGTAGGAGGATCGCCATAAGTTTGAGGCCACCCTGAGACTACATAGTGAATTCCAGGTCAGCCTGGACTAGAGTGAAACCCTGCCTTGAAAAACAAAACAAAACAAAACAAAACAAAACAAACAAAAAAAAAAAAAGGTAAAAGAAAAGAATGTAAGTTTTTGCTGGGTGTGGTGCCACAAGCCTTCAATCCCATCACTCAGGAGGCCAAAGTAGGAGGATCGCTGTGAATTCAAGGCCAGCCTGAGACTACATAGTGAATTCAGGTCTGCCTAAGCTAGAAGACCCTATCTTGAAAAAGAAAAAAAAAAAAGTGTAAGATTTTATAATACCATATAAGTTGTGTTTTCCTCTAAGGGAAATACATGCCAACCTTTAGCATAGAAAGTTGGGAGGAACCCTTTAGTTATTTAGGAGTCTTACAAGAAATGCTGACTGGTGTTTCTGTAATGATTTCACCCCAATTCCAAGAGGTTTAAGTCATATGTGATTATTAATTTGATACATTAGGTAATTGCTCTACTTCTGTCTTTGTCCTTACTTGGTAAAGTAACCTCCCATTTCATGCCTGTTCTTGTTTTTACTTGGCAATTAACCTTTTATACAGACTCAGTGAAAAAACATACAGACAAACCCTGTACACAACAACTGAATGCCTCCATCTCCTATTTGTCATATATTTTAAGAATGTTTTCTTTGAAAGGTTCAAGTCTGAGCTGTTTTATTCAGGTGCACAATGCAGGGTGTTTATTGTAAGTGGAACTGAGCAGATGACCAGTTGTTCAATTGTTCCTAGGTGAAGCAACTAGCTTTTATATATAGTCTGTAATTAAACAGGACAGATTGATATAGTAAGTTTATTCTTTGGAATAGAACTTAAAACCTCTTAGCCATCTAAAATTTAAATATTAAATTATATATGCCAATTTTCTTCTAAACTTTAAATTCTAGGAATAGAAATAATATTGTATGTTGGTTGTAATTGCATTACTTTTTAAAATGGAGCCAAGAAAGAGGCATTTAGAAAAGAATTATTCAGTTTTTAGGAGTGAAATTCAGTGTCTTGCAAAGTAGGACATGTGACTTCTATGTTCTCCAAACACAACAGGTGGGTTTTTAAAAGGGGGGGGGGGGCTAAAGCCACAGAAACACTTCTCAGTTGAATGAAGTATCTACGTTGTTGAAGAGCAGATTAAGGCATATGGTATTCTCCTCAAGGCTAAGAAGTTAAAGTAAGTTAAGGATAGATAAGTTAGAAAAAGAAGCAAAGAAATGAACTTGGCTTAGGAACAGTATAAAAAGAATTTTGGAGTTGGTTATTGGCACAAGAATCTGGCTAGTCTACTGTGATTCTGGTGGAATCTGGCTGTGAATGAACTTGGTCTCTAAAAGCATGACTGGTCTGTTTGCCCTAAAAGCCATTCTCAAGCAGGAAGGCAGAGGACACATTTCTCAATACCAACTTTCTTTATTTTTATTTTTTTTAAATATCCTTTATTTATTTGAGAGAGGGAAAGAGGCAGAAAGGGAGAGAGAGAATGGGTGCACCAGGGCCTCTAGCCACTGCAAAGGAACTCCAGGTGCATGGGCCCCCTTGTGCATCTGGCTTACGTGGGTCCTGGAGAGTTGAACCTGCATCCTTTGGCTTTGCAAGCAGACACCTTAACCACTAAGCCATCTGTTGCAGTCAGGTTCGCATTACTGGTAGAAATCACCCAAGAAAGAAATCACCAAGAGCAGCTTGTGGGAAAAAGAGGTTTATTTTGACTTACAGCCTCGAGGGGAAGCTCCACGATGCCGGGGAAAATGATAGCATGAGCAGAGAGTGGACATTACCCCTTGGCCCACATAAGGTGGACCATAGCAACAGGAGAGTGTGTCAAACACTGGCAAGGGGAAACTGGCTATAATGCCCATAATAAGTTACAGGTTGTTTATTTGTGTTTGAGACAGGGTCTCAGGTAGCCCAGGCTGTCCTTGAACTCATTATGTAGCCAAAGAGGTCCTTGAATCTGATCCTCCTGCCTCTACTTCCTAAGTGCTAGGATTGCAGGTGTGCACTGCCACAGCAGATTTTTTGTTTTGTTTTGTTTTTTTCAAGGTAGGTCTCACGGTGGCCTCGAACTCACTGTGATCCTCCTACCTCTGCCTCCCGAGTGCTGGAATTAAAGGGGTGTGCCACCACGCCCGGCTTTTTCTTTACTTTTTATATTTGTTACATGTTGAAATTGTATTTTACATGTATTTGAGTTAAATATGCTATTAAATAAACTTTAAATGTATTTCTTTTTACATTTAATAATTCAGCCACTACAAGATTTGAAATAATTTATGTGGCTTACATTTTCATTTTATTAAACAGACCTGCTACAGAAAGACCATGTTATTTTCTATTACAATAATAAAATAGTTCTACCTCTGCACATGTTGACAAGTTCCCTATAAGTTTTTTGTTTTTTTTTTTAATGTAATGCTTAGGATTGGACTCGGGCCATTATACATGCTGAGCAAGTACTCTTTATCAGCTGAGCTGCACTCCTAGACCCAGCTGTGGTGTGTTTTTTTAAATTTTATCTTTTAATGGCCATAAAATTGTTTGGCATTTCTCTCATCACAATGCATACCTCTTTCTTGTGAATCTGGGTGGTCTTATAAACTCATTGTAGCAAAAAAATGTGGGCTTCTGGGGCTAATTCATAAGTAGTTGTTGTGGATGACCTAGTTTTCCTTGGAATGTTTGCGCTTGAATCTTTGAACCACATGTATATTATTTTTCTCATCACTATGACAAAGTGCTTGACAGAAACAACTTAAGGGAGCAAGGATTCATTTTGACTCACTTTTTAAAGGAATACAGTACATTTTGTGGGGATGGCACGGTCGTGGGGCTTGTTTCATGGGGTTTGCAACTTGCTCACCTCATGGCTGATCAGGAAGTAGAGATGGGAATGGAAGCGAGGCTTGACTATAACCTTCAAGGCTTGCTCCTAGTGGCCTGTGTCTGCCTACTGGGCTCTATGTCCCAAAGGTTCCATGACCTCCCAAAATAGCACCAGGGTTCAGACACCTCAATCTGTGGGGACATTTTACATCTAAATCATAACATTTAAGAAGTCTGACTATTTCATGGCTACCATCCTTTGAGGAAATCAAGCAATGCAGGGAGACTAAAGGTTGGCATTCTGCATGGCAGTTGTAGCCTTTGATTCTCATAGCCAAAGTGTTAAGCATGTGAGTGGACAAGCTTTTAGATGAATCTAACCCCCAATTGTTGAGTCATTACTGAAAATGATCTTTATGGAGTCACCAGACATTGTAGAGATAAAACAAACTATTCTTCCTTTCTCAACTGCTCATTTATGAACAACATGATTATAATAAAATGATGCTTAATGTTTCAGGATAAATTATTATGTAGAATCAGTAACTGATATGAATGAAACTTTAACCCATATTAAAATAAGATGGTGAATTAGAGAGATAGCTCAGTTGTTAAGAACATTTCCTTTGCAAGCATGAAGGTCTAAGGGGACCTGAGACTGCTGACTTCAATTTCCCTGATCCCACATAAATAGCTGAGTGTAGCCACACTTGTCTTTAACCCCAGTCCTGTGGGGGAGGAGAGAACAGAGTATTGCTGGGACTCAGAAAACTTCCAGAGCTCTGGAATCAGTGAAGAGACTCCATCTCAAGGAACAAATGGATGAACAATGGAGGAGGACATCTGGTCTTGTCCTCTAGCCTCCCCATGTGCACAGAGTGTCACATTGGCACATATATGTGTATACATCACACACATGCATGCATACCATATCACACCTACTACACACACACAATGAAAGACATTTATACAGCTTTAGCAAGTGCAGAAGTTAAGTTGCTTAATACTTAATTTTTATATCAGATTTGGAAGGATGTTAGGTTATAACAGAGGAGAAAGCTGTAAAAGGTAGTAGGGACCGGTAATTTTATGGCCCTTTATATTAGATAAATAGATTTAATTGGATTGTTTCTATGTTCTGAGATTGTTAAGATTTTTTTACAGCATAGACAATCTTAAAGACAGTGACTAGAACTTTATGAAGCCTTTCTCTTCCTTTTATATTGTCCTAACTTCTTAGAATGTGTTGAAGTTCACTTATGCTAATATGTGTTTAGTGAGCAAACATTCGACACATACGGACATTCTGCTGAACATACTTTAGAGCAAGGGTCTAATGAAAAAGACATACTAGTAATTTATATCTCTAAATAGGGCACTAAACGTTCTGGCTATGTCTGTATATTAAATAGTCATAGTGAATGTGAATAGCATAAATGTGGCAGAAAAGACTTGAAGATTAAATCATGATCAGGAAATGTTACTTAGTTGAAATACATATCTTTATGCATTTGCTAAAACTCAGTTGTTGACATCTGTGAACAATCTTGCTGGGTATTTCATAAGGATTATGGTAAATCAATAGATTCATTTAAGTAGAATGGAAATCTTATATTGTCTATCATTGAATCTAGAAATTGAAATTTCTCTCTGTTTATTTAGATCTCTGATTCATCAGTGTTTTATAGATATTCTGCAGCCTTGCTAAAGTTACTTGTTACTTGTGAACTTATTTTTGCTGTTTTTGTTGTCCTTTTTATTTGGAAGCTTTCATTATTATCTTGAAAATATTGAACTTTTCAAGTCGTAATAGCACACTTGTGATTATACTAGCTTAGTTAATATTGATTTAAATTTTTTGATGAAAGTACTATTTTGTGTAGAAACTGAGAGCATGAATATATATATATATATATATATATAGACACACATATACATAATACATATATACTATGTTATCACATCTGACCTCAAACTGTTAACCCTATTTCAACCTGCAAGTAGCTAGGATCACAGGTGTGTACCACCAAGCCAAACTACAGTTTACCTTTTATTCACTGTTAGTTACTATTTCCTGAAAACATTAGGCTGAAAAAGCTTTGTAAGTTTTTCCTTAAAAGGCAATACTGGAGTATGGGGTGGTAGTTTTGTCTGTATAGTGCTTGCCATGCAAGCATGAGGACTCAAGTTCACAACCCCAACACGTACATAAAAAGCTGGGCACAGCATAGCATACCTCCAATCCTATCACTGAGGAGGTAGAAACAGGAGGATCCCCAAGGCTTGCTGCTTGCCTAGCCTAATGGATGAGCTCTGGGTTCAGTGAGAGACCCTGTCTCAAAAAATGAGGAGGAGAGTGCCTGAGGAAGACACTCAATGTTGACTTCTGGCTTCTACACACATGCACATGTACAGCCCCACACATGGCAGTGCTATTTAAATATTTGAACATGCCCTCTAACAGGGTTTTTTTGTTCTTTTTTTTTTTTTTTCAAGGTAGGGTCTCACTCTAGCTCAGACTGACCTGGAATTCAATATGTAGCCTCAGGGTGGCCTCAAATTCACGGCAATCCTCCTACTTTTGCTTCCTGAGTATTGGGATTAAAAATGTGTACCATCATGCCCAGCCTAACAGTGTGTGTGTGTGTGTGTGTGTGTGTGTGTGTGTGTGTGTGTGTATATATATATATATATATATATATATATATATATATATATATATATATATATATATATTTGGTTTTTCAAGGTAGGGTCTCACTCTAGCCCAGGCTGACCTGGAATTCACTATGGAGTCTCAGGGTGGCCTCGAACTCACGGTGATCCTCCTACCTCTGCCTCCCGAGTGCTGGGATTAAAGGCGTGCGCTACTACATCCGGCTCAGTATTTTTTTTAACAAAGCTATAGCACTAAATGCTAGTAGAAAAAAAATGTAATTTGAAGAATACCATGTTTGCCTTACAATTAAGATATGTGACTTCATTGTTTTAGTGCTTTTATAGGGTATCATTTAGAGCAGGATAGTGGTAACTAGTGTTACATTTTTCCTCACATGTTTTCCTCACAAAGGCTACATCACTCGGAGCCAGCAGATTTCTCTGTGCTGTCATGTTCTTTGACCTCATTTTATGTGCAGAAAAATGACACTTGATTAAAGTCAACAGTTCCTACTTAAAGGCAGTAGAAAATATAGTATATTAATATTCTATGAAGCAAACAGGAGAGAATAGAATTACTAATAATTTAAAAAGGTTCTACAATCTTTCTGACTTTCTAGACAGGCTATTTCATATTTGGTTATGCATGTCTGTTTAAATAACAGTAACTCCCCTATGAATTCAGCCTAATTTTCATAGTTACTCCCTAGGAGTGTTTGTGTCAGTTACATGAGCTGTTATTACATTGCCACCTTTCTTTAGATCTTTCTTTCTTTAGTCAAATCTGAGTATGAACAGTTTCTCCAACTTTGACTAGTAATGTAGTTGTACTGGTTGATTAAAATTAGTCTATAAGTTTAATGTGCTTTGTAAGGAAGTGCTAAAATCTAGTTTTACAGAACTAAGCCTGGGAATTTTGATATTTATATCACAAGAAGTCATGTCTATAAAGAACAGTGACTTTATTTCTATTATATTAGAACCTATTTTCTTTGAAAAGTATTATAATGTAACTTTTGAACTTTGGGTAGATAGGAGGAAAATGTTTTCATGCAATAACTATAGCCTCAAAATATTACTAGAAATTGTGGTTTTTGTGTTATGCAAGAGGCTCTCTATTAGTGATCTTATTATTTGAAATTAATTGTGGGCCTTATATTTGATTCACATTGTAGGAGGATCATAACAATGCATTTCCTTTAAATATTAAAAGATCTGAAGCCAAATTATATCCCCAAATTTCTAGCATGTATGGAAATTGCATTATGAAATTAGTTATCTTTATACAGTATTTATGTTATAGAATTGGATATCTATATCCAGTATTTTTGCTAAGAGAAATGTCTGGAATGCTCACAAATATATATAGTTTGGTGTAACAAAGGTTATTCTCTTGCTATTAATAACTTCTGTATTTGCTCCTTCTCCAAATTTCAGTATTAGCAGTGAACAAAATCTAGATTGAGGGACTGGAGAGATAGATTAGTGGTTAAGACGCTTGCCTGCAAAGCCAAAGAATTCCGGTTTGATTCTCCAGGACCCATGTAAGCCAGATGCACAAGGGGGTGCATGCGTCTGGAGTTCGTCTACAGTAGCTTGATGCCCTGGCGCACCCATTCTCTCTCTCTCTCTCCCCCCTTTCTTTCTCTCAAATAAATAAATTAATTAAATATATCTTTTAAAAATCTAGACTGAAATCTTAAAGGAATGATATTTCTAAGGCAAGGTACCAAATTGCAATGTATAAGAGCTAAGGAGGATGGGTGCCTCTTCTTTCTTCCTAGCTTTAAGTCTAAGAAGGGAGACTTGAGCACCTTCAGGCATAAAAACTTCATGGCATAGTTTCTTGATGTGTACAGGCCTTATATAAGACTTATGGTAACTGTTTTTAAGATTATATTTGAGGTGACACAGCAGCCAGGAATCTTGTTGGAGAACTTGTGATTTTTGTGTTGATAGGGTTTTCAACCCTACATTTACTGGCATTTGTGAGGAAAGCTATGAAATTGTGGTAATCATCTCAGTACAAAAAGCTGCCTAGTGTTTTATTAGGCAGTCACACCTCATTAAAATTGAGGTAAGTTACAATTTTGATGATTTAATTTGGTGGATAATAAACTTTTATTGGTTTCTTAAAGAGATTATTTTTTGAATTTATCCAGATAGGTATGCTTTTTTTTTTTTATGTTTTTGAGGTAGGGTCTCACTCTAGCCCAGGCTGACCTGGAATTAACTCTGTATTCTCAGGGTGGCCTCGAACTCACAGCAATCTTCCTACCTCTACCTCCCGAGTGCTGGGATTAAAGATGTGTGCCACCACAGTCCGCTTTAGATGTGCTTTTTGCATTAGATGAGGGATTCATATCCCCTTCTTATTTCATTATGGTTTGTGTATAAAATGTCCCCCATAGGCTCATTTGTTTGAACACTTGTTCCCTAGTTGGTGGAGCTGTTGTGGGAGGCTGTGAAATCTTTGGAGGTCTAGCTGGCAAGTGTAGGCCATTAGGGTGGGCCTCTGAGGAATGTAGCTTTTCCATTTCCTAGCTCTGTGCTTCCCAATTCTCCTTGATGTGAGGAATACTGGTTGCATGGTCCCACCATCATGAGTTCTGCTCTGCTATCTGTGCCCTGATAAACTGTGTTACTGTTTCCTTACAGTTCCTGCTGGAGTGAGAGGGGGACCTCTGGAGGAAGAGGGGAAGGGTAAACTCAGCAGCCACCAAAAGTCATTATTTGAAACTGAACTGTCTTTTTACACAAGTCATTCCCTTTTCCCTCCCTCCTTCCCTTCCTCTCTCCCTCCTCCTTTCCGTTTTTAAGCTGGGTGTTTCTTTAAATATCCCTACCTAGGAAGCAGTCATCACTGAATTAGAGACATAGTTTTTGGTTCTTTCCTGGGTACTAAGAAATATTGCAATAAACCTCTTTCTTTCAAATGTAGAATGTAGAATGCAGTTGCTACATTGGCTCTGTACTGTTGTCCTCTACAGATTTAGGCCTGTGTTTGCTAAGAGGACATTAAGCATTTTAATGTTTGCCATACAATAAATATATATGCATCCCTAGTCTGGATTGTAAAATTTTACTTTTTTTACTTTGAGGTACTGGATATTGAACCCATGGCCCTCATGCATACTAGACAAGCACTCTACCAATAAAGATATATTCTAGCCCTTATTTGCTTATATTTAAATAAACATATGTGAATTAGAAAAAGGAAAAAAGGGCTGGAGAGATGGCTTAGCAGTTAAGGTGTTTACCTGTGAAGCTTAAGGACCCATGTTCAACTCTCCATATCCCACATAAGCCAGATGCACAAAGGTGAGGCAAGTGCAAGGTCGCACATGCCTACTGTGTGGTGCAAGGACCACCTTTGTGTGTCTGATTTATGTGGGATCTGGAGAGAAATTGAACCTGGTTCCTTAGGCTTCACAGGCAAACACCTGAACCGTTAAGCCATCTCTCCAGCCCTGTGTTATATTTCTTTATGTTGAAGATGAGGAAGATGAAATAGTTTGGTAAAAATAATGTAATCTGTATAGTCATTAGTTTTCTATGTGACATCATAGATGAATATTACTAATTGATTTAATTCTTTGCAGAGGGTGCCTCGCTTTAATGAGAAGGAAAATTATAGCTCACAGTTTTTCTTCTTACTCTGCTTTATGCAACCAGTGCTTTAATATTTGTGTATATGGTTTAAAATTGAACTGACTTGTGATTGAATCCTTCCAACATCAGTATGGATATAATTATGATAGTAAAGCCACATTTTCACATGAGTATAAATAAAATATCATTGAAAATCCTTTTAGCTTTTATGAGATATACAGTATAATATTAATGCCTAAAACTGAAGTCTGTGAATATAGTACCAGAATTTATTAGTGCCCACTGACTATACATAATTGAAACATCACATGATAACCCACAAATATATAAATTTAAATATATCAATTAAAATATATAACATAAAAAATAAAAGAAAATGGGCCAAAGGCATAATATATCACCAGAAAGGATATCAGAATAGCAAAGTAACACATGAAAGATGTTCAGCCTCTATTGTTCACCAATGAGGAAATGTAGATTGAAGACCCCAGTGAGTCATTACTGTATCTTATTAGAACAGTTGCAGTTAAAAGAATTTCAGCAATATCTGTGACTCAGCAGTTATACTCCTTGACATTTCTATTAAAACTTATTTTTGCATAGGAACCTGCTCATGGGTTTCTTTTTTCTCTCATTTTTTCTTCCCTTCTTCTCTTCTTCCTTCCTCCTTCCCTTTCACTCTCTCAGGGTTTCACTATGTAGTTCAAGTGGGCCTCAAACCCACTACTCCTTGCCTCAGTCTCCCTAGTGCTGGGTTACAGGTGTGCACCCACATGCCTAGCTTCATGATTTTATTTCCAAGGATCAAAATCTGGAAGCAACCAAAATTTTCTACAGTTGTTTGAATGGTTAAACTGTAGTGTATCTGTACTGTGGGATGCTACTCAGTAATAGAAAGCAATGAGCTATTTATATATTCAACAATTTATATGGACTTCAAGAACTTTATTCTAAATGAAAAAAAGTCTCACAAAAGCACATACTAAATGGTTCCATTTATAAAGCATTTTAAAAACAAAAGCATAAGGGTTGTTGTAGTCAGCTTCTTGTTGCTATGACAAACTAGACACAACTTATGGTAGGAGAGGCTTTAAAGCTTACAGGGTTCAGGGGACTCCATCAGTGGTGGAAGAAGCTGCTTCCTCTTGTAGATCCAAGTAGAAACAGCTGCAGCAAGCAAACGGCAACAACCAGCAAGCACAAGCTTCCAGAGCTCGGCCTGTCCTAATGCACCTAGCACGCTGGACTGAAGGTCCTCCTCCAAACACACCTTAGGGCTAGACTCCAGGAGCCGCCCCCAGTGGGACTCCCCATTGTAGCAGGGAGCTGCCTGCTAGGGGCGCAAGTGGGAAGCTCAGTTTTAATGAAACATCTGAGTCTGTGGGGCTATATATTCAAACTATCACATTCAAACTACCACAAGGGTCATTAACACATTAGTAGTTGTCAGGGGATTGTAGTATGGGTGGGAGTTGGGTGTGTAAAGTTGTAGCATAAGAGAGCTCTTTGTGGTGATGGAATAGTTATATTTTTATTGTGATGGTGATTATACAAATATATACACATTGTGTTTGTGCCAGATTTTTGATTTTAAGATTATATAGTAGTTATATAAAAAGCAACCACTAGGGTGAACTAGGTGAAGAGTATAGGACATCTAATTGTACTATCTTTGTTAACTTCATAAGGGTCTATAATTATTTCAAAGTAAACAGTAGGGGCTGGAGAGGTGGCTTAGTGGTTAAGGTGCTTGCCTACAAAGCCTAAGGACCCAGGTTTGATTCCCCAGTAAACCAGATGCACATGGTGGCTCTGGAATTTGTTTGCAGTGGCTAGAGGCCCTGGCATACCCATTCTCATTCTTTCTCTCTCAAATAAATAAATAAATAAATAAATAGTTATACCAAAGTTATATTGAAATTTGTTATCTAAAAATTTCCATGCCCTTTTTCATATATTTGATTTAAGAATCTATCTCTAGGTTTAAAAGTGGCAGGTAGAATTACTATTCATAAGATAATTTTTAAAAAGCTATTTTTCCATACTTCCCATTAAAATAGAAGCTGAATAATTCTTAGTCTGGGTGCAAGTTCTTTTGGAAGTTAGATGATTTCTATTTAATTACTTTCAAGAAAATTAAGGAGGATCTAATTAGATTGTGAGCACTTGCCTTATTCATAATTTAATTTCTTGGCTTCCTCTGTGCATAAGTATGACTATGTAATTAACAAAAATATGTTGAATTATTTGAAGAAAGAAAAGAAATTGCATGCAGTCAACAACAAGCTCATTTTTCTCAAGACTTCTTACCTTGAAAAATATTAGTAAAGGAGCAGGAGAAAGTATTTCATGGGAAGCATGGATATTGTAGCATGTGATCAGTTTGCTTGGATTCTATCTGCATTGTTCAGGTGGAGAGGAATTTCTGTTTTTCTTAATACTTTATTTTTATTTACTTATGAGAAAGAGAGGGAATGGGCACTCCGGGGCCTCTAGCTACTTCAAACAAACTCCAGATGTGTATGCCACCTTGTGCATCTGTCTTACATGGGTTCTATGGAATCAAACTTGGGTCCTTAGGCTTCTAAGGCAAGCGCCTTAACTGCTAAGCTATCTTTCCAGCCCCTGTTTTTATAGCTGAATTAAACTAGGCAAGAAAGCACATAGGAGAATCAACATTTATTCATATAAAATGATTAGCAGCAATAGCTTGAAAGATAACACAGTTATTTACCCTACCTGTTTTAAACTGATGAAATTTTTTTCTTTTCTTTTTTTTTCTTAATTTTTATTAACATTTTCCATGATTATAAAAAATATCCCATAGTAATACCCTCCCTCCCCCTACTTTCCCCTTTGAAATTCCATTCTCCATCATATCCCCTCCCCATCTCAATCAGTCTCTCTTTCATTTTGATGTCATGATCTTTTCCTCCTCTTATGATGGTCTTGTGTAGGTAGTGTCAGGCACTATGAGGTCATGGATATCCAGGCCATTTTATGTCTGGAGGGAGGACGTTGTAAGGAGTCCTACCCTTCCTTTGGCTCTTACATTCTTTCAGCCACCTCTTCTGCATTAGACCCTGAGCCTTGGAAGGTGTGATCGAGATATTACTCAGTTCTCTAGTCACTTCTTTCCAGCACTATGATACCTTCTGAGTCATCCCAAGGTCATAAACTGATGAAATTTTTATAACTAAGTTCACTATCTTCCATTTTGTTGAGCATTTTTTCCTATGAATTGAGTTTATAAATTAATAAAAATGATAATATACCATTTTTTAATTTTCATTCTAAAAAATAGTAGTTTAGGATTTTGAAGTTCAGTGCTATAATCATCCAAGTCTTTTGTTTTTCGAGGTAGGGGCTCCCTCTGGCCGAGGCTGACCTGGAATTCACTATGTTGTCTCAGGTGGCCTCGAACTCACTGCAATCCTCCTACTTCTGCCTCCCTATGCTGAGATTAAAGGCGTGTGCCACCTCACCTGGCTGCCATCCAAGTCTTTAACCAGTGTGTAATTCTTTATGTAGCATGTGTTCAGAATTAGAGCATGCTTTCAAGTAGGTGAGGGCTGAAGTGGAGCCCTATTCTGTGATGACCTTCGTGGAAGCTCTGCCTCTGCTTTTAATTGTTCTAGAGAACAGAATCGTTAGTTTAGTTTAGTTTGGTTTTTGAGGAGAGGTTGTTTGAGAGATTTAACTATCTGTCAGTTCTTTGGATTTTTTTTTAAATAGTAACTCTTTGGTCAGTGTATTCATTGATTCTTTGAATGCCAGATTTGTGTATAGTTATGTTTCTCTCAGATATGTGCTCTGCATGGTTATAGGAAGGTATGATAGGTAAGGTAGACATGCCTCTCGACTTTGTTGTCTGGTTAGGAAGATAGCCGGAGAACTAGCAAGCAAACAGGTATATTTTTCATATATATTTTAATCGTGTGCTCTATAGATTTATTAAAATTGAAGTTTCATTTATAAGTCAGCTTATCCAAAATTTGCTTAACACTATTTATAACTAAATTATAATCAGGAATTTTTTTTTTTTGAAGTAGAGTCCCACTCTGGCCCAGGCTGACCTGGAATTCACTATGTAGTCTCAGGGTGGCTTCGAATTCACAGTGATCCTCCTACCTCTGCCTCCCAAGTGCTGGCATTAAAGGCATGTGCCACCATGCCTGGCCGATGTATCAGGCACATTTGTAGTAATATTGAAAGTTAACTGAGTGCATATGTTCTTTTTTTTTAATTTTATTTTTTTTATTGACAACTTCCATAATTGTAAATAATATCCCATGGTAATTACCTCCCTCCCCTACTTTCCCCTTTGAAACTCCACTCTCCATCATATCCCCTCCCCCTCTCAGTCTCTCTTTTATTTTGATGTTATGATCTTTTCCTCCTGCTATAATGGTCTTGTGTAGGTAGTATCAGGCACTGTGAGGTCATGGATATCCAGGCCATTTTGTGTTTGGAAGAGCACATTATAAGGAGTCCTACCCTTCCTTTGGCTCTGACATTCTTTCTGCCACCTCTTCCACAATGGACCCTTGGGACTTGAAAGGTATTATAGAGATATTTCAGTGCTGAGCACTCTTCTGTCACTTCTTCTCAGCACTGTGATACCTTCTGAGTCATCCCAAGGTCACTGCCATCTGAAAAGAGAAGCTTCTCTAGCCAAAAGTGAGAGTAGCATTAATATATGAGTATGAACATTAAGAGAAGTGCTTATTGGGCAGTTTGGTGAGCATAATATACTTTTAGCCAGACAGCAGCAGATATTACACCCCTAGGGCTCATGACTACCCTGTTGTAGGTTTTCAATATCAGGAATGTATTCCCTCCCATGGAGCAGACCTCTAGTCCAATTAGAGAGCAGTTGGTTTCCCCCATAACAGATGTGCCACTATTGCATCTGTTGGCTCATTTGGCCTGGTTGGCCAAACTTAAGGCTTGCAGTGTCCACTGTTGAATATCTTCACTGGTGATTTTCCTCTCTCCCATTGAACTGCATGCAGTGTAGCTTTTTTCAGCTTTCTGTCAGCTGGTCTACATGGAGGAGGTTTTCAGGTCAGCTCCAGCAGGATTTCTCAGTGACCTTGCAGCCCAAGTATGTGGAGTCTTCTGCAATAGGATCTTACCATCTATTCTTGGTAGGAAGCCAAGGGCCTTGGCAACGGCTTGTAGTGTTTGTGGGGTATCAGGGACATCCCTGGCCAACAAGTCACTGTAAGGTATCCCATCCCTGACACTGAAAATTCTCTAGTACCAGTCTATGGCTTCTGAGTGTTCCATTGTCCAAAAAAGTAGGTTACTATATGACTTATTTATATTCTCTTAGATTTTCATTAGCCCTCCCTCCACCTTTCCTTTACTCAATCTCTTCCCCTGACCTCACTGAGGCCTTTTCACCCCCCATTAATCTGTTCTTCTACTTACATATATACAATACCATCCTATTAAGTCCCCCCTCCCTACCTGTCTATTCCCTGTATATCTTCTTTCTAGCTTACTGGCCTGTACTACTGAGTTTTCTTCCTACTCAATGTTCTTTTAACGTTGTTTAATCTTCACATAATTTAAAAAGTGTAGATCATTTTTGTTTTGTTTTGTAACTTGGGAAGGTGAGGTTCATATAAGTTATTGCTAGAATGATTTTTGTACTGAATTAGTGGTTTGGAAGCTTGAACTTTTTTATTTTTGGGGCTGTGTGTTATACATGTGTGTCTGTGTGCAAATGTGTGTGCCCCAACATATGTACAGAGGCCAGAGGAGTATGTCAGATGTCATCGTCTATTCATCTTCTGCCTTATTTCTCTGAGACAGAATCTTTCACTAAACCTGAAGCTCACCATGGTTTGATTAGGTTGATTAAGCAGGGAGTCCCAAATATCCTCCTGTCTTCACACCTCTCAGCACTCGTGTTATAGGCATGTATGGCAACATCTACCTTTATACACAGGTGCTGGGGATCAAACTCAGGTACTAACTTGTTCATCCATCTCTTCAGCCTGGAGCTTGAACTCTTAAACATTTTATGTTCTTTTCTCTTTTATTTAGCACTGTTTAGTCCATGTCAGAATTTAAAGCAATATGATAGAAATCACTGTCTCCTAAGTTGCTTTTAACCTGATACCAGAATATAAAGACAGAATATTTTATTGTTAAATGATCTTAATAAATACAATTCTAAAGTGATAGTCAAATGATGCACCGTGGTACTGAAAAACTGTTTGAACAAAAAGTAGATAGAGTTGTCATGTGAATTATTACAGTAGCACCTCCATATCCAGCTGACAAAATGTTTTATTAAAAACAAATATAAATTATCAGAATAAAATTCAAAAACAGATGGAACCTTGAACAAACTGATAGCAATGGGTGGAGTTCTAAATGCTGTTATTAACCAAGTGATCAAGGTCAGCATCCCCAGCAGTGAGCCAGAGTGCACCACCTAATAAGTGAGATGAGAAGGGTCCTGTAGAGTATCTTTCCTCTAAGTCCATAATACTTGTCTAAGCATGAGAGCACATCACACAGACCCAAGTTTTGCAATATTCCATAATATTTCTGACAAGAACTTTTCAAAACTGTTAAGTTTATGAAAAGAAACATACTTGAGAAGTTGTTACAGAGGGCAGGACAGTATGACACTAAACACAGAAGTATGGACATTAGTGGAAAAAATGGGGAAATCTGTAGCTTAATAGTATTATTACCAGTGCTAAAAGTTTAAGTAGACTAAAAAATCATGGAAAATAATATACATTTTTGTTTGTTTTTATGATGCAGAAGAATGTACTAAGCATATCATACAAGCTACCATGGGAGGGAGCCCAGTGATGAGAAAGTCTAGAGGTGAAAGGAAGAGACAAAAGCCTGATCCATCTCTATGAAATGCTCTGCCTACAAACATAGAATGCTCACATATGAAAAACTCATTCAACCTTTGACTAATGCAGGAACTTAGTAAAGTAAAAAGGCTATATATATCTGAGAATTTATACAGCGGAAATTTACTGTGTCTTCAGGAAAGATTTTTTTCAATGATATCTTAAGAATAAACTTGATTAACTTTGATTATTTCTTTCCAGTTACACATAAATGTGTACTTACCCAGAAACCATGTGGGGAAATTCACCTCTCTCCCTCCGCTACCTTTCCTACAAATTTGAATTCCTTTACTTCTTAACCTTTTTCTTCTACAATAAGGATAGGAATTTTTTTGAGTTAGAAGCTTTCTACTTGATACTTTCTCCAAAGATCTGCCTGTAGGCTATAATCTAAAGCAAATAAAGGGCTTATCTTATTTATTTTTAACTTTCTTTTAAGACTCCTAGTCCTCTGCTGTCTGCTGTCCAAAGTCAGAAAATTGTTGTTTCATACATACAATTTAGTTATTGTATGATTTCTAAATACAATAGGAAAAAGGATGTTTTCTCCCAAAAGAGAAAAGAAGTACTTATAAGAATCACTGTGCAGGGATTAAAATAAAACTTGTTCATCTGATTATGAAATTCCCCTTCCCCAGGTAGATACAATATATCCTTCATACCCAGCACATACAAATGCCCACCAAGAATCAGCGCACTGTGGCACAGCCAGCATTTCAGTGGTATGTGTTACCAACTAGAGCCTCAAGGAGGGGTACAAGGGAGTTTTCTGGATTTATAGACTTGTTTTGTATTCTGTATGTTCAGTGTAACAAATATGTGCTAAAGTGCATAGAACTGTACACTAACTACAAATAAAGGTCAATTTTACTGTATGAAAATTGGAAAAAATAGAGTAAGCTTCATTAGAACACAGATATAGTTAATACCCTAAAAGGTTATGTTTTCTTCAGAACAGAAATATTCAAGTTACATGGAACTTTATAGTGTCTAGGCATTAGTTAAAGAGTAAATAAGAAATTGTGGGGCACAAGTGTGTTCTCAAGAATCAAATAGTTAAATTAGTTCCCTAGCTTAGCATTGAAGGGACATGTTATAATCTCTTTTCATTTACAAGTTTTCTCTTTCTTTCTTCCTTCCTTCCTTCTCTTTTTTTAATATTTTATTTGAGAAAGAGAAAGAGGCAGATAGAGAGGAGAGAATGGGCACGCCACGGCCTCTAGCCACTGCAGATGAACTCCAGATGCATGTACCCCCTTGTGCATCTGGCATATGTGGGTCCTGGGGAATCAAACCGGGGTCCTTAGGTTTCACAGGCAAATGCCTTAACCACTAAGCCATTTATTTCCCTATCCCTCTTTCTCTCCCTCCCTCCCTCCCTCCTTTCTTTCCCCTCCCTCCCTCCCTGCCTCCCTTCTTCCTTCCTGATGATTGAACCTAGGGCCTTGTGAATACTATGCAAGTGCTGTACTACTGAGTCATACTGTCACCCCTTTCAGTCATTAATTTTTTAATTCAATTTTTAGATTTTTTATTTGCATGCACGTGTGTGCATGGGAATTCACATGCCATGGTGCACTTGGGGAGGTCAGAGGAGGCGTCTCTGTTCTATCTTCTTTGAGACAAGGTCTCTTGCTGCTGCAAACAAGTCTTGTCCTGTGGGCTTTGGATTCTTCTGGCTTTGCCTACCAATGTTATAGGCATATTGAGGTCTCAGACACACGTGTCACTTTATGTGCAGCTTTACAAGGGTGTTGGGGAATTGAGCCTAGACTGGCAGGCTTGGCAAGCAAGCACCTTTGACCCAACCCCAGTTATAATTTTTAAAAAGCAAATTAAAAGAACTGAAAATGGCCAGATGTGGTGGTGCACGCCTTTAATCCCAGCTCTCGGGAGGCAGAGGTAGGAGGATCGATTGCCATGAGTTCGAGGCTACCCTGAGACTTCATAGTTAATTCCAGGTCAGCCTGGACTAGAGTGAAAACTTACCTCGAAAAACAAACAAAAATACAGTAAATGAATTGTTTTGCCTATCAGATTATTCTAACTATAAAAATGCATGTAACTAAACATTGATTTGTTGTATTTGTATTTTGCATATTCATGCTAAGACTTGTTTTAAATAAACCTTCGATATTTAATATGAAAAATGTTGATAACTGCATAGATATACTCAGGTATTAATGATAAGATTTTCATTTGTTATAAATGTGTTATTAGTGTTTTTTTTTGTTTTGTTTTTGTTTAATTTTGTTTTTTTGAGGTAGGGTCTCACTCTAGTCCAGGCTGACCTGGAATTCACTATGTAGCCTCAGGGTGACCTTGAACTCACAGTGATCCTCTTACCTCTGCCTTCTGAGTGCTGGGATTAAAGGCGTGTGCCACCACACCCAGTGTTATTAGTGTTTCTTATAATAGCAAAAAACTTAAAACTTCCTCAGTAGTCTAGGTACATATACCATCTTTCAGTTGTATGAGGAAGAACTTACTTATAAAAATCTCCAAGATGCTGTTAAGTGAGAAAAGCCAGATGTGAACGGATTAAAAAAAAAAACTTTTGTGTGTATAGTGTGCATTTGTGCACGTGCGTGTGTGCGTGCGTGCGTGCATGCATGCATGCATGTATGCATGTGGAGGCCAGAGGGAGACATTGGGTATCTTCTTTGATCATTCTCCACTTTATTTACTGAGCAAGGGTCTCTTACTTGAACCTGCAGCTTACCCATTCAGTGAGTCTAGCTATGCAGCCTGCCCAGGGCATCCTATCTCTGCCTCATGAACACTGGATTATAGGTGGCCTGTCATGAACTCAGGCCCTCATGTTTTCATAGCAAGCCCTTAAAGCACTGAGCCATCTTTCCAGCCCCCAAACTTTCATTTTAAAATTACTGTATGTATGCATTTATGGCTATGTTTGAACATTATAGGAAAGTTTGTTATAAACATTCCTGGGATAAGGACATTTTTCAAATCATTTTTTTCCAGCAAGGATAGGTGATTATAATTTTTGGATTTTTTTTCATTTTTTGTCATGTTTAAGTACAAAACATAATATTACATTTTGTTGGAAGATCCCATTTTTGTGGCATATTACAAACTACGTAGGTGGTGGGAAAATTTTCATTTTTCCCTGTTGTAATTTGAACCTTGAATGTCCCTTGAAAACCTATGTGGTCAAGGTTTGCTGTCCAGAATGGTGATACTGGGAGGTGACAGAACCTTTGAGAGATAGGTTTGGGGAGAAGTCATAGGGACTGTGTCACCTCGGTGTCTGTCTGCTTCTCTGCTCTTTCACTGCAGTTTTTGCTTCCCGGCCATAAGGTAAGTGCTTGGCTTTACTATGTACTTCCTGCCATGATGTGGTGTTTCACTGTGGGCCCAAAAGCAGTGGTGCAAACCATCCGTGGAATAAGGTCTCTGAGACTGTGAGCAAAAGTAAACCTTTTTATTATAAGTTGATTATCTCAAGTATCTGATATTATATATTTATGAAGGAAGAATGAATATTTTTATTGGAATATGTTGTATGTATTTATGAGCTGTGCACCATGTCCCCCTGCATACACTTATTTTTCATCATTCTTTTCTTCCCTGACATGCTTTCAAAGATGAACATGCACGAATTCAGGCATTTAGTGTTTTGTGATTCTGTAAACCATGATGCATCTTTCGATTTCAGTAAAGGAAAGGCATTTCAATTTGTATTTGTGAGTAAGGTGGTTGGAGTTGTGTGATTAGGCAGGAAGGCCAAAGCT
Organism: Dipus sagitta; assembly: GCA_036346955.1. Classification (NCBI taxonomy): domain Eukaryota; kingdom Metazoa; phylum Chordata; class Mammalia; order Rodentia; family Dipodidae; genus Dipus; species Dipus sagitta. Next base: position 148,880,103 of record CM070772.1, on the reverse strand, counting down.
ACAGTAATGAGCTGCTTATGTGGTGATTCATGAAAGGATTCAAGTTTGAGTTGCTGCTGGCAGAAAGCAGAAGAAAGGTATAGACAAGGTTGAGGTGTGTATGGGTTTGTGACTCCAAAAGTGTGCACCTTACAATTGTGCATATCAGCACAGTGTAACCTTTGATGACTAAAGCCATTCCATAGGAGAATCAGCTTATGTCATCTGCTGTAACAAGTGATACTTGGGTGAGTGGATAGGTGTGAAGGGCTGACAGGCTACTGTGCTGGAGACTCCCATGTCTCTGTCTTCATCCCCAGTGTAAATGCATTTGCTGTACACTGTAAAGTCACTTCACTGAATTTGCTAGAGTTGTGTGTAAGAAAATAGTATCTAATAACTCAGTTACAGCTAAAGGGTTCTATGAGGAAAATCAAGTACCTTTTAGAAAGGATTTTTTTTTAAGGCATGCACCACAGTTGGCTATTTTTTTTATGTTTTATTTTCAGTTATTTGAGAAAGGGAGAGAGAGAGAGAATAGGCATGTCAGGGCCTCCAGCTGCTGCAAACGAACTCCAGACACATGCGCCAGCTTGTACATCTGGCTTATGTGGGTCCTGAGAAGTTGAACCTGGGTCCTTTGGCTTTGCAGTCAAGTGCCTTAACTCCTCAATCATCTCTCCAGCCCTAGAAAGGATTTTTGGTATCTAATTTTATTCTTTTGTTTGTTTGGTCTACTTTATACAACTTAATATGCCACACAGTTGAAAGTGCTGAATAAGTGAGATGTTGGAAAATTCTCATAAATTGAAAATTATGTGGACTTTTGAAGTTGAATTGAGTGTGTTTTGCTTTGTGAAATGATCATGAGTCTGTGGAAGCCATTGGGAAAATGTGGTGGTTTGTATGTAAAGGTCCCCCACAACCTTAGTTTTTTTTTTTTTTTTTCCCGAGGTAGGGTCTCACTCTGGTCCAGGCTGACCTGGAATTAACTCTGTAGTCACAGGGTGGCCTTGAACTCAAGGCGATCCTCCTACCTCTGCCTCCAGAGTGCTGGGATTAAAGGTGTGTGCCACCACGCCCGGCGGCCTTAGGTAGTTTTGATTATGGTCCTTACTTAGTCTCCAGCAGGTGGAGCCCTGCTGGAGGAGGTGTGTTGCTGAGGGCGGGTCTTAAGTCCAGCCCTAGGGTGTGTTCAGAGCCAGCTTGAGCTCTGGCTATTGGTTCTCTCTCTACTGTGGATGTGTGATGAAGTGAGCCAGCTTCTTCCACCATGATGAAGCTTACCCTGCAAATTATAAGCCTGAAATATATAAGCTTTTCCTCCCATAAAAATAGTTAAGATGAAATACACACACACACACACACACACACACACACACGTGCGTGTGTGTGTGTTTGTAGACATAGGAAGGCATGCCAGGGTCTCTTGTGGCTGCCAATCAACAACAGGTAGGTTTGCCATTTTTTGCATCTGGTTTTATGTGAGTACTAAGGCATTTAACCTTACCAAACAGGCTTTTTGCAACTAAGCACCTTTAACTTCTGAGCTATCTCCCCAGCCCAAATTTTCTGGTTTTACTATAATTATGTTTTTTTAAAAAACATTGATTCTGAAGCCTAATTTCTATGATATTCTGATTTGATGGAGTCCTGACATTCAGTGATTTAGAAAGTGCAGCATGGTCAGGGTTGAGAACCACTGAAGTAAACATAGTAACGGAAAGAACTATAAAGCAAAGTACTTTGTAGATAATTTTACCTCATCTTGTAAATCATTTCATTCCAGAGATTAGATATTCTTTAGGTCGCACATTAAACTCTTTCCTGTGCTATTATTTATCAAGTCACTCCTCAGATTTGAAATCATAGAATTCTTACAATTTAGAAAAATGGAATAATTTTGTGAAAACCAATTTATAGGTTCTCTTAGAACAGTTTTTGCTAATGCCTGCAAAATAACAGGCTATGACTTGATTTAAAATTTTTAAAGCTGCCTTTAAGTTTTCATGGCATAGGTACAGTTGGACGAACATTCATTTTACTTAATTTTTTGTGTTTGTTTTTTGAGACATGGTCTTACACTGTCATGTAGACTGGCCTACAACTCACACTGTAGCCTAGGCTAGTCTCATGTTTGCAGCAGTCCTCCTGCCTTAGCCTCCCAAGTGCTGGAATTATGAACCCTGACCGGAATTTTTGCTTTGTGTGAAAGATTGTTCAACTACAGTTGCTTATGTCTCCATCCCTCTTATTTATAGGATTTCAAAATTCTTCTGATATTCTTCTAAATGGAACTTGTCTCTGGTCTATTCTTTGTATGTTACATATCCCTTATTCAAATGTTGCAACACAGAAGACTTGTGGATTTCAGAGTTTTTTATATTTTGGAATATTCACATTGACTTTACCAGTTGAGAACCCCTAATTTGACATGTTAAACTATAAAATGCTCTAAAAATCTGAAACTTTTTGAGGTTTAGTACTCAGATCTTTTTAAAATTTATTTTTGTTTATTTTTATTTATTTGAGAGCGACAGAGAGAGAAAGAGGCAGAGAGAGAGGGAGAGAGAATGGGTGTGCCAGGGCTTCCAGCCACTGCAAACGAACTCCAGATGCGTGCGCCCCCTTGTGCATCTGGCTAACGTGGGTCCTGGGGAAATGAGCCTTGAAACGGGGTCCTTAGGCTTCACAGGCAAGCGCTTAACCACTAAGCCATCTCTCCAGCCCTGGTACTCAGATCTTTAAATGAAGGATGTAACTCAAAATTTTTTGTCATCATATGTGCATAGGGATCATAAACATTAAACATTCAATTGGGATCATGAATAATAAATATCATTAATGCAGGGGCTGGAGGATTGGGTTCGTGGTTATGGCGTTTGCCTGCAAAGCCAAAGGACTTAGGTTCCATTCCCCAGGACCCACGTTAGCCAGATGCACAAGGGGGCACATGCATCTGGGGTTCGTCTGCAGGGGCTGGAGGCCCTGGCGCACCCATTCTCTCTCTCTTTCTTTCTCTGTCAAATAAATAAAAAATTTAAAAGATGAGGGAGCAGGGAGTACTCAGATAAGTTTTGTTATGTAAATTTTTAGAAAATATAGTATAAGTAAAAATATTAATGGATGTATTATTTTAATTTTGAGTCTAAAATTTCTACCTTTAACGCATTATCATACAAAATTATTCCTTTGAAACATTGTTCAGCCCTGTGCATTGCAAAATATCTGCTGCCAGGATGTGAAGTTGGAAGAGCAACTGTTCTTTTTATAGTAGCCCTTTTCCTGCAGATGTGACTTTAACAGAGGAAGATGCTATGTGTGTGTGTGCAACATATTCAGCAGTACAAATAAATAGTCATTTGTTACAGTAACTGTTTAATTTAGATATAGAAATTGTACAACTGTTTAAATATTACGAAGGCGAAGCTGGGGCAAGAAGATATCAAGACAAGTTAGCTTGGCCAACAATAAGTACACCTCCAAAAATGTTATTTTCTACTATTCCAGTAATACATTTTAACTGTTAAATGATGCTGGTTTTGATTTTGAGGGTAACAAATATTTTCTTCTTAAGTGGGAGATAAAAATTTGATGGTGACATTTCTTGTATCTTAGCTAATTATAGCATGATATTGGAAAGACACTAGATGCCTGGTATAGCCAAATACTTAACTATAGTATTGAAAAATCTCTTTGTAAATAACTTTTTCTTTATTTATATTAAAATATATACTTTCTGGTTATTTTCAAGGTTTTATATTATAGTTATATTAGTAAGTTTCATTAGGCTAAAATAGGTAATATTTCTTTAAATTTTTAAATAAAGATGAAAATTGTGTTGAAGGGAAATCAGACCTAGGCTTACTTACATGTGTGTGGTTGCTTCTAAGTCTTGTCCTGCCTGACACTTGACTTTTTGCATTTTTTCTTTGTTGTACTTCAGTCCCAGTTGTAATCTGGAATGCAAAAGAAACTTCCTGGAAGGACATAAGTCTTACTTTAAAATGTACAAATAGGAATAGAGTCATCAGTCAGTGACTAAGGATAGCTGAATTCAATTTGCTGATGTTTAAATTGTCTAATGTCCTGTCTTTTAGTGAGACCAACTTTGGCATCTGATATCTGGGATTGTGGGTGAGGTGAAAGGAAAGGTGAATTTTAGTATGAATCAAGGCAGGAACTGAAGGAGGCTTTGTTTGTTTCTTTAACTTGTTTTGTAATAAGATCAGTTGTTTCAGTGAATAAACCCAGTTGTAGTTACATGAAGACTTGCACGTTGCATGTGAGATGCTGAATGACATTATAGAAACTGCCAAAATTCCTTTCATTTATCATGAATTCCACAAAGAGAACTTTTGACCAGAAGTACCACATTCCTTTTTTTTTTTTTTCTTCTTTTTTTTAAACAACTAAGCACTCTTCACTTTTCATTCTTTAGGGACTAGCATTACGGCTTTACTTGAAATCCCAAAAGGAGTCACGTTGCATGGTTGTGATGGGGGGAACTTGTAAATAGCACCCGAGAGACTCTGAAGGTTAAGTCACCAAGTTCAAATACATCTTATTTGTGTCTAAGCAGGTCCTTAACTAATACTCCCTCACTCCACCTTTCAGTAATCACACCTAATTTGTGTTGGGACTTCAGAGTTCATAAACTTTGTCTAATCCAAAAAGTAGAATGCCATAGGTTAAAATACAAGCAGAGCTGTGTAATGTTTGTGATTTTAATTTTTTTTTTTTTTGAGATAGGGTCTTGCCCTAGCCCAGGCTGACCTGGAATTTACTACTTAATCTTAGAGAAGCCTCAAACTCATGGCAGTCCTCCTACCTCTGCCTCCCAAGTGCTGAAGGTGTGTGCCACCACACCAGCTGTGATTTTAATTTTTATATTAAGATGAAAAACAAAATAGAACATGGGATTTGACTCATATCTTTTGCATTGCTTCTTCACGAGTAACAACAACAACAACAACAACAACAGTACTAAACTGGGTTTTGAACTAGCTTGAACTACTTAATTTTTTTTTAATTCAAAGTCTTAAGTATCCCAGGATAACCTCCAACACTATGTAGCAAGGGTGACCTTTGAACCTCCTGTATGCTGGCATTATAGGCAGCACCACCACACTGGTGGGGATTAAACTCAGGACTTCATGCATGCTAAGCAAACACTTCTCAACTGAGATACATTCCCAACCCCTTAACTGTTCTATTTGAGAATTTCATTTAATTTCTTTGAGATTTAGTTCTGTGCCTTTAAACTCTCCTTCTCCTCCCTTCCCCTTTCCCGCTTTCTTTTGTTCTTTCATGGAGAGTAATGAACTGAGGGTCTCATGTAAGCTTACACACTCTCTCTCACTGAGATACACTCCCAACCCTCCTGTTTCTACTAGAATGATAGGAATAGATGATATGAATGATTTCCATATTCTCAAAGTTTTTAATATCTATTAGGAAAAGGTAATAGTTGAGAAGCAATGAAGTACTGTAACATATACCTCTAGCTGTAACAGGAACTGAAAATGAGGTCAGCGAACACCTGAATTGGGGCTGAAGACTGGTTAGCATGTCTTCACAATAAAGAGTTAGTGGTAGTAAATGGACCGAAACAGAGTTATAAGAAAAATGGAAGCTTGCTTAAAGAGACTGTATCTGATTGAAGCAGAGAGCTCAGTGGGGGCAGGGAGGATCTGGGATAAATGGGAAATACATAAGTTCATGAAGGCAGATAGTGGAGAGACTAAATGTTGTGTAAGAGATTGTTTTTGAAGTAAGAAGCAATGCCAAACATTATAGATTTTTTGTTTTGTTTTATTATAGTTTTTTGAGACACAGTCTGTAGTAGTTTGAGTCAGATATTCACCATAAGCTAATGTGTTCTGAATGCTTGGTCCCCAGCTGAAGAGAGTTTGGGAGGTAGAGCCTTGCTGGAGGGGGTGTGTTGTTAGGGGCTGTCTTATGAGTGTTATAGCCAGCTCCCGTGTGCCAGAGTTTGGCTCGCTCTCCTGTTGCTCTTTCCCACCTGCTGCTTTACCCTGCCATCATAGGGCTTCCCCTCTGGATTGTAAGCCAAGATAGAAAACTTTCCTCCCATCAGCTGCTTTTGGTTGGGGCCTTTGTCTCAGCAACAAGAAGGTCAGTACAACAGAGTCTCATTCAGCCTTGAATTTCCTGATCCTCGTGCATCCGCCTCTAAAATGCTAAACTACAGGCATGTGCCATGCCAGGTCCATATATATTCTTGAATAAGAAAGTGACACAATAAATTGGAGCTTAAAAAATTATAGTAGCCAGGCGTGGTGGCACACGCCTTTAATCCCAGCACTCGGGAGGTGGAGGTAGGAGGATCGCTGTGAGTTCGAGGCCACCCTGAGACTACCTAGTGAATTCCAGGTCATCCTGAGCTAGAGTGAGACCCTACCTCAAAAAAAAAAAATTATAGTAGATTGCATTTTCTTTTATTTGAGAGAGAGAGAGTGAGAAAGAAGCAGATGGATGGAGGGCTTCAAACAAACTTCAGAGCCATACACCATTTTGTGCATCTGGCTTATGTGGGTTTTGGCAAATTGAACCTGGGTCCTTTGGCTTTGTAGGGAAGTGCCTTAACCGCTAATCCATTTCTCCAGCAAGTCCTTGAAGAGTTTACCTTTTCTTCTAGATTTCATTGCCTTACCTGGAATGTTGCAACCACCTTTACTTGGGTATTCTTTTTCTTTTTAATGTGGGTATTCTGACTTTCTGTTTCATAGCAATATCATGGCATATGTAATCTTTTTAAAAATTGATTAAATAAGTAAAAATTCATTCATAGTTGGCGTTATGAATGTAAAAGCTTTAACTAAAGTGATACATTAATTTATAATTTATGTGCACAATTGTGTTTGTTACAGGCTATAAGCTCTTTACTAGATGTCCAAGTTTCTTTTGACATAAATTGGAAGATCTATTCTGATTATAGAAACATTAAAAATAAGTGTCATTAAATAGAGGTCATCTGGTGTTTTCATAAGTACCTTTCTACTTTTTTTTGTTGTTGTTCTTTTTTCAAGATTGGGTCTCACTCTAGCTCAGGCTGACCTGGAATTCACCATGTAATCCCAGGGTGGCCTCAAACTCATGGTGATCCTCGTACCTCTGCCTCCCAAGTGCTGGGATTAAGGGAGTGCGCCACCATGCACAGCTATAAGTACTTTTCTTTAGCAATATTATGTATCTATTAGATTAGAACTCTCAATTAGTATTATATTTTAATAATTGAAGCAATGAAAGAAATAGAGTAGTTGTAGAATTTAATTCCTCAAATCAGCTTGAAATTAGTATCTATGTGACTCAGCAATTTGTACCTCAGCTCTTCATGCTTAAAATGAGGTAGTAAGCAAACCATGCTCTCTTTCTTCCCAGGTGTTTGTGAGAAACAAATGATAGACATTTAATGTTTACTTAAAGGAGTATATCAATTGTAATTTCTAAATGCAGTTAGTCTTATCACCTCATCACCTCTGCTGTGCTTTGAGTTATTAGATACCCCGAGGCTCACATGTTAGCTGGGTGATCCACAGTGTGGTAATGTTGGGAGGTAGGGCCTAATGGGGGAAGTAAGTCATGGAGACATGCTCCCCCAGGAGTGGATTGATACTGTTACCAAGTGGGTGTGTTCTGTGGTGGTGAGGTTACCTCCTCCTGCCTGCTTTCTCTTTTACCCTCTTCCCTTGGTTTGTGCCATAGGCCTTTGCCAGAATATTGGCTTCTGGTTCTTGGTTTTCTCAGCCTTTAATTTTGAGAAATAAAATCCTAAAGCAAGAAAATGAATATAAGAAG